>JAXGFM010000008.1:13507500-14107500 GCA_039880935.1 Streptanthus diversifolius
TCTGAAGTTGAGAACGACCGCCAGTGATGAAAACACGAAGGAGGTATGATTGAGGGTGATAATCGACGAGCAGCGAGAATCCGTTGCAGTTGATTCATTATCCTCGATGCCACAGTTTCGAAAGAGTCGGAATTGAGATACAAATAGATGGCGAGTACGAGTTTAGAAAACGACGGTCGGCGGTAAATGACGTCGGGTTTCGCCGCCGACGGAGAAAACGAGCGACAATGAATAAATATGGAGACGGATGTAACTTACACCGACCTTGCCCATTTAGTGTGTGCTTTTTAAGTGAATGGATCATAAGGGCCTATATTAGTAAATTTGTCCATATCATCTAATTAAAAACAAGTCAAGAATTGTAAACCGGTTAACAAAATTCCAATCATATATTTAAGATTTGCTACAATATTAAAAACTATATTGACAAAAAAAAAAAAACATATCATCGTATCATTCTTTGTAACATACGAGACATGAAAAATTCACTTTTATTCATAATTTATTTCATCAAATAATTTTATAATTTTTGAACAGCGATAGGAAGAAGATCAAAAAGAAAAAATATTTGTACTTTATGAATTAAAACTTAAAAGTTGGTGTAACGAAATAAATATTAAGATCGCGCAAAATTCAAAAAGAGTAGTTGGATTTGGATATGTTGGAATCAGTTACTTTCGTCTATAGTAGTTTTCAAACAAAGGTCCCACGGTCGAATAAGAAATCTCATTCACTATAATTGATAATATCCATAAGTGTGTACAATACCACAGATTCACATCGACTTTTCCAAAATTTATCTTGGTTACACAAGATAAATTGATTAGTATTTGATATGGCGTCTCCACAAAATTATTTAACTTCTATAGTTACTATTTATAGTTTTAAACGATACGAGATAAAGTTATAAACTAAATCGTTTAACCTACTCGTGGTAGTTGTAAAAACAAAAAAAAATCTAGTTTTGGTAAATATCTAATATTTATAAAAATTGTAGATTTACTTTAGTAACGATTTTCAAATTAACTTTTAATTTTGGGAATTTTTTTTCGGGGATAATGTGCTAAAAATTGAATGTAAAGTATTGCCCCATTAGATTTGTGGCTTTAGGGAATATATGTGATTTATGAAAAAAAAATTCCATAGGCTCTGGGTAAAAATGATCTACAAATAATTTTTTTATAGTCGTTATAGATAATCAATAATAAATTTCACAATATCAACCATAAAAATCTGATATTCATAGAATCATCGGTTTATTTTTAGTAAAAACATTCAAATTGTTTACAAAAAATGACATTCAATTTGACTTTTACTTTTTTGAATTTTTTTTGGAGATGATTGGCTGGAAATTTGAATGTAAAGTATTGGCCTGTTAAATTTGTGGCTTTAGGGAATATGATGTGGCTTCAAAATATAAAATTTGTAGGATTCGAGTAAAATTTATCTACAATTATTTTTATAATCGTTACAGACACTTACTCATAAATTTCACAATATCAACTATAAAAATATGATATTAATAAAATTGTTGATTTATTATTAGTAAGGACATTCAAATTATTTACTAAAAATACACTTAAAATGACTTTTAGTTTTGAGAAATTTTGGGGAGATAATTAACTGGAAATATGAGTGTAAAGTATTGGTCTACTAAACTTGTGGCTTTTTAAAGAATAGGATGTGACATAAAAAAAATTAAATCCATATGGTGTCAGTAAAAGTTATCTACAAATAACTTTTATTGGTATTAATTTACTATATATATGAACTTAACCAATAACAAATTTTATTATATCAACCATAAAAACATTTTTATAAATCACGTTTATGTCCGCACATCCATGAAGGCCACTCATCTAGTTTTTATAGTAATTTCTTTTTTTCTATACGTATTTTTAAGTGGGAGAATTCATCCACTTTTAGAAAAACTGAGAATAATTACTTTCACTCCATTTTCGCTTTGATTGGTTAGTTTCCAAGAACTCTAGAATAATTACATTTTTTCCGAATAAAAATATGAATACAAGTAACTTATTGGAAAAAAAAAAAAACAGTTTGTAAACAATTTAATTGTAAAAGATTGGATATATTTACCCTTCACCATTTTGATTCACTATACAATATATTTAGTGGCACCACGCTAATCACAATTAGTGGTGTATAAAGTTTGGAATGTTGTAACAACTATACATGCAGTAGTGACCATACCGCTTCAAACTTTGCAGCGAATATTCAAACTTTTTATTCATACAAAAAAAAAAGAAAAACAAAAGAAAGAGTGGGGCATTAAAAGGAGCTGTCTTCTAGTTGGTAATGTGAATTAAGAAGCTGGCAATACAATTGAATGTAGGACAAGTTCATACTTCAATCATCAACCCATTTGAATAGATAATGCAACCCAATTATTTCCTCAAATATACCTTATTATACTCGTGACTATTGTTGATACATATAATAAATTTGTTGTCAAACAAAAATCAAGAATTCATAAAGGAAGTCACGTTTGTAGATTCTCAATAGTTGTTTCGCTGGAGGCGTTGAAATAGCCTTCTTTTAACAGCTCACTTCGTTTCACATTCCAAAATTCTTAAATTCCTCTCAATCTTCTTTCTTCTTACTTATTATATAAATCTCTGTTTCTCTCTGACAAAAATATTCCAACATCAGCAGATAAAAAAAAATGGCATCTTTCTTGGAAAAGGCAACTTCTGCTCTTAACGAAGCCAAAGAATCCGTCACAGCCACCGCTGAATCCGTCGGTGCTTCTCTAACTGATGCTCAAAAAACCGTTGCAGCCTCCACTGAAACTGCCAGGTCTTCTCTAACTGATGCTCAGAATACCGTTGCAGCCTCCACCGAAACGGTCAAGGCCGAGGCCGAAGCCGCGCCAGGGAAAGTGTCTGATGTGTCTACACAGGTCGGTTCTTGGTCACTCTCACATCAGTTTTTACATCTTTGTTTGTCCCAAAAAGTAACATATTTTGATATGATTGTGTTGTGGTTAGGCAAAAGAAGCTGTGGACAATGCTCTGTCAAGAGGTATAGAAGGAGCCAAATCTTTGCTTCATGTTTTCGAGGAGAAGAGGACCGAAGTTTCCTCCAAGCTTGTTGGAGCTGTTACCAATGCTGTTAGTGGAGCATCGAGCAGCACCACCGTGGCAACCCGAGACCTTCCCGTATCCACGGACAATCAGGTCAGATTTTAAGCAAAACTCACCATTTTTACAAACCCTTTTGAAAGAAAAAGAAAAACTCAAATTGTCTCTTACCAGAAGATTGTATAATTTCAATTTGTTTTGACATATTGGATGTGTGTGTTGCAGCCTTTGTTAACTGGTGAGCGCGGTGTTGATACGACGCCATGGTGGAAAAACTGTTGTGGAGTTCTTGATCTTCTCAAGACATCTACTACAAAATGAAAGGTCAAGAAAAAGACAAGCTAACGAATTTCAAAAAAGATGAAGAAGAAGAACAGAGAGAGCAATAGAAGAAAGAACCCATCTGAAAAAACTTTTGATTATTTATTTTTCCTTCCTTTTTTTTTATTTTGGTTTGAGATTGTGTCTATCTGTCTTTGATTTGTTTTTTTTTTTTTAATATCTTTTGATTGTTCCCACGAACTTGTGTAAGAAGTAAGAACCAATAAACCCAAAAAGGTGATTTCTTTTGTGATGAGTGATGGATTCTAAGGAACTTCTGAAAGCTAATCAAACATTCACAATACACTTCTCAACCTAAACCAAGAAACGAGACTCCTCTATAGACATAACAAAAAAGCCTCAAATTCAAGATTCATAAAATCATAACCCCTTCATTTGGCAATTCAGAGGAAAAAAGTTATAAACCCTGAAAGGTTGATGCGATTAACAATCTGCTACTAAGCCAATTAGGTGAATTTTTTTTTAATTTTTTTTTGTCAAGTAATGGTTTGATTTTTCTTTTCTCTTACGAAAACCATGGTGAAGCATAAATATGAAAAGCAATAGCTTCTCTGGGATAGGATCCGATTAGGGTTTCAACGGATCAAAAGTTAAAACCAGTATTCGATAAAATCTGATACGAATGGACAACGGATGATTTAGGAATCGGCCGGACTGATACAAACTGCAAAGGTCTATAAACAAACCTTCGCGAGAGAGAAAAAATATCTGTGAAAAAGTCTCCATTCTAGGGAATATTGATCGAGTATGGTTTTTATCCAAATTTTTCTTTCCATTTTCGTCAACATACAAATATTTTGAGGTTCTCTATAAATTCTTATAAAACTTATCATTCTTATGTATAATATATGTTAGATTTGGAACTGAATTAAAACTATAGACTTTTTTTTTGACAAAACTATAGACTTAATTAGCCTACAAATTTCGAGTTATATATAATACATGACTAAATTAATACCACCACAGCAACGGGATATAAAAACCAAAGCAAAGAAGATAACAATGGAAGTAGAGAAATGAGAAAGTTATGGAAGAGGAGCTTGAAGCTTCGGGCTTGGGAGTCGGGTGTGATGGTATTCTCCCAAAAAGCCCTAATCCATCTTCACTTACGTTCAATGTCGATTCACTCGTGCTGCAATTATCACATTCAAACATAGTCATCATTCTCACAAAATTCTTATATTATTATTTACTACATTAATAATCTTTTTTTCAGAGATCTACCTTGTAGACGGAAAGTGGCATGATCCTACACCTGTCAACAGTGAAAAATATTTTATTTAGATGGGTTTTCTCGACATTTTAATTTGTAGAAAAAAAATGATATATATATATATATGGGACACAATATCAACCTTGTTTATGTCTTATATGTACCACGATTATGAGGAAACCGTTAACATACGAAAACAATTTGCAGTATTAATTGATAGCACACAAAACTACTGTCTTTCTTTGTCAAAAACAGATAAGTACTATATCTTAATGTAAAAATTAAAAAAAAAAAAGTTTTGTAACTGTGATGTAAGTTAAGAAATTTATTGATTTGTTTATTTATTACCTATTGGGATCTTATAATATATTGTCCACACTATCATAACTGATACATTGTTGATATTGCCAGTTAATCAATTAAATTACCACTACGTACTAGTTTATTATTATTACTTTTCTTTTGTCACGATCGTTCTAGTTTATTACTAGTTGTTAGAAAATAACAAATACAATTTAAAAAAAAAATTCAAATCCCAGCTAGTAAACGCATACAAACATTTCTTAACTCTAAGTCTCGTATGTCAGCAAACAATAAAATAAAAATGGAAAAGTATTCAAAGTTACGACTTATTAACATGATTTGTTCTGGTTCCGACAAAATTACAGATTGAAGGTTCAAAACTTATTGGTTAGAAAACCACATACTGTATTCTTTTTAAATTAAATATTAACTAGACAGAAAGACTTACTTGGGTCACCACTGATGGTGACAGCACTTCCACCAAAGTTGCAACTACTAGGGATTGGATTCTTCTGGTAATAACTGTTAAATGCAAAAGAGGCATGTGCTCTCAACGAGTTTGGATTATAACACTTTCCTCCTTCTTGGATCTCTGAACAGTCTGCTCCACCGATCCCGCACGCATAGTCCAAAGCCGCTTGCAACGCTATATTTGCAGCGTCTTCTCTCGCAACACACCAGCTTTCGCCTGGGTGGGCTGCAAAGCGTGGTGGTGATGGAATCGTTAGTGGCGTTGTGGCGACGGCAGAAGCATCAGAATCGGAATTAGGGACAACGGTTGTTGCGGTGGTGGTTGGGTTTGTGGCTAAAGGTGTGGTTATGTCTTTTTCTTCTTCTATTGGTTTAGTACTAGCTTTTGTACCTGTAAAATCGTACAGTTAATGTTTTCGTTAATGGATTAAGATGTGAGAATCATTAATAATGATGTCTGAAATTAGGTTGGTAAAGTTAGAACATAATTAATTATTATCATGTCTAAGAAAAGTGCCTCTAATTAGTAAGTTATATTCAAAAAAGGTAAAACACTAAGACAAACCTTAGAATCAATAAACAAAAAGACAATAGAGAATCTTTGAACTGAACAAGAAAAAGTAACGACCAGAATAATTGCAAGCTTGGACTCCACTCCAATTCACATGTGAAAACAAAATTAACTTCATCTCTTTTTTCTGGAAATTAGATACGAAATCACCTTAAGTTTTTATTTAAAAATAAAAATAATAAGAATTTACATATCCAGAGTACTGATAATAGCGAAAAAAACTCGAATCTGGAACGATCAGGATAAGGAACGTTTGCCTAAGAAAACATTTATACAGAAACTTTGCAGAATAAAAATAACTAAAGTCCTAAAGACATATGATATAGATTTTCTATTAAAAAAAAGTCCTAAGACATGGATTAACTTTCCGCATCTTTAAAATAATAAATTCCAAGCTATAAACGTTATCTTTAGCAACAAAGAATTAAAAAGAAAAAATTGGATTTGCCATTAAATCGAAACTATGGTGTTATATAACTTACATATGTTCAAATACACATTAAATATATTGTGGAGTAGAACAAACCTTGTGAAGATAAATAAAACCAACCAACCAAGACTGTGTTTCTGGAACAATTTAAAATGAAATTTGCAACAACCAAATTTTACTATAAAAAAGAAATATATATAGATATTACTTCAACAACAAAAATATTATTAATAAATAAAAACTGAGAAAAGTTTCTTCTTCTTTCAGTGATGGGTTGGGAAAAGTAACCTGAGAAGAGGAAGATGAGAAGAAGAAGACTGGTTACTAATCTGAAGCCTTTTCCCATTCAAAAAAAAAAAACACAACCCAAACTCTTCTTCTCTCTTAAAGCTCTAAATCTTCCTGTCTTGTGTCTCCAAATACTTCTTATCAACTATATAGAGAGAAATAGCTATGTGTTTGGAACTTGGGTTTATGGAGTTGATTGCTGGCGAAGTTCGGGAGAAAGAGAGAGAAGTAATGATTTGTTTGTGATTTAGGTTATGTGGGCAATGTAAAATGTAATGTGGGCTGCTTCTAGTGAGTGATGCTCGTAATGATGGTTTTTCTCTCACACTTTTGATTCTTATATTCCTTGGTTCTTTCTTTTCTTTTACTTTTATCAATCACAACGAGGACTTTTGCATTTGTTTTTCTTTCTTTCTTGAACTTCTCTACAAAAGCATAAATTATTTGCCGCTAAAAAAAGCATAAACAATTTGAGTTGTGGGCTCACATCACGTAACTACGAACGGCATAACTCTTAACTAAACATTTTAACGTAAACAAAACAAAATATAAAGAGACTTGATCAAAGTCACTTGTACAAACCTTGCAATTAACACTTTTGAAAAATAAATTATCAAGTTTTATTATTATGATAGAGGTATATATTTCAAACAACAGTTTTCTTTACAACACATATATCTAAAACAAACTGTTCTATTTCCACCATATTCATGATAAACAATTTTTTTTGTAGCACGGTGAATGATTTTTATCTATAACACAATAAAATTTCTAATAAATTTTAATCTACACAAGTTATTTTTTTAAAAAATGGAAACCAAAATCTAGTATATGAACTTTTAAACTCTTGATTATTGAACTAAAGAGATTTATGATTTATTTTTATTATATGATATTGTGTGATAAGTTAGACATTTTTAAAAATAACATGCTACGGAGAAAAATGAAGTTCAAGACTAAATTTATTTTCACACTATTTGAGAGCAATATATTACCATTTACCTAGTTTCTCTTATTTTTTTTTTATTTTTTTTCAATTGGCAAATTCACTCTTTTTGGATTAGAAAATGGGTTCATGGCCTACACCAGAGAACGATAAAACATCAACGACAATGAAGGGAATAATAGATTATATACAACATCAGCGATTATTCATTACATAACCACAGAGTTCAGTAACTATATAACATAAGGCTTAGATACGAGATGGGTCAAACAATTCCACCCGAGACTATTGCACGTCTAAACATTTCCACCTGATAAAATTTTCAAAATAGTGTGTCGAATCCAAGATAATTGCAGTTTAAAGTTGGCTTTGTTTTGTTTTCTTACATGCATGTGAATTTTGTAGAAAGTAACTCTATTCAACATGTTCTCTACCCCAGCACCCCCACAATTATATGCTCATCCAGTATTATATATATATATATAATTGGTTTGTTATCAATTTTTTATTATTTTTTTGTGCCTAATAGCTTTAATATCCCTTTTACTATTGAAAGATATTGAGTTCGAAACCTAGACATATGTCATGAATTTCAGAAATAACCACCATTGTGCCACATAATTTGACAATTCTTTATGTTTAGATGTCTCATTTTAATTAACCTTATGATGTATAAAATCTACACGATAATAAACTCTCCTATGCAATTGTATTCTTTAAGATTAAGAACTTAAATTTTTGCCTGGAGAAGCGGTTTTCATTGTTTATAAAATATAGCGATTTGCAGCAACAATTTTTAATTCGTATATTAAATGAAATAAAGAAAGGTATAATAGTATACTCTTTGTTCCTTTAGTTTTGGGAACATATAGCAATTTGATTGATTTGACTTTATGTCGAAGTAGGACCCAAATATGTACAAAGTATAGCAATAAGACTTACTTTTGACTAATCTCACACCAACTTTGTGTATTTATTATTCATATTTTTTCACTGTACAGTATTCATTCAGATCCAGATTACTTTGTAGCCTGTAGGTAATTACAGCTATAATATAAAATTGTTTAGACCCTTATTATTAAAGTTTTTAAATCTTAAATTGCGATCAGGTACTTTCGCTCTAAAAACTGTGGTAATATTTTTGCATTATCCACACAAATCTAAAATCGTAACTTTAGGAAAGATGGAAAAAGTAGAAAAACAATTAGAGTTCGGTGTTAAAAAGTACTACTAATAATAAAGAAAATCATAAAATCAGAAATAAACCACTGTAATAGGGTACGGAATGAGAAGCAAATGAATTGAAAAAGCAAGTGGGACACAATTGGTTAGCAAATGATGAAAATATATTATTTTGGACCGACTCTATCCAAAATTTGGATTCACCTAAACTTATGCTTATAATAAATTAATTCCTGACCTCCTTTTTCGAAATTAATTCTTTCGACATTATTTTGTTATATACTTATCCCGTTGCAATTATTTTCTCAAAGATGTGTTTTCTGTTATATAAAAATTCAATGTTTGTTATAGACAGAGTCAAAACAAAGTTCATAACCTCCTCTGCTACATCTTTGGATAGTACTAAATCTTCTCGCATTCTTTCAAAAACACATTTCAAATATTACTCAAATGAGAATGCAGAACTGGTTCGAGAGCTTACTGTTTCAAACTCTCACTGATTCATCATCTTTATCACTACAAAGACTCAGAGTGATGAACAGAATCATATCTTCACAAGGATCAGACTTGATCGAACACAAACTCTCTCAACACACTTCATTCTTCGGCATCAAGCTCTGGATCCTCATCACAGCTTCTGCCTCCATAGCTTTCCTCCTCGCTTTCCTCGTTTTTGTCTTCCTCTGGAGAAGATGTAGACAAGAGCCATTCAGACTAAGATCAAAGCTTTGTCGCCCTTTGTCACACATTCCCTTGAATGACAGAAGACAGAACCCCTACAACCGTTGCGTCGAGGATGTAGAGAACCAGAGGATATCTCAGGTTGGATGGTACTCTGCTCATCTTCCCTACTACACCAGCAGCTTCTCCTCTACAGGCGGCTTTGGAAGCTTCACCGTGTTTACGCTCATGGAGATCCACAGTGTTACAGATGGTTTTTCAGATGAGAATCTGATTTCTAAAGGAGATTCTTCAACGGTGTATCACGGAATCTTGATGGGTACAGTCACTGTTGCTGTCAAACGGTTCTTCACCCTCCATCAAAGGTTTTTACTTTTTTACTCTTTTGCTTCTTTGCTTGATCTCCTCGTTTATCTAGACTCTCTAAGTACTTTGATCTGAGACAAAAGTAAGACCAGGTATGAAGATAGAGATTTCATTACAAGAGCTGAGATGATTGCAAACTTTAGACACAAGAATGTGGTTAGACTTCTCGGATACTGCATTGAAGGAGACGAGAGGTATATATACATATATTACTCTGCTGTATATGACTTGCGTAGGAATCTAGACTCACAAGTCTGTACGTTAGGGTTCTTGTGTACGAGTATGCAGAGAAGGGCGATTTGCACGAATGGATTCATGGACCTTCAGGGAGGAACCGACTTATGACCTGGAGAAAGAGAATGAATATCATTCAAGGAGTAGCAAAAGGGTTTAACAATCTCTTCTCTATAAACAAATTTTGTTGTTGATTTCTGTCATGCATGATTGCGAGAGAACATTGTGGTTTCATTATGTTTTGTGTTACCAGACTCGCGTATTTTCATGAAGACATTGAACCAAGGATTACTCATCAATACATAAGACCGACTAAGATTCTTCTTGATTACCAATGGAACCCTAAGATATTACTATCTATCCCAAGTCACGGTGATATTCCGATGAACTCAACTTTTATTCCTTCACCTGGTAATCTAGATGAGAAAATCGACGTTCATTGCTTCGGTACTTTGATAATGGAGCTTGTCTCCGGGAGACTCTCCTCTGTAGACCAAAGTTCACCACATGTGAGGGTACACAAAACACATATTTTAGCACAAACCATTGTAATTTACTGTACTCTAAGCTTACCAGCAACAAGAATGTTGTTCTTTGCAGGTTTATCTGGAGGACTGGATCAAAGAGATGGTGGTGAATCACATGATTGTAGATGTTCTTGATCCTAGCCTGCCGGAATTTCCTACAATAAAGGAACTCAAACGGATTGTGTTGATTGCATTGCGCTGTGTCGATCCCGAGGTAGAACAGAGACCTAAAATGGGAGATGTGATTCACATGCTCCAACCACATGACTTGCTACTGAGTACTAACGTAATTGAAAAGTTTTTTTAACATTTTGTTGCCTGTTTCCCGAGCTTAGCTAAACCAAGCACCATCTCTTATCCTTTACTTTGTTCTGTCTCTGGTGCAGGCAATACATAAGCCTCAGAAGGTTACCAGGTCACACGAGATTTCAACAATCAGTATCATCAAGACATGAATCTCAAGCAAACAATAAAATGATTGCTAGTTTAGAATCTTTTGTTATTTTCTACATTAGGCGTTTCCATTTTTATTTTTTTTTCTTGGTTTCAACGATCTCAGCTTTATGTTCCACAAAATTTACTAAATAAAACACAAAATAGTTTTTTTTTTTTTAAATACGAATCTTTCAATACGATAGTTTAATGCAACCTATGGAATCCGGTAGACTCCATCTCGGCGTGGTGAAGCCGATGAAGCTGCAAACGGAGAAGATTGGAATTATATTCGACCGAGGAAATTCTCCGATTTCGGTTTGTACTGGGATTTATAAAACCGGTTTAGTCCAATTACCGGTATTATATAAACCATACCACTTAACCGGTAATATATAATTGGCCGTAAGTGGTTCTACACTAAGAAACATGGAATCTCCGATGATGATACGTTTCCCGTTTCGGAAGCGGAATCGGAAACGGAATCGCTCGGAATCGCTTAGAATCGTTTCAAAATCGCGATTCCAAAAATGAAGCATTTGGAATCATTTCGGAATCGTTTCGAAATCGCTCGGAATCGTCTCGGAATCGCTTGGAATCGTCTTGGAATTGTTTCAGAATCTTTTTGGAATTGTGATTCCAAAATTATAGTTTGATAGTTTACAAAATTAAAATTCGACGATATCGTTGTCGTAAAGATCGCCAAATTACTAAGTGAACTTATTCTCGCATTTTCTTTTATCAATGTGTCGCATAACGTTCTATGTAAATAAATTGAAAAAAATATAATAATAATAATAAAATTAAAAAAGTGAGGCAAAGTAATTAATAAATATAGCATTGAATATTTGAATTTAAAATCATTTACAAAATGAAACAATTTTGGTAAAAGGAATCAGTTATTCCCTATGCAAATATGAAGATGAAAACAACACAAAACTTAATTATTAAAATAAAAATATACTGTAAATTTATCTGTATAATTTTGGAAATGATTCTAATAGAATCCAACAATCTCTATAATAATAATATTTTATGTTTTTAATATAATTTTATTATGGTATTATATATATATATATGCTTCTATTACGTACATGCTTCTTATATATTTTTAAAAATTCTCTTCTATGTTTCTTAACACTTCCGTTTATACGTACCCGATTCTGATTTCATCCATCCAACGTAGGTCCTACGCTTCACCATCAAGCTCGTTCTCTCTCTCACATACAAACATCTTGGGCGTTTAAGCCTATGATGGACACGTAAGCTCTTCCCGAACTGTTCCCTTCAAAAAAGTCCCCAACTCTCGTCACTCTTCTCCTCTTTCCATCTTCAAATTTGCACTGCGCGAGATTCTCCTTGTTCAATCTCATCTGCAATCGATTCAGGTTCTTTTTCTTCTTCCTCTTTTGTTTGTGCATGACTCAAACTCTGATTTCTTCGCTTTGTTTTGGTTTTAGCTCCAGTTCGGTGACATTTCTTGATTTAAGATGGACAAATTAGTCGTGCCTTTTTCTTCAGTCCTCTTTGATTCTACTGTTACAAGAAACTTGCATATGAAAAATCTGATTTCTCGTTTAGTTTGAGGATGTTAAGTTTTTATTCCTCGTTTGCTACCATCTAGTTACATGGTTCCTGATTGATTTCGTTGAATTTCAGATGGCAGCTTCATCTGCTTGTCTCGTGGGAAATGGATTGTCAGTACACAAAACCAAACAGAGGTTAAGCAAAAACTTTTCCCGCAGACATATTGGTCTTTCCTCGTTGATGGATTCATCGGCTCAGAGTGATGTCATCATGAGGATGATGGCGAGAAATTCCATGTCTGAGAGGCTTGCAGAAGACATTGATTCTGCAGTGAAGAAACTATCAGACAGTGCATACGAGATAGCTCTAAGCCACATAAGGAACAATCGTGAAGCTATGGATAAGATCGTTGAAGTGCTTCTCGAGAAAGAAACTATTGGAGGCGACGAGTTCCGGGCAATTCTCTCTGAGTTTACCGAGATCCCGCCGGAAAACCGAGTTCCTGCCTCAACAACATCAACTCCAACCTCAACACCAACACCAGCTTCGGTCTAGGTAATGAATCTGTATACTTGTGATACTTCATTTTTCTGTAAATTTGTACTGTCAAACTTGAGATCTAGGAAAGTGGACTATACCAATACTGTGTAACAAGTAAATGTTGAAACTGAATTGGTATATTCACCAAAGCTGTGTGCATTAATTAGTGTTTCATACGATCCAGTTCCAAGCTTCAACGCCTCCTGTAGGATTTAGTTCAACAATCTTTATTGAATGTATGCACATTAATTGTCCTGATTTGCAACACTCTATCTGAAGATTTAAAGGTACTTAAAGCTTTGGAAAAGCATATCCCCAAATCGATCTTGCGATCATGTTCTGTAACTCAAACTTATATAACATTTGCATACACGTTCCCCCGGTAATCAAAACCTAGCCCCTAACGCTTTGGAAAAGCAGTAAAATTGTCTTTAAGCCAATACCATGATCTCTCTGTTCTATGAACATGAAAGAATATTACCAAGCCGATACTGTGTTCATTTGTTCATCCTTTCATAGCTAAAGCAGCAAAACCTGAAACCAGAGTAACATCGTTGTTCAGTTTATCACACCTTAAGCCAACGTTACGCAAGTAATGGCTTCACGGCATTTCCAATTCCATCATTCGCTCTCTCGTTTTGCCCTTTCTTCACCCACACCATTGTAGCAGTCTCTGTAGGCATTCCAACACGTCGAAGAGGCAAATCATGCCTCTGGTTTGGCGGATTACGGTTACGGTTACGCGGTCTCTTTTGTGCCTTACGGTTTTTGGGTTCTCTACTTTCTTCGCCTCTTTTGATGAAGAGATCCTCAAATTGTGTTTCTATGGCCGTCGGTTTTTCTACTTTCTTCCTATAAACAGGAATGGCTTCCTTCACCGGAGTATTATTCTCCGTCACGGTGTACTCAGGCGGCGCGATTGATCCACACTCGACGACGACATCTTCTTTCACAGCCGCCACCTCTTGATTTTTTCTCTTCTTCTTACTATCATATCGTTTCCTAGTCCCCCTCTTCTTCACTGGTAATCCCTTATATCCCGGAGCCGCATCTTCACCTATCTTGATCGCTGACGTTTCCTCCTTCTCAGCGCATCTTGTCTCTCCGCCGTCAATAGATACCTTTATCTTACTATTCCTGTCCCAATGCTTCTGATTACTTCGAATCAGAGGCTTTTGATCGAGATCCAACCGTTTACCTCTGGCTTCTGCTTTCTTCAGATCTTCTTCTATCCTTTGCTGTTCTTCAGCCTGATGTTTCCGTCGTCTCTCTTCCTCTTCTTCTTCTTCTTCTTCTTCCTTTCGCTTTCGCTCTTTGTCGTTGATCCAGCGCTCCTGGAGCTGAAGGATGCTGATGTAATTAGCCGGAATGAAAGGAGCAATCCTCCTTTTGCTGTCAGTGTTGTCGTCCATTGAATTTATCTTCATTCACACCCTTCATCGCTCGTCCAAGCTGAAGAAAGAAAAGGATCCTACGCAGTAGGCCCTCGTGATCCTACAGGCCCATTGGCCCGTTACTTTGTTTTTATTTTCTTTTAATTTTGTTTAATCTTTTGTGTTGCTGAAAAAATTAATTTTAATGGCTCGCCTACCAAGTGATAAATATGTTGGAAAGCAGGGATAAAAATATGTTGAAATTTAAGTTTATAACATATATATATATATATATATATATATACTCTGTTTTAGTTTAATTATCGTTTTAAGAATTTTTTTTTTGTTTTTAAAAGTGTTATTTTCAGTTTTTAGTGCAAAACTTATTAATTTTTAATGTTTTATAACTATTTATATTTTATATCTATTTTTATATTGAGTAGATTGGGTTTAAATATATAATTAATAATGTTTTTATTTAGAAAAAAATAAAATATTTAGTATTTCTTAATTTATATGTTAAAATTTAAAACAATAATTATAAAAAATAGAGAGAATATAATTTATGAAAAATGAATTTAAATGGAGAAAATGCTCTAATAGCATAATGTGACTAAATCTGTAAAATAAGTTGGGAAAGTGCCTTTGTATTTCCTCTTATTTAGTTTTGCTAGTATCTTATCTGATACACAGTCCAAGGCCATTTTCTAAGCAACTTGCGTCTCTCCTTCGTCCTCATCTGCCAAATTTCGAACGAGTCGCTACTTCTCCATTAACGCTCCCTATATAAAGAAATCCTCCAACGTTTCTCTTTGTGTGCGTTTATGCTTTTGTGGTTGAAAGAAGAGTTATGGCGATGGCGATGACAATCCGGAACTCGGCTTCACGGCGAACGATGAGTCGTCCAATCTCCGGTGATTTCAGTTTGAGATCTATGTCTTCATGGTGGAAGAACGTCGAGCCTGCTCCTAAAGATCCTATCCTTGGAGTTACCGAGGCTTTTCTCGCTGATCCTAGTCCCGATAAAGTCAATGTTGGTGTGGTGAGTCACACTCTCTCTCTCCCTACCTAACATCAGAATTGAAAATTTTCAAATCCATCCATGCGAGGTCCTATACTCCTGTGGATAAACATGAATTAACATTTGGGTGCTTTGACACATGAGCTGGAAGTTTTAGGAGTGAGCTTATATCGGTTTGCATACTGGCTTTACTTTTGGTTGATATAACTTATTTCTTGAACTGCAAATTATTTAGGGAGCATATCGTGATGATAATGGCAAGCCTGTTGTCTTGGAATGTGTCAGAGAAGCTGAGCGAAGGATTGCTGGGAGCTCCTTCATGTAAGATTTACTCCTCAAGTGAGTCAACTTTAATGCGTCTGTTGATTGACCTGACAAAATTGATTACGAAGTTGTATAATTGGTAAAGTTCCTGAATTGTAACTGAAGACACGAATATTTGTGCTTAGCTGAATCAACCTATTTTGCTACTTTCTCCTTTTCTTTCTTCTCGGAATCAAAATAGCTACTTTTCTCTTTTTCTTACTTCGTCAAATCAAAAGAGCTATTTTTTTTATTCATAAACTGAGATGGTGTGGTTCACTCTTTCGACTATGGTTAGGTTTGTCTTTTACAATACAGAGTGTTAGAAACCGCAAGTCAAATAAATTATATATGGATTTGCGGAAATGATATTGATCCTTGCACGTTGAGAAAAAGATTTTCCTAGCTGTTTTTTTCTGGAGCTGATGCTATCTTTTCTATGTGGTGATCATGCTCTTTTATTAAGTTGAACCTCTGTTTCCTATCAAGTTGTTTATTTTTGACTTCAGATGATTAACCAAAGCCTTAGAATATTTTTTAAGTCTGCACATAATTTTTTTATGAATAAAAGCTTGTGGTGATAGGTTCGGAAATTGTCAGTGCATAACTTCGCATGCTTGTTAAAACTGTGTTATTTAGAACGCACTCAAATAGAAGTACCTTATTCTGTACAAGTTTCTCTCGTTTTGGTATATGTGACGCTTAATTTGTATACATCATGTGAAGGACAAGTTTCTCTCGTTTTGGTATATGTGACGCTTAATTTGTATACATCATGTGAAGGAGATCGCCATATGACTGACATGAACTATATCTATTGTATTAATCGATTAAAGGGAGTATCTTCCTATGGGAGGGAGTGTCAAAATGGTGGAGGAAACATTGAAGCTTGCCTATGGGGACAACTCTGAATTTATCAAAGATAAAAGGATAGCTGCAGTTCAGTCTCTGTCTGGAACTGGAGCATGCCGACTGTTTGCAGACTTCCAGAAACGTTTTAGTCCGGGTTCGCAGATCTACATTCCTGTACCAACCTGGTCCAAGTAAGTTTCATACAGTTAACTTGTGCACTTCTACAAAGCTTATACTTTGTAAATGTGGCCAAGCTTCTATTGCTTCACCAACGTAGCATAATAGCTTATGCTGTCTCTTCTGTGAACAGCCACCACAACATCTGGAGAGATGCACAAGTCCCTCAAAAGACATACCATTACTATCATCCAGAAACCAAGGGCTTGAATTTTTCAGGATTGATGGATGATGTAAAGGTTAGCAAGAACAACTTCTTCGACAAGCATGTTTACATCTTACTCATGTTAATGATAACTTCCTAATTAGTTTAAGCCTTTTTTATAGAATGCTCCCGAAGGCTCGTTCTTCCTTCTTCATGCTTGTGCGCATAATCCTACTGGAGTAGACCCTACAGAGGAACAATGGAGAGAGATATCACAGCTATTCAAGGTGATAAGTCATTGATATTTTATTAGTTATTTGTCTATCATTCACTATTCGTCTCCCCTGTCTGCCCGTCGCAGACTAACAGCGAGTTCTTATTTCAGGGAAAAAAACATTTTGCATTCTTCGATATGGCCTATCAAGGTTTTGCAAGTGGTGATCCAGCGAGAGATGCCAAGTCCATCAGGATCTTTCTCGAGGATGGTCATCATATTGGAATTTCTCAGTCTTATGCGAAGAACATGGGACTTTATGGCCAGAGGGTCGGATGTCTCAGGTATTCATTTTCTCAAGAAATTCACTAGCTGAATATGAGTCATCAACTAGTATGAAATATAAGTGAAAAGGTAAGAACATAATATAAAAATGACTACTTTGTCCTCTGCTGCAGCGTGCTTTGTGAAGATGAAAAGCAAGCTGTGACTGTGAAAAGTCAGTTGCAGCAACTAGCTAGACCAATGTACAGCAACCCACCTTTACATGGAGCTCAAATAGTCTCAACCATTCTTGGAGACCCCGAGTTAAAGAGCCTGTGGCTAAAGGAAGTTAAGGTAACATTCCGCCATATTTTATCTCCTTACCTATGGCCCTTTAGGCTTGCGTTCTATTCCATGTTTCATTTGCACACATTGGCTAAAACATGGAGACTCTTATCTTATGAAACACGTTGTATCCCATATTCACTATTTTGTGTTTTGATAATTCAACTAAAGAATTAGAATCTGATAACCTGTATATAAAATTTATAATGGAACAGATCATGGCTGATCGGATAATTGGCATGAGAACTACTTTGAGAGAAAGCCTTGAGAAGTTAGGATCGCCTCTATCATGGGAGCACGTAACCAAGCAGGTAAAAACAAAATGCTTTTTTTTTTATATATATTTTTTTTATGAACTTTTCGTTTTGATTCACACAATTGCATAACCATACCTATTTGGGGAAACAGATTGGAATGTTCTGCTACAGTGGGCTAACACCAGAACAGGTTGACCGTTTGACTAGCGAATATCACATTTATATGACCCGTAATGGCCGTATCAGGTACTTGACTTCTCCATTTCTTAATATTAATGCACTACCAAGTGTTAGCAAATCATTGAGGGTCTTGATGTTTTGGTTGCAGTATGGCTGGTGTTACAACAGGAAATGTGGGTTACCTTGCGAATGCTATACATGAAGTCACCAAGTCATCTTAAATTGTTTACATGTATCATCAAGTCACAGATAAATTTGTTTCTTTTTGAAGAGTTAATAAAACAGAGTAAGCTATGTTATTTGTTCTTCAATTGTTTTCGTGTGGACTAAAAGTCTTACCCACAAACAGTAATTTATCAGCGCATTTTGTTTTCTTAGCTGCCCAATAAATTTAGGGAATATATGTTTGTTCGTGTGTTCATTCACATTGTTTTGTTCTCCACCTGCTATTTTTGTTACTTTCCGAACAACTTCCGTTTAGGCAATACATGCAACGCCGTAGATGATCCTTTTGCACTTGGCTTGCGATGCATAACCGCTTATTGACCGGAGACCGTATGAACGGAAAACAATTCTGTCTGCGCTTTGTGTTCGGATCCTGTGGAAACAAGAGACCACCTCTCTTTCACGTGCAGTTTCTCAACAAAGTGGCATGCCATTACCAAATACATTTCGGATAACAAGCTCAATTGCATTCAGAATTTTCTCCTGACTCCGGAGAGTGCATACCATTTGGAAAGAAAGAAATGGAAGGAGACGACATGGTAAAAAATATGAATCCCCAAGCTTTAGCTAATTCGTTTCATTGACAAGCAAGTGAGAAATCTGTTTCTTTCGATAAAGGATTTTAAGCCTACTTCTTTGTTTTTTCGATTTAAAAGTTGTAAGAAGTTTAATATTTAAACTGAGGCTCAAACAATAGCTGCATCCCATGTAAAAATAGTTTTTTTCTTTTCTTTTGAATAAATTTAACATAATTTTTTTAAAAAAAAATGATTAAGCTGAAGAGGAAACCGAAGATTTGACCAAACCAGGTACCGCTCTACCCATCAATACAATTATAAATATACTAGACTGTTTCAAATGTTTATAATAATAATTCTAATGGTGAGTTTTGGGACTAGACATAATATAAATTTTTTAAAAGTTAACAATATATATTAAATATTTTATTTAAATAGGGGCTAGGTACATTATCTTATAAATAGGTGTAAACGTCGAAATCATATAGCACAGTGGTTGTCACTTCTGAAATTCATGACACAAGTTTGAGGTTCGAACACAACATCCCTCTTAAGAATAATATCAAAGCCACTACGCTATATTGACAAAAAAAAAAAAGATGTGAACATCTATATTACTTAGAGCATTTGTATCTTTGAGACATTGAAGGTAACTAGTTCTGCTATGAAAGCACACTTACTTTTGATACGGTTTTTGCTTTTTTTTTCTTTTTCAGTTTTTTCTTTGTATTCTCTTCTATTATTGTAATAATAAAATTAATTATAAACTATGATACTCTTACAAGTTCACGGATGCTCATGCTTACAACATTTCTATTAAGACTCTCCTAAGAAAATAATTTTTTTAAAAAATTGTTTTTTAATGTAAAGTCAGTTCTTATATGAGATACCTTTAAAAAACTCTCTCTCTCTCTCATCTAAAAATAGACATTTGCCATTTGATAAGTGAATTTTTTTTTGTAATAAATCATTTATCTCATAATTTAGTATGAGTTAAAATAGTTTATAAGTTGTATTTTTAATTTTTAATTTTCATAAATCATAAAATAAAAATATCTACATATGAAGCTCCATCACGCATAATTTAAAATTATATTTTATTTTTATATTAATTAATATTACTTAAAGTTAAACAAAAATTTAAACTAATATTCTTATAGTTAAACAATAATATATTATTTTATAATAATATATGAGATTTTAAAAATGAAAATTATATTATAATATTTTTTCAACATTTTGGTATTTTAATAAAATCATGTCTAAATTATAAATTTAATTCCTTCTCTTATGTATAGACTTCATATTCATAATTGTCATCTAAAACAACTTAGTATTTTTTTTTCATAACTTGATTATGGATTCAAACAATCCATTTCAATTCCCATCAATCCATTTCTATTTTATTTTTAAAAAAAAAACAGCTCTTTGATTGTATAATTTGCGATGTTTAATTATTCATAAATCATAATTATATTTTTGTTATTTTATAACTAAATATAACTAATTAATAAAATTGAATATATTTAAAATATAAATGTTAGATGTATAAAAAATTACTAATGAAAATTTGACATAAATAAATTATAAAGAATATTTAAAATAATAATATTATATTGATAAGATACCTATATGGGTATCTCGATGTCAAATTTAAAAGCAAAATTCTTAAATATGATAAAACTAAAAATATTATTATTAAATTAATTGAGATACTTGTATGGTATCTCACCAACAGAGATACTCTTATTAAGATATCAAAAAACTTTCTTAAAAAAAAAATTTAATTAACTTTTAAAATTAAAAAGAAAAATTGAACCATTCCATAAAAGACAAATGTCTCACAGAGTTCTAAAAGATGTCTCGTAGAGTTCTCATTTGAGAATCATACTGCTGGAATATTGAATAAGTGAGGTTTGGTGTGCGGAGATTTCGCTGGAAACACGCCAAGGAGGAGAGACTTGGAGTAAAGTTGAGTGGTGTGATCGTCTTGTGACGGGGACATTTTGCTTTACGAGATCTCTAAATGTTGTTGTTTAGTGGTTGTGAAGACCGATCGGTAAAATAAGCAGCTTGTGTCTGCAAAACAAACAGTATGCAACTATATGTTTTCTTTAGCCACATATAAAATTTGAAATTCACAAGAGAAAAAGGAATATATCTTCGCAATAACCTCAAAAAAATCTCTCTTGGGAATAATAGTTGTTTCACCTCAGTGTTGACTTCCAAAACCTACAGCAATAAACATATATATATATATATATTTGTCAATCTCTTTAACTCGCAACATTATATTTCTCCAATTTTATAAAGTCTACATTGATCGGCTTCACCTCAAGAGGCAGTTGCCCGTCCTTCCAAGAACCTCCAAGACTATGTAGAGAGCACGAGCATTTTTGCATCTACTTGTAAGTTTTCAATGCCTTTGTTAAATAGATGTATACAACTACAACCAGAAGATAACAAGAAAAGTAAAAAGAAAAAAAAAACTTTATCTACATAAGAAAAGTATAAGTTATTGGAGTTTTAGGTTATTTTAACATGAAGATCTCACAATCTAACTTTATCTATATAAGCTCCGACCTTGTTATTAGGCTTGAGTTTTAGATATCATTCCATTCTTCCATCATCGCGGTTGTCTTACGGACCAAAACATATACAGATAATACAAGAGAAAAAGTATCTCTACAAGTCAAAAGTGAATTATAACATAGAAAAAAAAAAGAGAATATATAATAAGACACAATCATCATCACCTCCTGATTTCTCAAAAAGCTGAATTGGCCAAAGGAGGAGATATCATCTCTATTCAGAAGCTGATACTTAGTTAAAACCTGTGAAAATCAGAGAGAAGTAAAATCCTCTCTCCTCTTTTCCATCCGGCATTTGCTCTGCAAAAGCATCTCGGATCCCAAATCCTTTCTAATGACCAGGTTGTAATGGAAAGCCTCCACTCATCTGTCGCCTAACGTGCTCCGGTATTAGCCTGTTTATAAGCTCTGGTGAAGCCCCAGATAACTGTTTCCAACATATAAATAGAGTGAGAGAGAACAGATTAAGTAAAAGTTTTAAACTTTACATTCAGTTATGATTGGTTCAAGGAAAGTGAATTTTGGAGCTGTGATTAACGTACCTCTTGCTTGAAGTTGAATAACGGTGGTAGAGGTCGGCCGTTTGGAAGACGAGCATTGGGCTCACGTAGTTCATTGAAAAATGGATGCGCACATGCTTCAAGCTTTAGACACGGAAATAAACATATATGTCAGTTTCAGCATCACTGAACAGTGCAGGTTACAGAGAGAAACACTCTAAGAGTGCTTAGTGGTTTAGAGATACTGACCGCAGTGTAACGTAGGCTCGGTGAATACTGAAGAAGCCGAGATGCAAGGTCAATGGCTTCTGGAGGCATCCTCTTATGGAAAACCTGGAGGTCATAGAGCAGTATGTGTATTAGTTTAGCTTTTCTTTTATACGGATATTGTAGGTAGCGAGTCAACTATTAAGCCATTGTATGATCAGAAATGGTAGAAAGTGACATGCATATACCTTATGCCACGGGTGAGCTTTGATTTGTGGGAATCTGAAATCTGTGTAGTTTGGATTCATGCATCGGATCTCTTCTCGAGTTGGAGTACCAAGAACCTAAACCAACGCAGCACACATATCATTATATATATCTATTAGATTATAGGAATTTTATATACAGACAGAAAATGACGCCAAGGTAAAATATAATCAAAATGAGACTTACCTTGATAATCTCCACTAGCTGGTCCACAGAATTTTCTCCCGGGAACAACGGCTGAAAGACAAATAATATCAAAATGATAGCGGAAGATTCTGGAGAGATGCTTGATTGTCAAGATAGCTAACAGATAAATGGTTTACACTAACCTGGCCAAGAAGGAGCTCTGCCAATACACAACCAGCAGACCATATGTCTATGGAGGATGTATACTCTGTCGCCCCGAAGATGAGCTCTGGAGCTCGGTAATAACGAGAGCAGATATATGATATGTTTGCTTCACCTTTCACCTAATGCAAACAATCAAATGTTGCAAAGGTTATGATAATAGAGAGGTATCCAACTGGTGTCATACACAGTTGAATATTAATAAAACAGCAAAATAAGGTAAACCCTTACCAATACTTTTGCACTTCCAAAATCACACAGCTTACACTGATGGGTGAGGGGATCAACCTACAGAACGACAGAAAAATAGATTACAATCTAGTGGAGGGTACCGAAGACAAACCCACAATAGATCAACGTACCAAAAGATTTTGTGGTTTCACATCTCTGTGGCAGACACCAGGAGCAGTATGGATATAAGCCAAGCCTCTGAAGATCTGCACAAAACATATTCTACCCTGTATCAGGATCAACATAGAGCAAGGGTACTTGTAGGGGAAACAGTAAATAACAATGCATACTTGGTATGTGTAAAGTTTGACAAAGAAAATAGGCATTCTCTGGTTGGAACTAGTATAGTGCTTCAAAACCCGGTACAAAGTCTCGGGTACATACTCCATAACGAGATTGAGGAAGAGCTCATCTCTACTCGTTGTAGAGAAGAAACAATGCTTCAAGGAAACCACATTTGGGTGGTCCAATAGTCGCATTAATTGCAGCTCACGATTTTTGTAGCGCCGGTCTTGCAAAACCTTCTTAATGGCTACTGATTCTCCAGTTTCCAAGCACTTCGCCTATAATGGTAAGTTAATAATTCGATCAGAAAGGAAAGAAGAAAGCTATTGCCTACAAATGGTAGCAGTGAGTGACAAGCACAAAGGTACCTGGAATACAATTCCGAATGATCCTGTTCCAACAACCCGTTCCGCCAAGTAACTAATTGTCTGTAAATGCCAAAAGGAGGAAAACAAAAGTGAATAGACCTATTTAATAAATGAGCCTCAAAAAGGTTCTATTTAGTTATTTGTTTTAAGCTATAAGTGGAAAAGCAACATAAAATATGACTAACCTAAACTTTATGTAATCATGAGCAATAACTACTATTCAGATCATATAAAGATTCAACAAACAACGGAATTCAACCTGTTTAGGTTCACCGTTTTTGCCTCCAATTGTAGTAGAAATGATATGGCCGGTAACAGCATCATTTCCCTCTATAACAGCAGCAGACATTTCCTGAAATCAAACCTCAACATATTATTACAGGCAGTAAACTATTCTTGTCAACAAAGAATAAAGGAAACTGGTGACAAATAGTGCTTCCTCCCAAAATATGATAATAAACATTAGATCACGAATGACTGTATGAAAATCAATAGACAAATCATTCTAGAAGTTTGAATCCTTCTTCATTTAGTCTGCCAAGCATATGAAATCTTCAAATCCAAGAACAGTTAGGGCCTAGTTTAGAATTCAATCAAGCAATATAACCAAGTGTAAATCCGAATGATGTCGCATGTTCCTACTGACCAGAGGCTATCTTGACAGAAACAAAATTGAGAGAAAAGAAGTGCATACTAGTTGTTAAAGATAAAGGAAAGCTACAAAGTGAAAATGAAAATTCATGGGTAGGAGCAACATTAGGATGACAGGTGGAGAACAAACCAAAAGAACACAAAATGAAACATAAAAGAGTTCAGGATCAATACAAAGTGCAAAAAGAAAGAATGGGCCAAGAATCATATCATTACAAGAATACTCCAAACCCTGTCAGGAAGAAACTCGAGGATAGTGTTGAACTAAACAACCGAAATAAGAAATACAAAAGCCAGATAATGTAAAAAAAGTCAGCTAAGGAAATATTTTATAGAATGAAAGGGCAAAAAATGAAATTAATTAGTTAAACAATCTAGTAAGATCTACATCGTCTTCCTGCTCTTAAATTTTTGACCCTGTGAAAAAAATTTAATTTCAGAAATTCTAATTTCAACCCAGAGATAATAAATTTTCTTTACCCTAAATTTTTTTTCTTCAGAATTTTCAAGTCGAGAAATCAAGATCTTCACTAGGAATGGTTGTAAAATTCAGCTGAATATAAAAGTATGACTAGCTACTATGAAGTCAAATTCGCAACCTTTCGATGAGTAAAAGCCACTTCGTGTGAGCTCAAATCAGGAACGCGGACGAGAGCAAGAGAACACGGATCGATTCGTTGAAGAACCGAAAACAAATAAAATCGGAGCTAGATCTAGCCGAGATCTAGAACAGCCACCGTAAAAGAAACTGAAATGTACTTATTTACCAAACACAGACGTAAAGGATCAAACAGAGAGAGAGAGAGAGAGAGAGAGAGAAACAAAAACAAAACCTTGTCTGTATCCATATCGGGACGACGTTTCAAAGCATCTCCGTCGCGAAGCTGCGGCGGCGGATGCGGAGCTGTAGCCGGAGGCTGAGGCCCCAATGGTATTGAGGTCATGTGCTTTTACAGCTACTCTAACTTTCTCTCTCTAACTTTCTCTGAAGAGTAAAGACTATCTTTCCTCTCTCTCTTTGTGTCTAAAAAACTTCAGATATCGTTCAAAGATCAAAAGAAGAACCCACGCGCGAATAAAGCGCTTGACAGAAACGCTCCAATGAGAACGCTAATCTATTATCTTAAGCACTAATCCGTTTCATAAGCAGTGATTAGTAAACTGGAAAGTCTGATAAGTGACAACCTTGCAATTAATTCTGGAAGTTAGTATTGTTACAGAACCATAAATACAAACTAGTTGAAGTATAGTGCTTAATCATAACATGTGTTTCATATTTCGGGTAAAATCTAATACCACTTGCATATTTTTTTTTATTTTAGAATCTATTTTGTTTACTGAATTGAAAAAACAGTATCAAACTGTTTGTATTCCAACTTTTTTACCTAAATTATCTAAATTTTGTTTTTTCTAGAAGATTCTTTATCGATCTTACTCGTGGTATGAAAAATAATAACACAATCATCCATGTTTTGTTGAAGAGATTGTCCAATAAAGTACACTTTACGGAAAAAAAATTAGAGAAAAGAAAGTGGTTAAATACTTTACTTATTCGAAATAATTTGGACATGAATGGTAAGATGCCTGACCCTGCTAACAATTACCATGTTTTATAATCATAAACAAATTTATGAAAAAAAAAAAGCCTTTTCGTGGAACTTGTTTTAGTAAAATCGTTTTGTATTTTCTAGACGTTACTTTCATACATAGTCCTGCATTTGTTTCCAAGTGACCATTTTGAGATTACCATTCATATTTTCAACTTGGTTCAACCATCAGACTCAGGCTATGGATTTTTGTGAGAACCATGTGTAGGGTATGGAATGTTTTCATACAATATCAACCGTTAATTTTAAAACAAACAAACAAAGGGAGAATTTTTTTTTTTTGCCAACAAATAAGACGATCGAGACACATAACAAAATTTTCTAAAGGTTATAAAACCTAGTATATGAAGTTTATTGAATTTTGTTTTTAAAACACAATATATATAGTTTGAAGAAAAAAGACCTTTACGGTTATACTGTCCAATGGCATTAGTTTGTTGACGGTTCCTAATTTTATTTTACTAAGGTTCGAATAGATTAAAAAAACATACACACACAACTATAAATTACATGCTGAAACCTAAAATCATGCTAAACGGAAAATATAATCACAGATTAAATATTTACATATTCGCTTTAACAAACAACAAATGAAGGTACAGACGCTGAACCAAGAGTTGTAGTTCCAGGATAAGACGTTTTCTTTTCATTATTTGGAGACTTTTTGTGACCGATGCAAACAAATACGGCCATGGCTATTACTGAGAAGGTGGCTGCAACCGCCAGCATCCCCCGGAGGCACTGATTCCACCGTCGGTGCTCAATACGCTTCTCCCCATAACTTGTTGTATATTGTCTAAGTTTGAGATTTAAGATTCGTTTTGGGTGAGAATTTATATATGCGAAATGAAAGACATTATTTCTAGATAACCATTTGAATGGAAAATCTTGGCTTACATGATGTGTGTGATTGCGTAAAAATACATCGAAATCCAGAAGTATATTTGATGCCATCTGAGATCTTTTTTGGTTAATAGAGCAAGATGGCTACTCTTCAACGTGTTCTAACATTTGGTTCAGTTTGAGGGATTTTTTAAGTCTTTGGATAAGGTATTTGGACTTAACATATGGACGATCGTATTTCATTAAAATTTATTATTGAGATTCAATGTTTTATTTGTTTCATAGAAAGACCGAGTCTCTTCAAAATTTTCATTCTATATTTCATAATTTTTTATCACAAATGTTTACTATAGTTCTGTTTGTTTGTTATCTATTACAATTTCTAGGTTGACCTTAGAGTTTCTCAGAGGTCCGATCCGATACAACATCATACATCATGCAAATAAATATTGCCATTGGTCCTAACTTTCAGCATAATAATAATAAGATTGCTTAATAACCTGTGCCATGCTTGGGATGAAAAATCTATAAACTATTTTATTAAACATTATTTTGAAATATTTAAAACGAAAGTAACTTAATTAATTTCATGTGTATGTTAATAATAGTTATGGGCAAGAATATAATTTGTGCTAATATACAAGTTTATTTATAATGTTTGAAAATTGATCAAGTTAAAATATTATGAACGATAATATCAAATTTTAGATCTAATTTAACATATTGCAATATTTTTTTATCAATTTAAAATGTTAAAATATTTTTATCAATTCAAAATATTTCAAATAACTAAATTTTACAATATATTAAAATATTTTAAAATTCTAATCAAATTGAAATATTTATAAATATTTTACTTTTTAGTCTAACAGTTTAAAACAAGCTTCCTACTCATGATTACTGCTCATTTGGAGTTTCTTTATAATTATCATTCAAAAAAATACTTGACGAAAAATGTTTTACTGTTTTAGTGATATATTTCGTTTTAAAAAGTTCAAGTTATCAAATATGAAATTTTTAATAAAAATTTCATATGATGATTCAATTTATTTTTAAAATTAAGTTAAATAAAATGATAAGTGAAATAATAATGATTTTTAAAAATTAATATGATATAATTAGATATTAAATATTCCTTATTCTGTTTAATAGTCTAATAAATAGTTTTTAAAATTATTTATTAATTTTCGTGACTGTCAATTAAGGAAAAATAGTGGGATATTTTTAATGAATAATTAATTTAATAGTTAATTTAATAAAAGATATTTGATATATTAAAAAAAATTTCTATGAATGTCCTTAAAGATTGCAATTACTCTAATAATTTGAACCATTTTTATATTAGTTTAAAAAACGTTTTGGTGATGATACATCATGATGGCATGCCTATAAATAACATGTGATGGTAAGGTTTTTTCTCTAAAAATATTTTTCAAAGAAATTATATATATGCACACATTGATCTAATTAGGTATGCCTAGATGTTCGAATACGTTCGTATTAGTAGATAAAACTAGAGAAGCTCACTAAAGAGCAAGAGATATCTCATTTGCGTAATACTAGCAACCTCCTCCGCCACCACAACCGCAGCCACCAATGCAACCGCTATCACTACCAGAATCCTTCTATTTCTTGTTATACTACCAGAATCCTTCTTTTTCTTGTTATACTATCGTATAACCCCAACTCTTTTTGTAAGAATTATAACCCCACATGATATAATATTCGGTTTTAGATCATTGAAGTGATTCGATCAACTGGTACATGTTTCTTTGGTAGTAGACAATCTTCTATATCCATGGTGTTGGATAAACTCCAACATGAGTGGAGAGATATCCACAAGAGATTTGTGGTTATCTAAATTGAGAAGATAAGTTAGAAGAAAAGATTAACTCATGTATTTATCTTATAAGATAGGATAAGATTTGGTGTTATCTCTAGAGAGATTTAAGGGATTTAGGAGACTATAAATAAGAACCTTGGGAAAAGGTTTGTGGTGTGAGAAATACGAGAGTTAGAGAGAAAAGCTATTAGATCAAAGTGTGTTCCAATAGCTTAGAGAGTTTGTAAGGTTTTGAGAAGTTTTGCCTTAATAAAGAAGAGATTTCTTATATACAAAGTGTGAGAATTTCTTATATACAGAGTGTGAAACTTTTATTTGGTATCAGAGCCTTGCAGGAGACATGACTGAGATTCAAGTAAAATCAAAAGACCTGGGGCAACCACAGATCGTGTGTCCTATGCTTACAAGTTCAAACTACACGACTTGGACAATGCGAATGCGTGTAATACTCAAAGTACACGACGTGTGGGACACCATTGATCCAGGATCTACCGATGTGAAGAAGAACAATGTTGCTATTGCTATGCTGTTTCAATCGATACCGGAGAACCTCATGCTCTTGGTGGGTGAACAAGAAACAGCAAGAGGAATTTGGGAGATTCTCAAAACACGTAACGTTGGTGCCGATCGGGTGAAAGAAGCAAGGTTACAAACAGTAACAGCAGAGTTCGAAAGACTTCGCATGAATGACGCAGAGACGATAGATGAGTTCACAGAGAAGCTCTCAAATCTCGCCTCAAGGTCCATAGCTCTAGGAGGATCTATAGACGAACCAAAACTTGTAAAGAAGCTCTTGAATAGCCTTCCAAGAGGCAAGTACATTCAAATCACTGCTTCACTTGAACAAGTTCTGGACTTAAACACGACTCCGTTTGAAGAAATAGTTGGAAGACTTAAAGTGTATGAGGAAAGAATCAAGGAAGAACAAAGAGAAGATGATCATGGAAAACTTCTTTTCAACTCGTATGAAAATTCCAACTTTAGAAGAGGTCGTGGAGGAAGGGCACGTGGACGAGGAAGAAGACGGTTCTATGATCAAGACAACGAGAGCGAATTCCGATCAAGAGTAATATGCTATTGATGTGACAAAAAGGGTCACTATGCCGTAGTTTGTCCAGACAGAAAACAAAGTCGCGAAGAAGCTAACATCACCAAAACAAACGAAACAGAAGGAGATCCTAGCACAGAAACACACGAAGCAGATACTCCTCTGTTCGTACACGAAATTGTGTACTTAAACGAACAGAATCTAATGCCTAAAAAGTTTGAGAAGGAGAAACAAGATCTCAACATATGGTATCTAGATAATGGAGCAAGCAACCATATGACAGGGATAAAAGAATATTTCACAGAACTCAACGAGAATATCACCGGGAAAGTTCGATTCGGAGATGATTCGTGTGTGGAGATTAAGGGAAAAGGATCGATTATGTTTCAGGATAAAGGAGGACAACAAAGGATCTTAACTGACATATACTTTATCCCTGATCTTAAGAGTAACATACTGAGTCTCGGAAAAGCCACCGAAAGCGGATGCGATGTTAGAATGAGGGAAGATTATCTGACATTACAGGATCGTGATGGACGTTTACTTGTGAAAGCAAAAAGGTCGTTGAATCGACTATACAAGGTGCAAATGGAGATCATAAAACAAAGTTGCTTAAGCATAGCCAACGACACAGAATCTACAAAATGGCATGAAAGGCTTGGACACATTGGTTTCAAGAAATTACATGAGATGACTGCAAGGGAGCTTGTTACAGGGATGCCAAAGATCAATGGAGATAACAAAATCTGCACATCTTGTCTTATTGGAAAACAAACACGAAAATCGTTTCCAAGTACTGCAGTCTACAGAGCTTCCTCTCCATTAGAATTGATCCATGGGGATCTATGCGGACCCATTACACCTGCAACAATAGCACAAAATCAATATATATTTGTGTTAATTGATGACTGCTCTCGTTATATGTGGACTATCTTTCTGAAGGAGAAAAGCAATGCTCTCGAAAAATTCAAAAGGTTCAAGGCCGTGGTGGAAAAGGAAAGTGGTCAAAGCATCAAGACACTGAGAACGGATCGAGGAGGAGAGTTCACTTCCATAGAATTCAACACCTTTTGTGAAGATGCCGGCATTACTAGACAGTTGACAGCTCCATACACTCCACAACAAAATGGAGTCGTTGAACGTTGCAATCGGACACTCATGAACATGACTCGAAGCATTATGAAGGCGAAAGAAATCCCAAACTTCTTATGGGGAGAAGTTGTCCGACACTGCACTTACCTAATCAACCGAATTCCAACAAAAGCACTGGAAAACATGACACCGTATGAGTGTTACAAAGGACGAAAACCAAACGTGCAACATTTAAGGATCTTCGGTTGCACCTGCTATGCAAAAACTAATGCAAGTACACCTTGGAGTAGAACCCGGGAGTAAAGCATACAGGCTATTCGATCCCACCACAAGAAGAATCATTGTCAGCAGGGATGTCATTTTTGATGAAGGAGCTCACTGGGAATGGGAGTCTCTGAGTTGGGAAAATGATCATAAATCAAAGCAAATTCAATGGGGACATCAAACAAGCGCAAAAATGATTCATGAGGAAGAGAATAACGAGGAAATAGATGCACTATCAACTGCAGGTGATGCAGAGGATGATACAGACGAAACAGGGGAGAATTTACCATTATCTTTCGTCACGCCTCAACCAGAAGTTCGACGCTCAACTCGAACTATCTCCAAACCACGATATCTAAATGATTACGTAATGATGAACGATGTGGTAGATATTCAAAGGCTTCTTCTAACTCTAAGTGGCGAACCCGAATTCTACAATGAAGCTGCAGATTTACCGGAATGGCAGAGAGCCATGGAGGCTGAAATTGAATCGATTAACAACAACAATACATGGAAGCTGGTCGAGAAACCACATGGAGTCAAACCAATCGGATTGAAGTGGGTCTATAAACTTAAGTTGAACACTGATGGATCAATAAACAAATACAAAGCACGTTTGGTTGCAAAGGGTTATGTTCAACAAGCTGGAGTTGATTATGAGGAAGTGTTTGCGCCAGTTGCACGTATTGAGACAATACGACTACTCATTGCACTTGCTGCCACAAATGGATGGATGATTCACCACCTTGACGTCAAAACAGCATTCCTGCATGGTGAGTTAAAGGAAACGGTGTTCGTATCTCAACCTGAGGGATTCATAAAAAGGAATGAAGAAGACAAGGTATATCATCTCTCAAAAGCACTATATGGACTTAAACAAGCCCCTAGAGCATGGAACAACAAACTGGATCAGATCCTAAAGAGGATCAAGTTCATAAGATGCACAAAGGAGAGCTCGGTTTATTACAAAAGAATTGGAAAAGAAAGTCTTATAGTTGCGGTTTATGTGGATGATTTATTTGTCACCGGCACTTCCTCAAAAGTCATTGACGAATTCAAAAGCAACATGTCTGAAGAATTCGAAATGACAAATCTTGGAATACTCACTTATTATCTGGGTTTGGAGGTCACACAAAGACAGGGAAGCATTCTTTTGCATCAGGAAGCATACGCTACAAAAATCTTAAAGGAGATGGGAATGGACGAGTGCAATCTCGCACACGTACCAATGGATTCCTCACTAAAATTATGCAAAGCAGAGGAGGAGACAACAATTGACGCTACAACCTATAGAAGAAGTATTGGTTGCCTAAGATACCTATTACATACTAGACCAGATTTGTCATATGCTGTTGGTGTTTTAAGTCGTTACATGCAGAGCCCGAGAGAAACACATGGACAAGCGCTCAAACATGTGTTGCGATACTTAAAGGGCACAACACGATATGGCTTGAAGTTTGAGAACACAGGAACAAAGGAGCTCATTGGATACAGCGACAGCAGCCACAACATCGATCCCGACGATGGTAGAAGCACCTCAGGTCATATTTTCTATTTTGGATCCTCACCAATCACTTGGTGTTCACAGAAGCAACCAACGGTAGCCTTGTCTTCGTGCGAAGCAGAGTTCATGGCGGCAACTGAAGCAGCAAAACAAGCACTGTGGTTAAGAGAGTTGCTAGATGAGATACAAGGATTCCGTGGAGGCAAAGTAACCATGAAAATTGACAACAAGTCTGCTATAGCTTTAACCAAAAACCCAGTGTTCCATGGGAGAAGTAAGCACATTCTTTCAAGGTACCATTTCATCAGAGAATGTGTAGAAAACGACCAAATCAACGTGGAGCACACACCTAGAACAGAGCAAAAGGCAGATATCCTCACCAAACCGTTAGCAAGCAAAAACCGCCATGGATACAAGTGATAAAGACTGAAGAATCATGAAGATCAACAAAACATCTCCTACAGCAGCAGTTTCTTTCATGTCTATCTAGCTGATGAAGAAACCTCTCTCTCTCTCTCTCTCTCTTCTTTCTTTACTTTCTCTTGAAACATTTGATCCTTTCATGACACTATAAAGAGGATGAAATTTGAATTTCTCACACCAAAAATTGTTTCAATAATTACTCTAGTAACCATTAAGTCAATGTATTCTACAATTCAGAAACATAATTGCAAAAGAACAAAAAAAATGTCTTATTCCTAGAAGAGAATGTATAAAGAAGGGCAAAAGAAACAGTGTCACGTGGAATTATGGAGTATTATTGCCACAAAATCTCTGTTAACATGAGCTGTACATCACTTCATCAAGAAACCCCCCACCACAAAGTGACAGACAATATTTGAGACAACTATCTCCATAGCTTTTCTCTTTGTAGGAACCTTTTTATTTCAGATTTACACATATAATTAAAGAGAAAAACTCGGACTTTATTGGTTCATCCCTTCTTTCTTTTTGAAATTTACAAGTAATTTGGTGTGGAAAATTTACAGTTTCTGCATTACCTCCAGTGAGAATTTTTTGGTCGTGCTATGCCTCTGGTATAGGATTGAGTGTCTCCTGAAAGGCCAAAACATGTTCAACAAGTAAGCTCATCAACTTGTCAAAAAAAAAACAAAAACACACACACATTTGGCCAACCATTGACTTTGAAAATTAAAACACATTTGTTTACCTTGGAGAAGCACACAAACCCTTGCTGAGTATTGGAGGTTTTGACCATAGTTTCCCACTTGGGATTTGCTTGGTTAATCTTGGTGAATAGATAATTATCATCAGTGCCAAGAGACTGCAACCATGTGAATGAGTTGTTTTTTGATGGGATTGTTGGCAATGTACGCTTTAACCAGGAATCTGAAGGAGCTTTTGGTAATGGTGGTGGAGGAACAATGTGATAAGCGGAACGATGATGAAGCCTTGAACTTTCAAGATTCGTTGTGTTTCTCTGCTGCAATTTGACTTCAAGATCAATCTTCTCCTTTGTAATCCCTACCACATTGGATTCTGGCAAAGCAACAATAGCTTGATCAGCACACTCTTCAACTTTTAGACCTGAGAATTCAATGATATCCTCATCTTTTTTACGCTGCGAGATAGCTTCTTCACTGGCTCCAATCAAGTTCTGAACATCTTCTTTAACAGGAACAAAATCTAGTGAAGGATGATCTTTTAATAAAGATTGCTCATTAGACTCTTCTTGTACCTTCTTGTCTACTGAATGCACAGTGTCTACATAAAGAGTTTTCTCGGCAACAGGAGCCTCGGACGAAGGTTTCCATGTATTATCATCACTAGCCAAGAGCTCACCAAAGTTTTTGCTGATTTTGGTGCGTGAAGCGGAGCTGAAGTTCTCGAGTTTCTCTTTCCCTTCTGGAATAGAAGATACTGATAATGACTCATCTTGAGAAGACCCTTGTGCAACTGATGCATTTAGCTTCAGCTTCCTTTTATTTTCATTCACAGTTTCATTGTTTTGCTATGGAGAGGAAAAGAAAGAAACTTGATCAGGAAAAAGTTATCAAAGGGATGATGAACAAGGCGGTGAGAAGTAGAGAAAACGATTACCTTGTTCTGATTCTCATTACAAGGTGTAGTAGAATCTTGATACTTAGAACGCATACGGCGAACAGAAACAGCTCTCTGTGCCTGCAATCTCACAGATGGAACCGGATTCAATATTCCAAAAGAGCTTCTCAAGCAAATCTGAGGGACTAATCCACAAACACCAGAAGCCATCATGCTGCTCGTGTTTCCATCTTCCTCTTGTTGATCAGGAAAATGATGAAACCGGTATGGATTTTGCTCAGCTTTGTTCTGTTTCTCCTTAACCACCACTATCTTCTTCGTCATCTGCCTCGCCGGTTCCTCTGGTTTAGGGGGTTTCCTAGCAAGAAGTGGAGGTGTATCTGAAGTCAAGGCTTTAGCAGCAGGCAAGAATCTTCCCATCATCAGATCCTGAGTTTGTCGATCACTCGATAAGGTTCCAAACGGCTCTACTAGCATCCCCTGACCATCCAAACCGCTCACACCACTAACATTACTACAGTTGAAGAAAAATGACTCAGATCTTGAAAGTGTATCAGTTGCATCAAGATAGGCATTATCACTATCATCATGATATCGAGAACTATAACTCTTTGCATCCTCCACATGATTAGCTTTAGTTTCAGGTTTCCTCGCTAAGTCTTCTCGTTCTCTACCGTTCATAACTCTCCCAGGAGGAAGCTTTGGCACAAAATGTGGCTCAACAAAACTTTGTAAATCCGGTTTCCTCTCGTCTTTTGGCTTTCCCGGCTTGTGTTCCCACTGAAAAGGGACAGTTCCTGGATTCCTCACAGGACCTGACTTAATATCAGACTTGTAAACCGGTGGAGAAGGAGGGATCTTGTTGGTTACTGAATCAGAAGATCTTGTTTTGCTCTCGGATTCTGAAGTTTGTATAGGCCGTCTAACGGATATAAGAGGGCGGTTGAAATCCAATTGCTTCTCTTCCATCATTAGGCTCCCAATTAACATGAAATCAGTTGTTTCTGCAATTATCAAATCATCAGGTGAATTGCATAAACTTCTTAATCTAACTTTGTTCTTTCTTGTCAAGAATCTAAACCAAGATTATCAGAAACGTCACAGAAACATCAAATTTGAAACCAAAATCAAAACTCAATAGTCAGAGAGAGAGAGAGAGAAGAGAATGTGTTAATGGTCGTTATTCCAAGAAACTAGATGATGATTTTTTCTCAGCTTCTTGAAAACTTGTCCGGATTATCTTTCTTTGTCAAAATATTTTTTTCAGGCTTTAATATTAAAAACCCCACAAAATACAGATTCAAATGTATACGCGTGAGCCGATCATTTATAAATCCAAAGGGAAAACGAAGAGAAAAAGTAAATCTTTGTTGTTCATTCTACTCATTATGTATAAAGTAGACGAACAGAGATGGAAAAAATATCTACGCTGAAGACTGAATTTTTTTTTTTTCTTGAAGAAACAGAGTAAGAAAAGTAGCTTCCTTGAAATTTGAAAACTCGTAATTTGTGATATCGAAATGGATTTCAAATAACACTGAAAGACGAAGAAGAAGAAGAAGAAGAAGAAGAAGATATAGAGAGATAGAGAGGAAGTTTGATACCAGTGAGAAGACGCGGGATTGAAGAGAGGATTGATTTGGGAGAGAAGAATAATAATAATGAAGAGAGGTGGTGAATATAGATGAGGTTGTCATATTCGTTAATTCGTTCTCTTTAAAGAATTTTTAAATAAAATTTATACTATAATGCATGTTCATTAATTTAGTTCTACTTCAATTGGAATTTATTTTTCTTCTTTTTATTTTTTCAGTGTTCACACTAGTTACCTTGTCCTTATGTCTCTATCAATATATTTTCTTACGACCATATCATGTGCTTCGTATAATAGGGGGAATGTAGTAGGCATGCACATAACTATTGTTTGTTATGCTCAACAAGTTAATAATTATATGAGTCGATTAATTACTAAAATGATTAATTGGATTGTTAAAAAAAATGATTAAAAAAAATGATTAATTAGCTTTCTATAATACAAGATGGGACGATAAGTATATACTAATCCCTTAGGGTTAAGGTATTGGCAACGAGAACAATATACATTTCTTAAGATTTTTATTTTATAAAATTTATGATAATAGTTATATCTTAAGAAAGTATATATTTTATATAAAAAGGTACAACGATTTTTTTTTGCATATTGTAAACACGTAATCAAAAGAAAAATAGTATCGATAAATCCAGCTTTCATATATCAAACTTGTGAATGAATTAAGGGAATAGATCCAATCCAACTTACAAGAAAAAGATAAAAACAAATAACAAAAGTCCAATGATTTATTAAATACTACTACATATGGAGAGAATATATAGTAGGTGGGGAAAGAATATATCAGCTGCTTCGTTGTCAAAAATATATAATTGTAAATAAATAAACATTAGTGACCATAACAAGAAAGAAAGGAACCTTTTTCTAACATTGGGACTTGGGAGTGTAGATTAATGATACGTTACTTCTTCTTTTTTCCAACTAATGATACGTTACTTTACTTTCTCGATTTCAGAAAAAAATGATTTTATTTGATTTACTATATGAGTCCAAAGTCTAGGTTTGTAAAACAAACAAAAAATCATTTACTTTTAGCAGTTTTAATTGGTAGTTAGTCATACTCTTTTAAAATAAATTTCATTAGATAGATAAAAAACAACTTTATTAGGAAAATGTCTATTTCTGTTTTATTTTAAGAAGACACAACTACGAAAGCGACATCATTGATCTTATATGATTTATACCTACAGTTCAGTAGTTGAAGTATTTATTTAGCAATAGTGGTTAACCATTGTAGTTATAAACCATATGGATCAATGATGTTGCATTGTCTCGTTTGACAACATTATGAGACAATATAGATAAAAGGATACCATATCATAGTACACCCAAATTCAAATAAAATGTTCTGCTACATCCTCCATGTTTTTTTTACCAATTTGTTTCGATATACGTGTGGTCTATGTTTTAAAACAATAAAGGTTTGTTGTATTTGAATTTGAGAATCATTTTGCAAATGGGCCACAGAAACTGAGTCACTTTGGCCTAAGCTAAACTACATTTTCCAGTTTCATAATCAGTTTCTTTCCAAAATCAGCTTTTGCCAACCGCATACGATACTTCTACTAATGTTTTCTATTATGTCTGAGATTATTTTCTTCACTTACCTTTATCGGACAAGTTGTGATCTATGTTTTTGCAGTTGTTCTATTTCTGGGTGCATGCACAAAACCTCCACGCTTATCCATGATCACGGAATACATGGAGCTGGGATCTTTGTATTATTTGATCCATATGAGTGGCCAGAAGAAGAAACTTAGCTGGCACAGAAGGCTCAGGATGCTAAGAGACATCTGCAGGTACATAGCTTCACAATTTGTTTCTTATTCTTGATGAATTTCTTACATCTTTCCCCAGATGATTCCTTTTTCAGTCTACATATGCGTATTTCATGCTGTTTTGTTCTTTTATTTGGTTGTTTAAGGGGTTTGATGTGCATACACCGGATGAAGATAGTTCACCGTGACCTAAAAAGTGCCAACTGTCTTGTGGACAAACATTGGACAGTCAAGATCTGTGATTTTGGGCTTTCGAGAATAATGACTGATGATAACATGAAGAACACTTCATCTGCTGGTACACCAGAGTGGATGGCTCCAGAACTCATTCGCAACGAACCTTTTACAGAGAAATGTGACATCTTTAGTCTTGGGGTCATAATGTGGGAGCTTTCTACTTTACGTAAACCATGGGAAGGTGTTCCACCTGAGAAGGTACAATATGCTGTGCCATGATATTTCTAGCGATGTTCATTCTCTCACATGTTACCACTTCTTTCAAGGTTAAATAATTTCATGTGAATTTGATTGATTGATGAAATTTTGATTATTAGGTTATCTTTGCTGTTGCTCATGAAAAGTCACGTCTTGAGATTCCTGGTGGTCCACTCAGCAAACTAATTGCAGGTTCAATGTTGTTAAACACCGTAGTTTCTCGAACATTTAGTTGATCTTTTTCGTTTATGCTCTCATATTACTCAACTGCTACAGTCTGAGTAGATGTTACTATATTTTCTCTGCAGGTTGTTGGGCAGAGCCTCAAGAACGCCCAAATTGTGAAGAGATACTTAGAGGCTTGCTTGACTGTGAGTACACATTGTGTTAGCACCACTTCTCTGTGGGGATATGAGCCGAAGATGTTTTAGCTCAAAAAGCAGCCCAGCTTCTTTGGATCTCTGCTAACCTAAGTGGCATAGCTTTTAAGATCATGTGAGCTTCAAGGCTCTAATTATAGAATTTTGATAGATGTGGAGCAGGCAAGAGGCACTAAATGTAGACACAGACAAGCATGTCTAAGGTGTGATTCATATGGTATCACAGGGCAGTGTTTTTGTTTTAAGATCATTTTGGTCTTTTAGTAAAAATAAATACGTTATTCTTTTAGTAAAAATAAATAGAGCTCTTTTTTTTAATATCAACATAATTATGTGGTTTTAAGTGATGAATTCGAATTCCAAATAAGTGATCTTTGATATGTATTTTCTTCATTCATTGTCCCTTGCATGTTTAACACTTTTTTTTCATTTATTTTTTTTGTCAAGCATTCTATGTAAAGAAAACACGAGAGAAAAGTTGGACAAACTTATCTAGTGGGAAAAGTCATGAGACAAAGAAATAGCAATGATTAACTTCTTTTTTTTTCATCTATTCCTTACATTTCAAAATGTATAATGTTTTTAAAAATATATGATGTTTCAAAATGTAAAATGTTTAATATTTTCAAATTAGTTTTAATTTTATTGAAAATTGTGTGACCAATGTATTTTATATTGATAATTGGTTAATTTATTTATAGTTTATATTTTAATAATATTTTAATTATTGTGCTTTTAGCCAAAACATCATATGTTTTGGAACAGAGGGAGTATATAGTTATCATAGCAATAATTATTAGGAAAAGTTTAGTTTTACATTCTTAAGTTTAATAATTAAGAAAATAGTCTCCGAAGAAGAATTTCGACGAGAACAAAGACATGTGCTCTCTTTGGACAAGTTTTGTGATGCCGTTCTTGCTTTCTCTCTCGGAACCTTTCTCAGGAGGAAATCAAAAAAACGGTTCAAGGAGATGGACGTGAACGGTGGCGGCGAGATTAACGCCAATGAGTTCAGTTCCTGGATTGAGAAGATGTTGAAGAGATCGTTTGCTCGATGTGATTTTGATGGTGTCGGAAAGGTAGCGGCCAAAGTGTTGTATTTGATAATGACTGGTATCGGAAGGCATGCACCAGTGTGCCGAGAACGTTCGAGCCGCCGATACAGATAATGATGGTTATTTGAATTTTGAAGCCCACGACCGGCCCAGCAGCTTCATTTAGGGTTTCGGTGTAAGAGGAAAAGAAAACCCTTGTTGTACATTGAAACAATGACGATGATCTCTAATCTTCCAAAAAATTTGGAACACTTTATCCAAAAGCCGGAGCTTTCAAATATGCACATTGGTAAAGCATCAGCTGCAGTAGCAAAGGAAGGGGAGTCTAAGATGATCGCGATGATGGGCATCTTCGTCGATGGAGATCCATCTTTCGAGCATAAAGGCAAACTTAGTTCCGCAGACTAAACAAGTCAAAGTATCACAAGTCTATCACTGTGAGGGTTTTTTACTATGCGTCTTGAAAGATCCTAGGTTTTTGGTTTAGAATCCGTATTTGAGGTAGAAGAGGTGGATCGAACCCGGATATAATCTTATAAAACCTCATAATCTTATAAAACCACCTATAAATATTATTTATATTCATAAAATCTTATAATCTTTCATAAATATGAAATTTTATTCTTTTTAACTAACATTAATTTTTGTATAAAATAAAATGCTATAATATTTAATATTTGAAAACTAAAAATATAGATATATGTATCTATATATATATTAAATCTAGAATGATATCCCTTATTAAATTTTAGAACAATAAAACAATATCCCTTAAACTAAACTATTATAATGTTTTTAAAATAATGTAATACAATTACTACAATATCATAAAATTATAATTAATTATATTAATTTCACTAGAATAGAAAAATCTATAATTATTATAAATTTATGATATTCTAGTAATTATATTACATTAAAACATTATAATAGTTTAATTTAAGAGATACTGATTTAATTTTCCAAAATTAATAAGGGATATCATTATAGATTTTAATATATATACATAAATATGTCTATATTTTTAGTTTTTAAATATTAAATATTATAGCATTTTATTTTATACAAAAATTGATGTTAGTTAAAAAGAATAAAATTTAATATTTATGAAAAATTAAAAAATTTTAGGAATATAAATTATATGTTTAGGTGGTTTTATAAGATTATAGGGTTTTATGAAGAGAAATTATAATGTTTTGGTGGTTTTATAATGATTAGGGGGTTTTAGAAAAAGATATCATACATTAGGTGGTTTTATATAGAGTTATGTAGTTTGAGGGGAAATATATAGAGTTATATTAGTAGGGGTGGTTTTAATTTATGCTGTGATCCCTAATATCTAGTGTCTGTATACGTGATTCTTTAGGAAGAATAAAATGGAGCTCTTTGATCTCTAATTTATAGTCACCTATTATTCTATCTTGTGTCAAGCATTCAATAATTCGAATTGGTCATAATCTTACAGCTTTTTATTGGATTATGATCATGTTTGAAAAGAATAAGAAATCATAAATTGAAGACAAATATGACCATAAAGCTTCATCCATAGTAACTATATTTTAGATTAAAGGTAAATAGAATATCCAGTCAAATACGTATGCTAAAGATGATAATTATAACTAAGGCAAACCACGTAACACGTACTTCAGAATAAGATAATATTTTATAAGCTAACAATTTATTTATTGGATGCTTAAGGTAAAACATATAGCCACTAAACTAAAACTATGGGAAATGGTGCCTTAACATTATTTTTGTATATTTTATTTCTTAATCTGGTTTCCCGAGTTCTTGATTAATTTGAATAGAGATAGGGTTAGTTAGTTTGTTGTGGTATAGTCATGAGTCATGCAAAATGAAGCAATTTCTTGGATTTAACTTTATTGTTCATAAATGAAATCTGGTGGTCCATTTACAGTTTTTACTTTTTACATGCATGTATGTTTCATGATTCCACCATTAACATTACATGATAGTTCCCTACATAAATCATCCATCACTCTTCTACTAGTTTTCGTTTCTATGCAAAAGCAGAGTAATAAATGACCCAAAGAAAAAGAGAACAGATGGAAGCGAGAATAATTTCTTGCACTACTTTTGGAGAAGACAAGGTCGTGAAGATTGCTGTTCCTAATCAACGAGCGATCGCCAAATACAAAGCTGAAGCAAACGAAACGACAATTGTTGTTTCCGATGATACTTGTTCGAAGAAAGATGTCGAAGAGATCAAGAAGTTTTGTGAGAAGCGCGGTTATGTTTACGAAGGAAGACTTGACGGATATTATAATCAAACAAACACTGGACCCGGTTTGGTCTGAAGATTTCGGAATTACAATTAACTTTATATGATTTACTTCACTTTTACTAGTCTCTTCTCTTTCTGCCATTTGCATTCTATGTTCTTATCTCTTGGTAATTTGCTGCTATGAAATGAGTTTATTAGTGTGAATACATTTTCTTACAACACTGACTTTGACATAATCACCGGCCTTTATCTGGAGATGATGAACACATAACAATCTAACTTGTTAAAGACTGAAGTTGGTGTCTTTAGACATCGGTCTTTTGAGTAAAAATGGAGATGGCTTCTTCTACAGCTTGAAAGAATGTAGCAATTTTGTAAGTAAAGAACCCAACCAACCTTGGTATCAACTCCAAGTGCATGAATCCATACTCAGGAACAAGTATTCTGCAACATATGAAGTCACAAGTAAATCTGATTGATGAAACTAAGCTAATTTTTTAGTGAAAGATAATACAGTATAATGCACAAGAGAGAGGCGCTTATGCGTTCTATCTATTGAATATCATAACCAACACAACGGGGACAAGTAAACGTGGCTGTCCAGCTGCACCTCTAACAAATGTATCCACTGATACCAAGATACCAAAGAAAGAGAAGAGATACGTGAGTGAGTCATTTCGATAGATAAACCGATATGAATTTTTAACAGTCACGTAACACGAACTTCATAACTCCTCTGGCTCCATCTGCCATGGCATCTACAGTGTTACCAAGAATTTTCATATATGCTAATAAAACCCATCAAGCCAGCACCAAAACTGTTAACAGAATTTCCAACACAGATAAAATAAATGCAATCAGATCGTTAAAAGTTGTTTGAGTGGTTTTGATGTTCTTTGCAGGACAAAGATTAAACCTAAGTGTTATCTCTGGGGTGTATGAAATATAAGCCGAGACTAAACCTAGGTTCTGGATCCTCAAGTGCTTCCTTGAAGTCTCTAGGTTCAGGTCTTCCTCCATTTTGGAGCATTAGGTAGGCATACCCTGCAATATCATCGTCTTCAAGATACATTTTGTAATCATCGGAGCTCTAGCATTTCTTCTTTCTATGTCTATGGCTAGTTGATATCCACTAGATCTTCTCCACCTTCATCATCTCCAGTTCTCTCTTGATCAGATTCGCTTGTATCCCCATTTTCTGTATTTCTTCACCTTGAGGTTAATTATTTTTAGTCATCATTTTGTCTGCAATATGGTAGCTCAAAAAATTGTTAGTTATATCAGATATGTTTTCATTTTTCATACCTGCACCAGATTTTTTATTTGAATTCTTAAACATGGTTCCTTCTTTAAAGAGCACATTACGACTTATGACAAATTTTCTTTCATTTGGAAGCCAAAGCTTGAAACATTTTACTGCTTCCTGATAACCCATGAAGAATCCTTTCTTAGATCGAGGATTTAACTTTCCATCATTAGAGTGAACGTACACCTAGATACCAAATCGTCTGAGGTTGCTGAGGTCCGGAGTTGCAGAGGTCCATCTTTCCTCTGGGATCTTAAAGTTTAGAGCAGAGGCAGGAGATCGATTGATGAGGTATATGACTGTAGAGGATGCTTCTGCCCAAAATTCTTTCTGAAACCCACTCTCACTTAGCATACTTCGTACTTTGTTAATGATGGTTCGATATAATCGTTCAACAACACCATTTTGCAATGGTGTATAGATACAAGTTCTGTGTCGTACTACTCCTTCAGCCTTGAAAAACTTTCAAATCTCAAATTGCAAAACTCCAAAACGTTGTTTGTTCTCAGCTTTTTAACTCTTTTTCTGTTTGAATTTCAACCATCTTTTTCCACTCAATAAACTTATCGAATGCCTCATCCTTTGTCTTGAGAAAGTATATCTAGGCTTTGCGTGACCAGTCATCGACAAAAGAAATGAAATATTGACTGTTTCTGAAGCTCAAAGGGACATTTGGTGAGCCTTATAAGTCCGAATGTACATAATCGAGTTTAGCCTTAGTGACATGCCTTGCTTCTTCAAAGCTTAACCTCTGTGTTTTACCAAGAACACAATCTTCACAAAGTATATTGTCTTCTAACCTTTCTATGCTTTTACTTCCCTTCTGAGCTAACATTTTAAGAGCTTTATGACCTGTATGCCCCATCCTACTATGCCAAAGTTGAGTATAATCGTTTGTAGAGATGCCTTTGCGTTCTTTTCTGTAGTATTGCAGGTCTCTGCAACTCTTGCATGTCCCTGCAGTAGGTAAAGAATGTCACTATCTTTTCTACATCCCTTCATTATCACTGAACATACCTTAACTATTTTGAGCACACCACTCGATCTTTATAACTCACATACCTTAGCTTCTAAAATTTCTAGAGAGATCAGATTTCTACCAATTTTCGGCATATATCTCACTTTGTTCAAAACAAAGGTTGTACCGTTGGGATTTTAAAGCCTCACTAACCCAACCTCTTTAACTGCAAGATAAGAGTTTTTTGCTACTCTCACTCTTCCCCACTCCACCTCCTTCAGTTCCAAGAATATATACTTTCGATGAGTCATGTGAAATGAGCATCCTGAATCCATGACCCACTCTTCTCTATCTGCATTTCCTTGTGACACGTTAGCGTCATATGTAAGTAGACCAGCCAAGTATTGTGCGTCATCTCTAGCCACTGAGACTTCCCCATTTTCCATAGACTGATATTTTCCTTTGTTTCTATCTAGCCACTTGCAACATTGTTTTTTAAAATGGCCTTCTTTCCCGCAAATTCAACAAACCTTTTTTTCTCTCTACATATTTTGATTGAGACATGTTGTTGTTGCGATTTCTACCATTGAAGCCTTTGGACACTGAGTTCCTCTCACATAGTGACCTTCTGAAATCGATCTGGTGCCAAGGCTTTTCTTGGTCTCCTTTTCTTTGGATCTTGCTGCACTTGCAACATCTTCTACCTTGATGACTTCACAACCATACTTGAGTGTTTCTTTCAATTGATTGTATCTAGGCGGTAGAGCACTGAGGAGAAGTACAGTTTGAACTTCATCAGGTATCTCTATACTTAGGTGGCTTAAATCGCAAACAATCTTGAGGGAGTCATATATATTTTCATCTATGGTTCGATGCTCACACATCTTAAACCCGTAGAGCTTAATTTGAGCATGAACACGATTAGACGAAGTTTTTGGCATGTAGAGAGACTCAAGCAGGGACCATGTCTCTGCAGCTGTTGTACACCTCTAAATTATACGGAGAACCCGATTTCCAACATTCAAGATGGTGTTCATGGCTTTTTCACAACGTTCGAGTCATGCCTCCTCGTCTGCAACCATTTTCTTTAATTACTCAGGATCTTGCTTCTCGTCTTCATCATCTGATTCCAACTTTGGAATCGCTTGCCCAAGAACGTCCCTTAAACTTGATACGCTGAGATATGTCTACATTCGTCTTTTCCATAATGAGAAATCACCATCTCCATCTAATTGCCCAATATCTACTTTCAAATTTTTCATTCTTGGATTCAATCCCCGAAGAAGATTTTTCATATAGTGAATTGGTGATATTGATAGTCAATCACTTGTATGTAATTTATTTTCGTAATGAATTATTAATCAATTCAAAGGAACCATTGATGAAAATAAAAGTCTAATCAACACGCTAGTACGTGAAAGGATATATAAAATATACGTAATGCTTTAAATTTGGATTGATGTGATTAGTCGGAAAGCAGTAAATTCATTAGCTTACAAAAAATCTGTAAATTTGTTAAGATTCTAGATAAATTTTTATGATTTTCATGATTTCTAACCCTCTTTTTTATTTTTTTTTCATAGTTAATAAGGTGAACTACATCTAGATATTAGCTTTAATTGTTTATATAACTCATATTTTATTTTAATTATTAAACATTTTTTGATTTTTTAAAAATTCGTTCGTACCTCTAATTATAATAGTGTCAACGCATTTATGTTATGACAGATTTTTAGTTAATTCATGTTATCACAGATTTTTTTATACAGATTTGTTCTCACGTTTTCGCAGACTTATTTTTATGTTATCGCAGATTTACTTTTCCGCAGATTTATTGTAGTTTTCACAAATTTATTTATACAGACAAATTTTTGCGTTATTGTATAATTATTTTTGCTATGAATTTATTTCAGTTATAGTGGACATTTTTACTGCAGACTTCTTTTACCGTTTTCGCAGATTTTTTATTGTGCATATTTATGTTGCAAAACTTATTTTTACGTTATTACAGTTATTTTTACTGTCGGTTTGTTTTAGTTATAGCAGACTGTTTTCTGCAGACTTTTTTATCGTTGTAGCATATTTATTATAATTATTGCATATTTATTTTTGCAAACTTATTTTTATGTTATTGTAGAATTATTTTTACTGCAGACATTTTTTTTTTTTTGTCAACATAACCTAGTGGTTCGGGGTGCTGGGTTCAAACCCCAAACCTGGTGTATTAAATGCAGATGTGGCTACCATTATGCCACATGATTCCTAGCAGACATTTTTTGCAGATTTATTTTATCGTTGTCGTAGATTTATTGTAGTTATTGCAAATTCATTTTTGCAGACTTATTTTTATGTTATAGCATATTTAATTAGTCTGCCAAAACTATAAATAAATCTATGACTATTTGTTTTCTACGTCTAATCTGGACCATCCGATTTAGAATTTTCATTGGTCACCATCAACGTCGTCAGACTATGAAATTTATCCAGATTATTTTTAGATTTTGTTTATATTTAGTTTCCAGATTTTGTTCAGATTTAGCTTTCATATTTTATTTCCAGATTTTGTTTTCAAAATTCGTTTTGAAATTTTTCTAGATTTTGTTTCAAAATTTTGTTCAGATTTAGTTTTATTTTTATTGATTTTAAAGTATTTTTAAAAATAACAAATTTGTATATTATAATAATAATAATTCAGGTTTTTGTGTCTTTTTATGCAAAATTTTTACAAACTGAAAAAGAGATAATCACTATCGTAGTAAGTGTTAAAATATGGATGCAAATTTCTCTAGTTAATATTGTCAGTTTCTTTTTTTAAAGAGCCTTACGTTGTCATGTATTAAATCCATGATCTTTTCTTTGCCAAGTTTCTAACTAAATAGTCAAAAGTACAAAAGACTTTCCATTTTGATTCAGAAACTCTCGAGTAGTCAACCAACTGACAAATATGTCAATATAAGAAACTCTGGAGTAGTCATCAATTAATTGACAAATATGTCAATATAAGTCACTGAAAGAAGTTACATGATTACGTAAATCAAAGGGATTTTTTTTTGTCAACGTATATTGCCAATATAGAATTTCAAAAAAACACTGAATGTATTTGTAATAAGTACTCCCAAAACCTCATTATAAATATCCATCTCATATAACGAATCAAATTCACTTATAGCTTCAAATATTAGAAAATTCATCTAATCGGAACAAAGTAGATCATCAATGGCATCATCATCACATAGATGTTTTGCTAGTTTATCTCTTTTTGCAGTCACAAAACTTTTGTTATTGCCAAAATGCAACTATAGATGTTGCCGGCTGGGGCAACGCCGGTGTTACTTGGTACGGTGAAGCTGAGGGCGCCGGTAACACCGGTACGTATTACCATTTGTGTAAAAGATTTATATATAATATCCACTATATATATATATATATATATACAATTTTGTCTTCGAAAATAATTTGATTTAGATAATGTTTTTATATATAAGTCTATAGGCGGAGCTTGTGGATATGGTTTGGCAGTGGCCAATCCACCGCTATACGCGATGGTTTCAGCTGGAGACCCTTCACTATTCAACAATGGAAAATGATGTGGAACATGTTATCAGGTTCGTATTAAATATAGAAGAAATTTTCTAGAACGACCCAAAATGAGATATTAATGTATATTCAACATAAGATCCATATATCTACATATATATATATATAAAAATAAAAGTGGTATCAATTAATTTAGGGTCGTGATCTGACTAGATTAATTTGGTTTAAAACGACGACTCTTTATATACATAGCATGCAAGTCTAATCTACGTCATAAGAAAGGGTTACCAATATATTATTTTTCTCAACCATATTGTTAGTATAAATGTCTGTTTATTTTAGAATGTGTGCACCGAGAATCCAGCGTGTTCAGGGAGACCAATAAAGGTGACGATAACCGACGAGTGCCCAGGTGGTCCTTGCACAACCGAGCCATTCCATTTTGACCTTAGCGGCAGAGCCATAGGAGCCTTAGCCAAACCTGGCCAAGCCGGTAATCTTCGAGGCGCTGGTGTTATACATGTTGGTTACAGACGGTACGTATAAATCTCAGATTGTTGTCTTAAAATTGGTGATGTTTCTTTAGAATGTCCAAACCTATTTTTGGTTTGAATTTAGATCCAGAATCCATATGTTAACTTTTACTAATTTAAAACATTTATCAAGTTTTCTCTTCTTTTTTTTAATCCTTTTGAAAATTAATTTTGATTTTCTTATGTTTTGTTTTCAAGTGCTCCGTGTTTATATAAAGGGACTAATATAGCTTTCCGTATTGATGCCGGAGCAAATCCGTTCTACATTGCATTTGTTGTGGAATTTGAAAACGGTGACTGAGACTTGGCCTCCGTTGAGATTCAACCGGCCGGCGGAGGATTTATCCCCATGCAAGAAATGAGGTCCGCCGAGTGGAAGGTAAACTCCGGCAGTGCTCTTTCAACATTAGACTTACATCTGGCGAGTCTCGTCAAGTAGTCGTTGCTCAGGCTGTTATTCCGGCGAATTGGATGGCCGATCAGACTTGCCGGTCAATCGTTAACTTTTAGGGTTTATGTTTTGTTCAGATTGTAATTTTGACTCATTTCTCATAGTAAAAATACTATGGAGAAAGCTTATATGAAATAATGGATTTTAATATAAAAAAGGATTTTGAGTTATCAGTATGAAAGCTATGAGCCCATATTTTTATTATTACTCAATTATTTTAATTAATGCGGGCACTTTGCAATTAGTTCGATCAAGAGAATTGTTACAGCTGTACGATTCCTTTTATCTACGATTGATTAAAAAAAAAAAAAACATGGAAATCTCTATACATTATATTTATCTTCAATCCAAATAGCCACCGACCTTTATACCAAAAATAGATACTGATAATTAAACCCGAGATATGAAAACATAAAGCAAAATTTTTGCATATATATATATAGGACTGAATCGAACTATGTAAATAGAAATAAAGTAGAGGCGAGTTCAAATATGCTACTTTAAAGGGTTAACTTTTATAATATCAAAATTAAAATCCAAAATTGTTTATAGTATGTTTATATAAACTCGAAAATATATTTTTAACATTTTATTTTTATAAAACATGTAATATGCAGACCTGAAATCGGGTTATGGACACATGGACAACACAAAAACACGAACCGCTTTGATACATATTATGATTTTCCTCCGTATTACTTTCTATTATCTGTTCTCAGCGATAATACAAAAAGTTATAGTAAATCATTGATAAGAAAAAAATGCTAAGATGGTTTGGTCTAAATCAGAGGTTGCAGAAAAAGAAGAAATTTAGGGGTACGATTTCGGTTAACCGGAACCAAATCGGGTTGGTTTCCCAGTTTTTGGTTAACCTAATATTTTAAAATATTTATACAAAATTAACCAAAATTAATTTCAGTTTGGTTTACATTTCGGTTATTTTTGGTTATTAGATTTTTACCGGTTCAATTTAAGTAAATCCAGTTCAGTTTATGTAAATCGGTTCAATTTAAATAAACTCGGTTCAAATTAAATAAACCAGGTTCAATTTTGGTTTAAACTGGTTTAATTTAATTAATTAATAAATAAATAAATAAATCGGTTCAACCAAACCGAACTGAACCGATCAAATAACCAATTGGTTATTAAAAATCTCCCAAATTGAACCGACTTTATAACCGAATATAAATCTAAAACTGAAAATTTCTGTTCAGTCTGGTTCGGTAAAATCGATTCGGTTAAAAATCGCACCCCTAATCTTACTTGTATATTCTCTATATCACGTAATGGTTATTTGTTTGCTTCTTTGGTGTCGTCATGGCTAATCCTAAGGGGCTTCTTACCCATCCACTGCTTGCAATTGCTTTATCGGATCTTACTCTTTTTTCTCTCTGTTGCTACATTTGAAGGCTATGCAGCCACCAGAGATACTGCACCTACTTCCATTTGCTCTGCATTTGCAGTTTTTGGTCTTGCACAGAATTGTTTTAGTGCAAGAGAAACACATCTCAGCTTTGCTCTCCTCTTTTTTGCAATGCGTTTCCTCAGACGTTTTCGCATTTCCCAGAGTCAGATGATGATGATAAATAAGAGAGGTAAAAGAAAATGAAGAAGGGAGCAAGACAAATTTGTGTAGAGAGATGGCTGAACCCTCATCACTGTCCCTTGCCTTTGGTCGTATTTTGACTTCGCCGCCTTTAGAGGATCCACTTGTGGTTCTTCCAGTAGATGATGCAACGATTGCAGCACTTCCTTTCAACGCGGCCTCAAACCCTTGTGTGTGGAGTGGCTTAAGCATGCTCTCCTTCATTCTTCTACAAACCCTAGTTTTTCTTTGAGGTTTTTTTTTTTTTATAAGATTGTGTTTGTTATCTTAGGGTTTACTTTCAGATTTATAAGTTGACTTTTTTATTATTGTTGCTTTTACTTGAATGGTTGCTCGTGTTTGGTTTTCTTTGCCCTTCATGGTTTGTTTTCTCCTTATAATCTATTTTTTTTTTTTAATGATGTACTCCTTCCTAAGAGTAGATTAGATTTTGTTTCCAAAAGTTTACATCTTAAACTCGTCGTGTAGACATAATTACCTTTTAGAGTTTCTTATAAATATATATAATTAAATACTCGCAAAAAGTAAAGACCTGAGGGTTGTGAAATAGACCCCAAGGCCAGCCACAAAACTCGTTATAACGATTACGCGGGTTCACAATGACAGTATCTGATCTTCTTTTTGTTATTCAATAGAAGAATGCATCTTCATGCGTATAAGTTATGAATCTATATAATCTGAATGTTCCCGTACAAATTCAATAATTTCCTTTAATTTTGTAAGATTGTGACAAGAAAGAGAGCAAGTACCAAACCAGCTTTTACTAAAAACTGAACCGGAAAATCAAGTGTAGAAGGTTACTCTTTTGCTCGTTTGCTCTGGGATTTACGCTTGGTAACGTCTAGACATCTCTTCCTCAACCGAATCGTCTTTGGAGTAACCTGAACACAGTAAACCAATAACAATACATGCATAAGAACCAGAAACAAAATGTTCATCAAGGTTCATGATTGGCTAGACTTAGGATTGGTGATGAACAATGTAATTACCTCAATAAGTTCATCTGAGGCAACGTATCCTATAGCTTCCTCAAGTGTCATCTTAATCACAACACAAAGGGTAATAGATTTAAGTCATCAAGAAAACGGTTTTCTTATCTCTTAAGAAGTTGTGAGATAAGTCAGGGTAAAGAAAAGAGTACATACGAGGCGAGGTGGAGATAGCTTCACATTTTCGTCTTTGTTAGCAGAGCGAATGTTGGTAAGCTCTTTGGCCTTAACCGGGTTAACCTGTGGTGTGCAATGCAAATGAGCCCATGGTAGTTAAGTCAATTTATTGTGATTTTAAAAGTATGAAGAGGGGTGAGTCGAACCAACTTACATCAAGATCTGTATCTCGTGAGTGCTCACCGATAATCATGCCATCGTATGACTGTTAAAAGACAGAAAAACATAAGAAGATGCAGCATTAGCAAGGATCAAACGCACGAGGACCACATAAATGTTCTAACTAGGAATAACTAAAACAATAAAGAAACAGAACATATATAATATAAATCATCATATTTAGAAGGTTCTCACGTCCAGCCCCGGAGACACAAAAAGAATCCCACGAGGTTCCAAACCCATCAGTGAATGAGCTGTAATGGTTCCATATCCCATCGAAACCTGTTTCATCAAGAAACATAAATTTCAATTATAACTTAAGCGTGCAGACACAACTTTTAGGAAAGAAAGACGTCAAGTGGAAAGGGATCTCTTCTATTCAACAATCAGCCATAAGACAACAAACATCATAGCTATGCATCAAATGGTTTGGTATTGAGATACGGAAAGAGTATCACTACTTAGAGCCAGACACTGGAGAAAGGTAACCCATAAACGTACCAATACTCCTTTCCTCACATTGCCAAGTGGACCTCGGTACTTTTCATAAGCTGCAAAATTACAAACGTTATCAATTGGAGAAGAAAGTAGTAAAAAACAGATTATATTAGATGCTTCAAATAACTCAGTTACTGTTGTGGAAAAAGCAGCATTATGTTTGCATCTGTAATGAACCCTCTTTCAACAGGAAAACAAATGATATTGGAAGATGAAACCGTTTATAAAAATGCAAGAAATATATCGCTAGATCAAAGATGACTCGACTGAATAGATGCTTAGGAAAGAAGAATAAACTGCGAAAAGAATGGAAAAGAAGTGCGAGTAGAGAAGCTGCATACTTAGGAAAGCACGATGCATGAATCCAGTTCCACGGGTGTCGCTGCTAAACACACATCTGTACCCAACCAAACCTCTGTAGAAACCAAGTATCATATGGTTAAATTTCTTCAAGGGGTATGACTGAATGAGAATAAACTTTATGAAAGGAATTAAAGTAACTGACGTTACTAAACTAACCTTGAAGGACAAGTTAATGACAGTCTCGTCCTACCATCATTTCCAGGGACAGGACACATGTCAATAATTTCAGCCCGCCTATGGGATAGAGCTTCCATCACTAATCCTACGTGCTCTTCATTAATCTCAATAGTCACCTCTTCAATTGGTTCAAGCTTTTGTTTATTTTCAGTTTTGTACCTAAATCAGATAGTAGAAACGCTCAGAAATAATCAGAAGAAGACCGACATAATGTTTTTAAAAACAAAGAGTGCTTTTCTAGGTTAAAAAGTAATCCCGCGTAGATATATAATAGACTAATTAACGTATTAGTGTATATCTGCACAAAAATTATATAACTTGGGAAAAAAACAAAAGAATTCTTCTACTACTTTATGAAACAAACTCGCAAGACACTTCTTCAAAAACCTACAGCAGGCACATATAGCACTAGCTTAAAGTAAGAGTACCATGATCGCAACAAGTTAACCCTCCCGCACTACCAACATAAAGTAACAACTACAACTGTATCCAACTCTAACTATATAGCTGATATAGTAGGTGGTGCAACTTATGCAACACAAAACGGAAAAGATAAAAACTCACATGACTTTGGGTGGTGAGACCGAGAGCTCAAAACCTTCCCGTCTCATATTCTCAATCAAGATACCTGTTCGAAACGAGAGAGATTAATTGACATTGCACAGAGAAATAAATACAGTTACATGTTTTCTGACGTATTTCATGTTTTTCCATCTGCACAAGTGAAGAAACACTGAACACAAATTGGAAAAGCACAAACCAAGTTGAAGTTCTCCTCTCCCTTGGACTTCAAATGACTCTGACAAGCCTGGAATAACGTTAATGGCAAGATTTGTTTCAGCCTCTGCCATTAGCCGGTCCCCAATTTTCCCTCCAGTTAACTGCATGCATATTAGCAAAAGCCTATCAACATGCCGAAACACACAACATTCCTTCATATATTGCTTAGGGGGGGACATATCTACTCAGAATGCTAGCAACATAAAAATTCAGATGTACAGATGCAGCAACCCAAAGATAAATCCGAGGCTGCTTCAAGAATAAAGAAGAGTACAATGACTAGAGCTACATCTTGTTGCTAAAATTAAAACATACTTGGGTGCCATCCCGACCAGCCAGAGGAGAGTCATTGACACCAAACGTCATAGAAATTGTTGGTGGATCCAGCTCAACAGCAGGGAGCGCAGTTGTGACCTGTAAGAAGAAAAAAATGAGGTACCCATTCAAGCTGCCTAAATTTTCAAATAGGGATCAACGGAATTTAAGAAGTTTTGTTACATTCAGAATTCACTTATTATTTTCTAAAAATCAAATAGGGAAGTATTGTATTCAGATATTACCTCTACACTAGCCACCGTGTGACCTATTGATGGAGCTGTCAAACCAGCCATACAGATGATATCACCAGCTCCAGCGGCGTCAATTGAAACTATGGTCGTACCTTTCTTCTTCATTAGCTTCACAACCTATGAGAAAGATGTTTGTATCTGCTTAGATGAGACATTGCTGTTTACAAACACGGCTGACCAAGCATAAAGCAATATACATACAAACCTTTGCTTCTTCTATTTTCTCGGAGCCAGAATCAGTTTGGCGTAGTCCATTAATTTTGTCGCCCACACGGACAACTCCAGAAGATACTCTTCCAGTTAATATACGTCCGAGATAGAAGTCCTTTTCCATCATTGAAACCTGCAACTCGGAAGTGAAAATACTAGTAATACGTTCAGAATACAAACATATGAATACAAACATATGAATACTTTCCAATCTCGGCATATAATCTACACAGCAGTAATACGTTCAGAATATGAAAGCCGAAGATCACAACTCTGAGTATTATCTCATATAAATTCCAACCAAAGTCTTTATCTCCAAGTATATTAGTTTGACAATAAATCTAGCTTTCTTGAGATTTGACCATCCTTCTAGTTTTCTTGAGATTTACTGACCGATATAGTTACATAAGATGCTTCTAAATTCACACAACAAGTTTACTTAACAAACATCCAAAGTTAACCAGGTATTAAACTGAAGCTCTACTTTGGGACGCCTAACGAACTGTGTTAGCCTATCTCGGCCATAGTTAGGAAGCACATTTAATGATCAGCTACTTGATATAGGACAATAAAAAAGAATTAAAAGAAGTTGCAAAATTGGTCACCCAAGTTAAAAAATCATCAACTGGAGATAAATTACCAACATCAGAAATGGCTCATCAAGGTTTGCTTTTGGTGGGGGAACATATTTTACTAAAGCATCAAGCAACTGTGACATATTCCTCGCATCTGCAGGAGGTTCTTTGGTGAAGGTAGAAGATGCCCATCCTTCCTTTGCGGAGGCATAAAGCACCGGAAAATCTAGTTGTTCCTCTAATAAAGGAGAGAAGACAGAAATATTAATTAAGCAAAAAATGCTAGTAATCATTTAAATTAATTAGAATAAATATACTCCAATGATATATTTATTACCTGTAGCACCAAGATTTGCAAAAAGATCAAACACCAAACTCTCCACTTCATCACACCTCTCTTCTGAAACTGGCAGCGGAAAAAGGCATACGAAGCATTCCAAGTAAAACATAAAAAAACAGATAAGAAACACTTTACAAAAAGAGGAAGTGAAAGCAGTTCATACCTGAAGGTCGATCTACCTTGTTTAAGAGAAGAATAGGGCGTAGGCCATACTTCAAGGCCTTAGCAAGAACAAACTTTGTCTGTGCAAGAGGGCCTTCTCCAGCATCGACAACTAATATAGCTCCTTCAACCATACCAACAACTCGTTCGACCTACAGTTCAAATACAGCATAGTCACAAAGGTATAACCTATATTCTACTCCACGGAATGTGCTAATGCTGAAAGACACCTCACTCTTAATTTTCAAGAAAACAAAACTATCGCCACGGCTATGAGTATGTATTGAAAATTTAGCACAAAGTGAGATCATATGCTATACTTTCCAGCAATTATCAATTTCTATTGTATTTGTCAAAGAAAAAGCATGTTCCTACTAGAATCTATTCTAGCTCATGGAATATATATATATACATACATATTTGATATGCAACTCTGCTGAAACTGAGCATTAGAATCAATAATACGCTAAAAATAACTATTTATTAGGGATCAGCCACAATACCTCCCCACCAAAATCTGCGTGACCAGGTGTGTCTACCATGTTAAGTTCATTGTCCTTCCAAAATACGGATGTCACCTGTCGGAAAATTTCACATAAGCTTCAACTATAATGTTACATAGTAATATTAAACAACGAATTAGTAAACAGAACAGAACGAAAAAAAGAAAGGAAAACTGAGAAAGGAAAATTACTCAAAGCCTTCACAGACAAAAGAACAGAACACAAAAAAAAGAGAAATTAGGCAATCAAATTTGAAAAAGAAGATAGAAAGTCTTCGGCTTTGTTAGAGTCTCATTCAGGATTCAGATTATCACTCTGTACCGAACCATTTTCAAACTGTGAAGTAACAATTAGCTCTAATTTCGATCCAAAACAGAATGATATTTGACGAAATGCGATACCTTTGAAGAAATAGTGATCCCTCGCTCGCGCTCGAGGTTGATTGAATCCATGGCACGCTCGTGGGGGATATCGGCTCCACACTGACGGAGAAGCCGGTCCATGAGCGTGGTCTTCCCGTGATCGACATGAGCTATGACGGCCACGTTACGGAGACGATTAGGATCAAGCGAGCTGCTGGGAGCTCCGGCAGCAGCCGTAGAAGCGGTGGCGGCAGAGAAGGCGCGTAAGGACAAGAGCGAGTATACGGATTTGATATAGGAAGGTTTGAACGGTGATGATTGAGAAGAGAAGGATCTTCGAGTGGTATTTGACCAGAGAGATCGAAGCAGAGGCCCCGCCATCTCTTCTTCACGAAATGTGTGTGATAGGGTTTTACGAGATCTAAAATCTCAGTTGACGAAGACAACGGGTTTTTGTTTTTTCTTTATTTTCAAAGCAAGATACCAACTCTTTTAAATTTCCACTATTTTCCCGATATTTTGCATTTCGTTCTACTACTCCCATCCGATAGTATAACCAGGCCTTTTTGTAAGAATTATAACCTCACATGATATAATATTCGGTTTTAGATCATTGAAGTGATTCGATCAACTGGTACATGTTTCTTTGGTAGTAGACAATCTTCTATATCCATGGAACGTAATCCAAAATTTCATAAAGATAATGGTCACTTATTCGGCTTTGCTAAGCAGTTTGGTGTCTTTTTCTAATAATTTTTATCTTTATTCTCAATGATATTTCAAGGACGATATTATATACAATCAAACCCACTTGAATACGGGGAAGTTTATTCTTCATGTTTTGGATGACACAGCATCATAGTTACAAATGAGATTCTAGATGAAATCAAGAGATTTAACAATGAAATCAGGATACGATTTGGCATACAAAACCAATATCTTATGAGCATCCATTGAGGTGCTTGAACTGAGCATCATGTGTATCCAGAGTCAAGTGGGAAATGTTCAAAACTTTAGAAAGCTTAAACTATTATGTGGTAACCGCTTTTTGGATGTGTTGTCATATGTTTACGTCTCATATGAGTTCTGGAGAAATTTTCTTAGGTGTGGTGTCTCCTATTTGAATGCCTTCTGACTTTATAAGTTTAAGTTCTTTCAGATTTTTCGTCTCTTCGAGGTTTCTTTCTGAATATATCTCTCTATCGAAATATAGGTTTTATATGTATGTCTGGATCTCAAAATGATATGTACCCTTAGATATATGGTATATGTGGAAGGCAAAAAACGAAAAAATGTTCAACTTTTTTCGTTCGAAACAGAAAGTTGGAAAACCGCAAACCAAAAAAGCTGCAAGGAAGAAACAGAAGATCTTCAACATCCAGACATGACATATCATTGTCGTTTGAATTGAACAGGGATTAGTCAGTAGAATATGGTGTGTAAAGGACAACATGGGATAAGACATCATCGTGATGCAAAGATGGAGTAGAAACCTACATGCAGAGCTAGACGGTGTCATGTCTAAGAGAGAAGCAGAAACTATAAGCTAGATTCGAGACGGATTGTTTGAATTTGCTAAAAATGATTTAAAATCCGATAGATAGATTAGCCATCGTTTCAGTCGGAATTAAACTATCTAAGTAACTTTAAGGGACGTTTTGAAGACTTTAACTTGATCTTAGTTCTTCATAACTGTACTGTATGTGCCGACTTTCTTGAAAAAGAGTGTGAGTTTAAGGCTATCTTTTTCTGTGTAAATCACACTAAGCTGGTATGGTTTGTCTCTCAGGATAATTGTCTTGCCGACTTTCATATGCAAAATATCATAGGCAGTTAACTAGAAAGTTGTCATATTTGTTGTTACAAAATATGTCAATTTCCTCCGCTCAATATACAAACATGCATATGTATGTAATTCACGCAATTCTTTATTAAAATAAAGGTTACCGTAGACAAGACTTGTTTTACTCTATTCATACTCGTAAGTTTGAGTATGAAATTTATATAGTTCAGTTTTGAAATAAAAAGTCACAACGCATCCATGTGATCACATTCACGAAAGGTAAGTTGAAATCCTTTTCTTGACGTCTTCCAATAAACCGAGCAACAATCTTTGAAGGAAAGGCCAAAGCGGTCATTCTCATATTAGATGGTTTTAACTAATAGAAATTGTATACTAACTTTCCAAAGTACGAACATTCATAGCTTTTAACGTCTCGTATAGAAATGATGATCATCGTTGCGAAAAAAGATGATCATCATGTGACTACAAAGTACAAAACACTTTAACCGATGTTATCATTTATTTCATCAAACCAATCCTAAAAATTATATACCAGTGCTAACACAGTGAATCAGTGATAAACGTCGTTCTCTATAGACCCTATCTATTAGACTATATATAATTACTTGAATGATATATATATATATATATATATCTTCTTATTTTGAAATATATCATCTTTCAAAATAAAATAAAAACTAAGTAACGCAGGCTGAAATATCGGACATCATTTAGTATCTCTGCCACAAAGCGTGAGAATACTAATTACTCAATAGCAACTTTTGCATTAAAATTTTAAATTTTCAATAATGTTGACTTTTCTATTAAATAGTCCCAACTTTTTAGCAGCTAAGCTAAAGCTCATCAGAACTAAGAAGGTATGTTCATAAAAGAAAAAAAAAACAAATTGGTATATGCACAGATGATAAAGAGAACCTCTCCATTTCAATTACTCATTTTTACGAACCCAAGTTCTGAGATTTCAACTTTGAAAATAACTGGAGAACATTACTTAGCAGAAGACATGAAAACCACAATAAATAAAAAAATCAACTGAAGAACAAAAATGAGATTACAATATCGCAACCTTAGGTCATATTAAAGCGAAAACACACATAGAACCCATTTGTTTCAATATCCTAATCTTGATTAATAATGCAAAGTCATAAAACAGATAAAGCAAAACTCAATAATAAAAACAATAAAAAGAGAGTAATAGTAGTTTTGAATCATAAGTAACTGAAGACACATATATATATAAATAGATGGTATAATGATTAATATATCGCGTACTCTCTTCCATCTCATTAATTTCTCCTTTTTGCTCAATGTCGAAATCAGAAATCTCCATTGTTATTACCCTTTTCTTCTACAATGAAAATCAAAGAGAAACTTGTGGGTTAATTAAGAAAGATTTAAATAGTGATTAATTAACCTTATCTAAAAATGTATGGATACTTAAAAAAACAAACCTGTGTTTTAGAGGTGTGAGTTTGGAGGAGAAGAACAAGAGTTTGGTTGAGTAGCTTCTTCTCCATGGATTGGGAAACTAAGGCCTTGCATCATCATCATTCCATGAGAACCAAACTGTGACGAAGAAGCAAACATCACAGAAGAAGATGCTGGATTGTGATGATGATGATCTGACGTTTGATGGTGATCCCAAGAACGAAACGAGTGAGGGAATAAACTGGACTGAAGGGTACCCCTTTGTTGTTGTTGGCCACCAAGAAACACTTGTTGTTGCTGACTATTAAGCAATGTCATCATCGATGGTTGTTGATGATGATGATTCACCATGAAACCACCATTGCTCCTTTCTTGATCTTGTTGTTGTTCTGATGGTGATGATGATGACGTCATCGTTAAGTCGTGATGATTCCATCCAGAGATTCTCCCGAATGTCTCGAAATGAGTCGTGGCGAAATTGTTGGTCTCGGGGACTGCCGTGTTGTTATTGTTTCCTTGAAATGGGTGAAGAGAGAGTCCAAGGTCTTGGCTAAGGTTCGGTGTTGTTGTTCTTGAGACTATATTGTCCTCATCATGATGGTGAGGGTAGTTTTGGAAATTCATGTTCGTACCACCACCGCTTGTTGTCGTAGTCGTCGCCGGGAAGAACGTTTTCATTGCGTCCTCAGGATCAAGATTGGACGCCACGAACTGCGTTGGGTGCGTTTGAGGGTTAACCAAATTGGGCTCGGAAGAAGAAGATCGCGGTTTAGTAGTATTATTCTCCGCTTCTTGACTGTTTTCAAGCTTATCGATGGCGGATTTAGCTTTCTTGATGAGCCAATCTACGGCTTTGCTTGGCCGGTCATACCCTAACCGGTCTTGCACATCGTAGAACTGAATCGCCGTGTGAGCTGAGAGTCTTACGCGCCGGTCACGTGGACCCTTCGATGTGAAAACTTTGCTGTGACGGTCTTTTCGTCCAGTGGCTCGGATAATGTGACCACCTTGAACCTCAACTATCTCTCCTACTCCATCTCCTCCGACGCTATAACCTTTAAGTCCCATTTTTTTGACCTCTCAAAATGACATTATTCTCAAGTGTTTTTTTGTTTCTTTATCAGCTAGGGAAGGAAACTTGCGTGCCGTTTTTCGTTTGGCTCTTGAAAGTGGTTGCCGTCTTTGTGTTTGTTGTTGTAGTCTGTGTTTGGTGTGTAGTGAGTTAATAACATCTGATGCAGGCTGGAGACAGCTACCTGAAAGCTGATACAAGAAGCAGCTCATCTATGCAGATCCCCAAAAGTTCTGCCATGGCAGTCACAAGATTCAATGACTTAAGATACCCAAATCAAAAATGAAGAAAAACAAAACAAGAGAAGAGGCCTCACAACCAAAGAATTGGAATCTTTGGTCGATCTAGCTAGGTTTTTTCTATAGAGATGATGAATTTGGACAATAGAATTGATAGAGGAAGAAAAAGAAGACTACTTTTTAATATGTTTGGTTTATAATTAAAGGGCAAGAAGAAGAAGAAGAGATAGAAAGTATTGTTGGTGGAAAGGATGGCAGAAGTTAAGGGTTCAGAATATGAAAGTAAACTAAATAAATACCCTTTTACTTTCAAGTTTCAACATTTTGTTCCTTATTATAAGATTCCATTTCACATATCAACATGTGTCCCTCCTTAAGTTCGTAGCCACATATATTTATTTCAATTTTTTTGTTACTGACAAATTCATCAATCATTATCTTTCAATCATGCGTGCATGTCATATCAAATTACTGGAACATACATAACCATGTGAAAAAAACCACATACATACATATATATACATTATACACATATATGGTGGTCGGTAGAAAATTACATGTTAAACAGAATGGGCAATATAATAGTTTGACGTACTAGCTATTATTATTGATGTTTTCCTTAGTATTATGTTATACTAGAGATAAAATATTATTGTACGTTTCTCATGTGGAAAACTATGATTAAAGTCTAATGTTTAATGGGATTCGAATTACGAGGAGAAAAAGTGGTAGGAACTTATGATTATGGTCATCGTCTGAGAAATTTTCCTTTCCTTTTAATTACAACTGTACATTTTATGAAGTTTTTTTTCCCTTTTATTATTCAAGGCGTTGATAATGATACACAACAGCTTTTTTTCTCGTTCCACTAAAAAGAGAGGGGAATGAAATAGACTTACGTTTCAGACTCTTTTTTCTTCTTACCACAACCATACGTTATACATTTGAATATTAGTTTGGAGTTTGGAGTTTTGGAATAATGCATAGCTAATGTTGTCAACTACAAATAATTAATGTTTTGTACAATTTCATTTCTTCGATTTAGTAATTAATAATTTTATTTTGCGAGAAACTAAGTTCGATTGATAAAAATAAATAAGGTTTTAAAAAATATTAATTACTATCATTGTATCAATACCAATTAGAATCCAAAAGAAATTACACGTTGTTATAAATTTAATATCAAAACCTCAAAATTAAAAATGTGTTTAAAACATTTCCAATAGTTCGTTATAAACTATTGGTTTAACATGTCTGTGTGTATGGAAACAATCAAACAAATATAGTTCACTCGATCTAGATTTGGTTTGGGTGTGTTTGTTTGTGTTTGTCAAAAACCACAAATAAAAAAATAATAAGAGGAAAAACAGAAATAAAAAAAAAGAGTAGATAATTTGTCGTCAACTTGATGACTCCAGAAAGTTGAAGAAAAAAAAGACAATTGGAGGATATTTAGTTTAATGTCTTTAGAAAAAGCATACGCGCATGCAAAATCTTCCTTCATCCCAAAAGATTCCACATTATACTTGCCAGTTGCAAGTCGTGAAACTTAAGTTAACCCTCTATATCTTATCCATCATATTCACTTTTAGAAAGAAAAATCTTAGCCAATTGTAATTCAATTTTTACTTAAAATATATATTTCTATGGTTGACTAATGAATATATATTTTTGCTAACTGGTACATGAATAAGTTTGGCAAATTTTCTTTTTTTGGTGTCAATGTTACGAAAAGTTTGGTGAATTGGTTCTAAGTAAAGAGAACCTTCCAGGTTAATTCGCAACGGAGCTAATAACTGTGAGAGAGAGACCGTGACTGTCATAAAGCTCTCTGGCATGATCATAACATGATGCACTGGCTTAGACGACCGTTCTAAGGAAATATCCAAAAGATTTTATGGATTTGTATATGTGGATCTCTAAGTCTTATGTTCCACTATCTGTTCATGGAATCACTTTTATCCGACTGCTGGTTTTATATTTCAGAAAATCTTAAGAATTTCTTGATTGACCATGCAAATCATTGTTCTAATTTTCTTCATTCGTTGGTATTGAAAATCGTTTACCAGTAGGTCAATCATCATATTATAACTCTATGTTAAGCATGATTAATTGTTGGTCTCTTTCATAAAAATGCATTGAAATGACATAGATATTGAAAGCATTTCTTGTATAACCACTCCCACATGCACTAATATTTATCTTAGAAGTCAAAATATTATACATTTGCCTTGACTCACAAAACGTGATATCCTTGCCGAGGTCTGAGATTGTTATATCTCCAAACAATAAGCTCAAACTCCATACTAGTTTGAGTTTGGTTGGTAATTTATTTGATTTTATGCCATGGCCGTTTTCCTCGGCTGGACTCTACATTTTATCAACCACATATATCAACTTTGTTTAGACTTTCCATATGTAGTAAATGTGAACTAATAAAAGAACCTTATATTAGAGTGTTAATCTTTAGATATATTTTGGGTACATATGAACTGGAATTTTGAGAACTGATATTCGATCATAGATGAAAATCCTAGGTACACTACGGAATTAGAATCCGACAATATCTAAACAACCTATCTGGACGATTAAGCTCACCACAATTACAGAAACTTATTTTGTTTTTGGTAAGAGTCTGTTCACTAGTCATAATAAATAAATAAATAAATATATATATATATATATCAGTTTACATAATCAAACCTACGACGTTAAACCAATTGGGTCTTGAAAGAGAGACCCTTGCGATATGTTAGTTTATCTATAGTTTGCATATGTTAAAAGACTTCAAAGTCTTAATCATGTTAATAACTTGATGGCCCTAAAAGAAGAAAAAATAATCATGTTAATAACTGGTTCTTACATAAATATTTAATTGAAAGCATTAACTGAAAATTGATTTATAATGTGAACGGAGTCCCTTTTTCCAACTGGAAAGTAGGCTAAAAATCTAGATAGGAAGGCCTAGGAAGAGTCGAGAATTATGGAATGCGAATGTATAATAATTAAAGTGTTGGGCATCAGGGAACCTAACTGAATAATTGATTAGGTCCCTTAGCTTTTTCATTTGACATATTAACCTTTTCTCTAGACTTAGCTTAGTAGTTGATATTTCACAACTATCTTTTTCTTAAATTACTTTTGTGAGTAATAAGTTGTATTAGAAAAATAAACTAAAATAGCAACAAGTAAAACTTAGTTATTTCACAACTATCCCCTTGGTTTTAATATCAAGTTTTATATAGGAAAAAGTAAAACTTAGTTACTTGTAAATGGTAATAATTTGAACCATCAATTCGTAGTCAGAAATTTAAATTTTGTTTAGGTTAGATGAATTTACTCTCTATTTTTTTCTCTCTTTCTTAATGGATACCTCTGCAAACAACATTTGTTCTTTAGCCAGAGAGTTAAACTGTCAGTTTCAGGACAGAGAGATAGTAATCAATGTGTTTTTTTTTTCCTTTTGTTTTTGCTAAAAGTTTTAGGGTACAATATATTGTGATTTGCAAATTCCATATATTTGGAAAAAAAAAATAAGAATAATAGTATATTGTAAATTGTATGAAAAAAAGGTGTAGGGCTAAGGCATATAAATGGACCCCTCTTCCATCTTTGCCTTTTTATGTTTTTCTTTTTAGATTTCTATTGGTTTTTTCTATCAAATTATTAACTTTAGTCTATAATTAGTACGACGAAAACAAAAGTAATCAAATACTCAAGCCAACACTAATATCTACCGAGCTATAGCTTTTCGTACAAGAACATTGATGATTAATTCAAAATTCTTACTACTTTTTCATGTAAACATGATTCATACGATATTTAATTATGACATAGGTGGTCCAACAATGTTTCATTAATCAATATTGAAGTATAGTATACGATTGAGAATTGACCAAACATATATATACATGTCAATGCATAGCTTTCTTTTTTTGCTTGAGGATAACAATTTGGCTGCAATTCTCAGTCTTGTACCGGTTTACTCTTCTACGTGTACATCTGATAACGTTTAGTCTTCTATTATTCTACAACTCATTCCGGTTTATATGATTCTCCAATGTGGTGTTTTTAAAACTCATTTAAACATTTTGTGTAAATGTAATTGAAATTCAAATTTTATCGCATTTGACTTGATCTTGCCATACATATAATAAATAGCATTGAAATTTTTGCATGTAATGCATTCAAACTATTGAATATGAGAATACTATTGGGAAGATTTCTGACAGGAATCAAAACTTCATGTCAGAAATTGCACCAATTTGTTTTTTAGAAGTTTGTATATGAGGAACAAGAAGAACACCTGAAGCCTTAGTTTTATAAGTGTTTTAAATGATTATAGGTTACAACATTTGTAGACAATTTACATTGACACCGCCGAGAGATGTATGAAATGGATTTCAAAATTTAGCATCAGTGATATCGTTATTTTCATCAAAACCGGCATTGACAAAAAAAAAATTTGCCAAAATATTTTGGTCTATGGCAACATATATATCTACGTGGGAACAACACAAAGAGTACAATAAAGAAATTAATAACCATACAAAATGTAACAAAATATTTATAAATTTTTTTTTTAAAAAAAACCCATAATGTAAAAAAGTATTCTCGATATATCAAATGTTTATCGAAAGAAGTTTAGTTTATTTGTTATCATAAAGAAAAAAATAACTCTGGAGGTTTATTCCAAGAACTTGCTAGTACTTACAATAACTTACCACTAATCAATATAAATTATATTTCGATGATAATTTAGGCTGTCAATATTTGTTCTAAATGCGAAGCAGTCTCTGTCATTGAATAGTGAAAATAGAATGAAAAATACTGTTTGGAAAAGAAGAAGAATAAAAAATCCTAAAACATGGATTTATAAATATAAAAAAACAATGAAATTGATGAAAGTAAAGTAAACAACAAGGCATCACGAAGATACGGATTAGACAGGGGAAGAAGCGAAAGGAACCAATGAGGGGTCTCGTGATCCAAGATGATGATTTAATGTCATTTTTCTGACTTTATTAGCTTTTGCTTTTATTTTGTGCATTAAATATAACAGCCTAACATTTTTGTTTTTTTTTTCTTCACATTAGTATAAGACAAAATTTCATCTCTAAATTACAATTTTGAGCAACGCAGCATGTCAAATGCTGTAAGTTATTGTTTTTCTTCTTTTTTTCTTAAAGATTTTAAAAGTGACAGTTTTTCATTCTTTTTGAACGGATAGTTTTTTTCCTGAGATCTCAATAATGATAAGAATTATCAAATATGATGAGAGGAAAATATTACAAACAATATTATGAGTAGATGATATGCACGGAAAATCTTTAAAAAGAAAAGCTGATAAGAAAAGAGACATATAATAATATATCGAAGATTTCAAAAGGAATACTCATAAACGTTCACAACTTCAAGAAACAAAAATTTATTCACGAAAATTTATACTCACTTGTCGAAAAAAAAGGGAAACAAGAATATAAAAATAAGAGAGCTTAAAAAAGAGTTGTTGAGTCGACAAGTCCCGATCGTGAGTTAATTAGATAGAGGCTGAAGATATGCGAGGCATTTATGGCGCGTGAATATTACGTTTCAATCAGCCGATCCCACTTTATTTTTGTTTGTCAAAACAATACGAATCCTTGAACTTGTTTTTTTTTTTGTATGTTTTCATATTTTTCTTATAAATAATTTGGGTAATTCAGACTAAAGTACGACTAGTTTGGAGTGCGTAAGCTTGTTGGATACAAACATACAATGTGAAATGTCTGAATCGAAACCTAGAGACTACTGGTCCAACATGAATGTGTATGCGTGTGTTTTTTTTTACGATCTTATCAAACTACAACTCTCAAAATACGATCTTACAATGACCACATCTTATTTTTATTTTTGCAAGATCTGAATAAATTTGGACTGACTCGAAACTATTAACCCCCACCCCCACCCCCTCCTTTTGCAATTTTAAATCTGTATAATAGTGAATCGAAAGTTGTATGGATGATTATTACAATTGAATACTACCACAATAGTTGTAGTTGTAAGTTGCGAGACACTATAAAACCTAATCCACCAATGAGGAATGCTTTGCTAATAGGAAAACCAATGAAGAGTGACCTAATTGATAATAGCTTGGTTACTCTCCGGGACTAATCACCTGAATTTCTCTGCGTTTTGAGATCAAAGATGGTACAAAGATTTTCTTTTGGTTTGATACTTATAAAGAGATTCGTATATTTGGTTTCTCTATGCAGTGCAATATAGTGGGTTGTCGATGATACCTCATATACATGACGGAATATAAGGAAAAGTAGAGGTAGATATATATTGTCGATATGTTATTATGGCAGGTTTGTAGTCTCCCATACTTTCCTCTTCTTTTAGTTGTTATATGTCTCTTTGGATACACGAGGCAAATGATTACAACGACCACTTATCAGCGGCAAAGACAAGGAGTCAAATCCAAATATGCAAACACTACAAGAAAATAAGGTCAGAATAATAACAAATTTTGGTCGGAAGTTTTTGACAGACTTGAAATCCCTCTGAATATTGAGATAGATTTTCAACTAATATATTTTCTAGTAAATTAGAACCAACATATTTTGATCCGTCATAAATCTATCGGAAATTAGTTTCTACATATTTTTTTGTAGTGAAAAATATTTTTTTGTAGTGAAAGACAGGTTTCCATAGAATTACATCACATAGTTCACTCATAGAATTTATTGGTTCTCATTTATCACATGGTTTGCACTCAAAGACCGGCTCTCAATAGGTGTTAGAATGCGTCAATGGGGTATGGATCAGAGCTGTGTATTTGTGAAGAATGCGATAGAAATACAGATCGCCTTTTCTTCACGTGCCCATACACATATACGGTTTGGTTGGACCTTGACGACAAACTCACGCCAGGATATCAGATACTATCTCTTCTCTCCTTAATGCATCTCTGAGTAAATTGGACTTAATTCTGAGTAAGATGGCTTTTCAAGGTACGCTATGCCACATCTAGAAGGACCATGGAAAGCATAAGCCAGAAGGCCTCCTTTAGAGATGGTTAGGTTGCTTCACCACTAACTCGAATTATAGCGAGAAAGGCTATGTTTGCTAAAGCTATTCTTTTACCTTAGTTAATATCTTTTCCAGGCTCATAGTCTTTCATTTTGTAAATAGCTTTCATTGAAGAATAAATTTTAAGTTTCAACCAAAAAAAGTAGATATCATCTATTAATATAAAACTAGATTATGATTCGCTTTGTGTGTACTAATATTTAATTTTGTAAATTAGAATAGTTTTGTTATGAATTATTTAGGACGTAATAAAAAATAGATTGAACTATATAATTAATGTGTTTAACAAAGGGAGATTTTGATTGATTAATAACCTATAAATTTTCTATAGTTTGACAAAATTAAATTTTTATAAAGTCATAAGACTATAATACTGACTTTATATTATAATGGACAGTTGATAATAACGATAAAGAAAATGTCAAGAGCTATGCTTTTCTTTACAAAAATTCTGGTAGCTTTCGCAGACAAATCAGCTGCTATTCATCCTTAACATAGTTTAACGACTGATATGCGAATACAGTAATACTGTGATAGATAAAGTTTATTTCTTACTGATTCATATTAATTAGTGTCATGTATCTTTGTCTTTGTTACATTCAATAGTTATATATGTGATTGAATTCATTTGCTGCAATGAGAGTTTTTTTGGATACCTAAACGTTATGTTTTCAAATGAATTGTTATTTATAGGTCCGCAAAGCTCTTACTATTTTCAACTATGTTGCAGATGATTATATTATTTCAAGAGTGAAACGATTTTAAAATATTTAGCAGGTTATTAAAATTAGCAAAGGTGGTAAGGTAACGTACGGGCTTGACTATAATAATGGCCTCTTCATGTAACACAATCTTTTAAACAAGAGAAGCTCAAAGCTGTCACTTTTTCAAAGACTCTATTTATGGAATAACATCTCGTATTGCATATGATTTTAGTTTTCACTTAACATAATTTTTGGGACAAGAACAACAATAATAAGTGAAGAAAAATACAATTTAAAAGAAATTTTTGGTGTGTAGATATTTACTGTAATTCAAGTTAGACAAATAATTCAGATTTAAAATTAAAAAGATATTTGATGGAGTGACAATCTCTCCTAATAAATATATAATTCAAAAATTATTATTATCAACAATAAGTCAGATATAAATGATAATATATACTTATCGATTTAAATTTTGTTATACTTGTCAATTAATATATTGGAGATCATTGTCACCACTATCATTGATTTTGTCATTTTGATAGTCTAACACACTAATCGCTGGAGACGAAAGTTTGAAGGCCCAAAGTAGTGATGGTCCACTAGAAAAGTCAGTACTTGGGTTGGGTGAGATAATATTAGCTGGGCTTAGAATGATAGTTTCTCGTATCTTTTCGATTAATTGTTATCGTTAGTTTAGTTTCTCTGGTTTTATCTGTCATTTCAGGCGGCCTAAACCAATCGAGTCTCTCGATTAATTCCGTCTATGGCGGCTTTATGTAAACTTAAATACTGTAAGTAAGAATATGTTTTTTTATAAGTCCAATTAAGTTAAATTAATAACAAGCATATATTTTTTAAAAAGATTCGCGATTTTTTTTTGTTAAAATTACGAGTCAAGAATTATTCCACTCGTTTATGCGATAAGAGATAATATTCTTTTTTTAATTATTTTATGTATATCATGAGCATATATATATATATAATTCTTTTTTTTTTTTGAAAAAGTTGACTTACAATATATATATATATATGTTACAAAAACAAAGTTGGGTCGCTTTGTAACACATAAAGCTTTCGTAGTTTCCTTATTTTTTTGGGTATATCGTAAGTATATAATTATTTGTTTATCTTTTCTTTCACATTCAATACTAAATTGCAACATGTTTATTTAAAAAACAATAGTAACATGTATATATTGGCTGCAGGTGCGACTCCCTTTTTCTTTATCCAGTACGGAATCTTTAAAAAGCTTATAAATATATATAGGAAAGCTATCAAACAACGTCGTAGTACTATAATGGTTGATTATGTCATATCTAATATACAATGGCAATTAAATCACCATTAAGAAGTGGAGTCGAGTCAATGATAAATAAAATTATAAATATAGTGCTTAAGATGGTAATTCGTCGACCATTAATAGACAAAGGTGCCTACATATTTTTGGATAAAATGCCGAAAGTTCCTTTTTAAAATAATATACTATTCTATCAAATCTTGACAAAGAAATAAACTTCACTTTACTCTCTGCCCTCTGAATTCTTTTATTCGGCTGCGCCTCACTTTGACCTTCAAGTTTACATGTTTATTTTCTTGATACTTATATAATCAAATTGACAACGGACTTCCATGAAAGTGAAAGTCTTTATTTAATGAAAGCCATAGCTCATAACAAGAGGCAACCCACTTAGAGAGATCGACTGTCAAATGAATCTGGTTAAATATTTGTTTAATAACACCTTTGCACCTGTGTTTGAAACTTATATTGTGTTTTGTTGTAAATAATTTTTTTGGGGGGTAATTATTTATAATCCCGGTAAAATAAATCTTTGGATCCTGCCACTACTCATAATTATATTTATAAATAATTATATAATAATCCAATAGCATTTATAATTTATATACCACATTAACACAACCATGAAAATCTGACATGTCGTGTTTTAAGTGTCTAACATGTCATGTTTTAAGTGGATGAAGCCAAAACAGGAAATATAAAAATAATCTTGTGAAGTAAGGAATCAAAATTTGGAGATATAGAAAATCAAAGATTTAAGAAATAAAAAAAAAAGAGGTAACCCAAGCCAAAATTAGAGTTGGCCGTCTTAGAAATTGTTCACAATAGCAAGGGGTTTTAATGAACAAAACGAAAGTTGTGTAACTGATGTTGTGCTTGTACAGTTGGATAAATTAGGAATCCGTCAATGTTGATTCAATAAAAATGAAGTCGAGTCATTCTGATTAAACAAAAAGTATATATTTTTTTTTTTAACAATTTCTAATAGATTAAGAATTGAGTACTGATTTACGAAGAATGAAGTCGAGTGATTCTAGTTAAACAAATAGTGTAATTTGTTTAAGCGATTTCTAATAAAGACAATCAGTATTTGTGTGAATCACTGTGTTCTTGATATTATTTGTGTTTTAAATTTTCAGAAATGTGTTCGTGAGTGAGAGATGTCGGGACTAAAAAAAATGTTACTATGACTCGGAATTTATTTTTATAGTTTATGGACGTTAATCCCTCTAAAATAAAGTAGAAATTATATTCGGATTATACGATCTTGCTCATAAATTTTATGTGATTCGTCGTTAGGTTATCATGCGCGCATATAAACATAATTAGTAAGAGATACTGATACATTACTATCTCTTTCATAAAGTAATGCACAAATGTAAGTTGATTTATGAAACGTCACTAGCTCTCTCACTTTTAATAAAGCGGCACTGCTTCTTGTTTCGTACTTCAAGATTGGACGTGGACGCGGCAACCACTTAATCATAAAAGGGATATATATGACATATAAGTTCACTGCGGTAAATAAATCGCTTAAGGTTATTAGCTGAGCTCGAATTTAGGTTTTGGCTTGACCAATTATCACGAAACAAGCTAGGTCTGTGCTATGTTATCTTATACAAATTACAAAACCCAAAACCCTAATGGAACAAGGGATTTAATAGATACATCATAAGAACATTCACAAAACCGCAAATATGTGCTCCTTATTTGTTCACGTTTATTTGATATTGTTGTGAATTTGGGTGAGAAAAGAGATGAACTTTTAGGCAAAAAAAAAGAAGAAGAAAAAGAATCGAAATTGAGAAAAATACTCTCTTAAGTTCTTTTTATTAATTTTGTGAATAAAACAAGAAAAACCTTAATTAAAACCTCTTTTATATAAGCATCCGGCCCATGAAATTTCTCCTCTTGGCTTGAGTCTTGAGAAGAGTCCAATTAAAGATGGTACACATCCCTTCAAATTGGAACATGTAAACAAAATCATTTAATTTATTGAGGAAAACATGCATGGGATAAAGTTTATGTGTTCCGACATAGTGTCTGCAGTTAACAAATTTTCCCAATTTGTGAAGAAGCCTACATATGCTCATTGGCAAGTAGCAAAATGTCTGAGGAAAACGTGATCAGAGAATTTTCTTTCGCATTGACAATTATTTGACTCTTCAGACATTTTCAGATGCGGACTATACTAGAACCATGAATGACTATACGACTATAAATGCTCACATGCATAGTGTAATTTGGCTCTCGTCCAATTGTATGGTCATCAAAGAAGCAAAAAAGGGTTATTCGACATCTGAAACTCGGTATACCATGGAAGAATCATAGCTAGTGATCTGCTTGATAATGTCGGTTCCACCTAATGTTTTACTGACGTCGTATATTTATTGTGTATATGGTGATATTCTTTGTAGATCTTCCTCTTAACTAGAAACACAAAAGTAAACATAAATAAGCAAACTAATTTTGATTAAGTAGTAAAACAAAAAGAAGGTAAAAAAATGAAAAAAAATTATGACGAATAAAAATAAAAAGAGAGATTAATAGAACCAAAATATTGAAACCTCCATCTATAAGACTATATCTTCCAAATAAAAGTATTTATTTTACTAAATAAGATAAATTCCAACAATATTTGGACTTGAACTAGAAACTCTAATATGTTTACCCATCATTCTTTAATGTAGAATATTAAAAAAAAAAAAAAAGAATAACATGGAAAGGTTTTAGTTTTATAAAATGAATTGGTATAGGGGCCTTTCATAGTAAAGAACGGCCTTTCAAGAGGTCGTAGGGAAAAGGGAAATGACATCTTGGGGTTCGATTTGTAGGCAATAGATGACAAGCCAAACTAGATCTGAGTAGATTCCAACTTAGTGCATATATGACCATGTCAACTCAGACTTAAATGAAAAAAACTTTAATTTATTCACAAATGTTGATGACCACTGCCTCTAGTATAGTGTTATAATACACATGTAGATTAGTTAGACAGGTCAACATTCATTAAGCAATGGCTTAACTATATAAACCTACAGTTAGAACCATCTAAGATATCACATTTGACTAACTGTAAGAGAGATCAGTTAAGAAGGATTAATCACAATTAACTGAATATGGCAAGTTTCAAGTTATGGGTTTGCCTCATCTTGCTTCTACTCGAGCTCTCGGTGCATCAATGCCGGCCACTAGTTGCGGAAGAGAGGCCTTCCGATTCGGGGAACATAAGAAAGATTATGAGAGAACTTCTCAGAAGATCAGAAGAGCTGAAGGTGAGATCTAAAGGCGATGAAACAGTCCTAGGCAATACACTTGATTCAAAGCGACTCAGCCCCGGTGGACCGGACCCTAGACATCACTAAAAAAAAAGTGTAATGTTATATCCTTCGGTGAGGTTTTCAAACTTGTAACGTCAATAGAGGCTTTGCATAAGGGTTCTTTGGTGTAACTCTAAGGTTACCATCTTATTAACATTGAAATCAAGTTAATCTTAGTATGTTTTTATGTTCATCTAAACCGAGTCGTACTAGATATTGTGCTTCTTTTAATATTAATCGGGGTTCTTTTGTGCTTACCAAAAAACTATGAGGAATGACATATATCTTTCTTTCTTGTTTCCTAATTGAGTACGGATGGTAAATGACCACCACAATTGAACAAGTCCAGGGCTATATAATTTTGGAATCTAATTTCGTTCAACTTATTCACAAATTAAATATAGTATCAGATTAATAAATATTAACCATTGCAATTTTTGAAGTCTCGGCCGTAAATGCTACATTTCTAATCCTCTTTTTTGCTATTCTAATTAAAATTTGTTTTTGTTCCTGCTGTTCCAGTTAGGATATTTCGAAATATATTAAAAACAAAAGTGGAGTACGTACTCTATTCGAATTATCCCACTATTATCTTGCATAGATGTATGCCACGACAAAAATCGTAATCAGTCGAAAGTGGATGCTAACACATATTATGACAATCTCAGAAAGGACACCTGCACGCATGCATTACCATATGTCTCTATATTTATTTGTTTTCTATAACAAAAAAAAATAATTCTCGTACCAACTTGGCGCAATGTAGAACTCAACCGTCACTTGACTAAGTGAATTTTCGGAACTTAGCTTTTCTGGCTCACTGAACTGTCGCATGATTACGGGAAACAAGAGATTGAAAACTCACTCCAACTACTTCAATAAATCAAATCCTGAATAAGCTGAATACATACTACATAAAATATTTAGTTTATGTCTTGTAAATTTATAAAATTCTACCGAGAACCGGATAAGATTTTAACGAGGGTCGATTAATACAAACGATTCAAGTCTGATTCTGCAACATTTTATTAAGATATAGCCCAAATCATAAGTAAAATGGTTAAGAATTTTTTTGTGATTTTAATGTATTTTTTAACATCGCAGGATACTAGATTCAAATCCTAGACATATGTGATGAATTTCAAAATTAATGATCATTGTGTCACAATGATTTTCATAATTAAAGACATATTATGTTATTATTAACTTCTTTTATTACTATTATTTTTTTTATTTTTTTTTTGTCAACATATCCTAGTGTAATGAATGCAGAGGTGACTACCATTATGCCACATGATTCCTAGCTATTATTTTCTATTTTTTGTTTGTACTAATTTATTGTTCTATTATAATTATGAGAATTGTTATTAACTTTACAACGGACAATTCTATTGATATATAAGGATTCGTGTCTAACGGTTCTATTTGCACCAAGTTGAACCGTCTTTCCATGTCTGACGATACTACATAACCACGTTGAAGATCTCCAATAAATTTGTTCCATTAATATGGCATAAATAATATTTTTCTAAGATTAGAATCCAAAACCTCTTAATATAAAAGTATTAATAAATCCTTAATTAACCACTCTAAAAGTTTAATTTTTATTTAGATACATAAATTGATAATGGTGTAGTTAGTAGTTACTGGCCTTTTATTATAACTGATCCGAATCTCAAAAACTCAAAATTTAATTTTCTTTCTGATGTCTCTAATCTCTATCTTATTTCCCCTTTTCTCCCTCTTAAGAAGGTTAAATATATGTTATCTACAATAATTTATTTTGACGATCGCATATTAGTTTTGTTTGGAACCTTAACAATCTAAGATCTCATCTCAAAGCTAAGGGATATCTTATGTATCTAAATATCCATAAATGAGCTGCGTCACAAGCTCATTCGTAGATCCATTCAACAAGAACAATCACAATATTTTATATATCAGCTTTTGGAGTTCTATCTATCCGTAGAGTCGTACTCGATCGCATTTGTGTCAATATGAGTGATATTTGGATTGATAAAAAAAGGCACCTATTTTAAACAAAAATAAAAAATCTGACCAAAAACATAGTACAAGAGTATATATATGTTTCCGTGAAAAATATGATTAGTTATTGCTCATTATTTTTAATCTCATTGGCAAAACCATATGTGCCTTTTTCCGTATTAGGTCATCTTTAACTTGCCCGAACACAATAGATTACAAGAGAAAAGCACACAACCTTTGCTGCGTTGTGATATTGCTTAACAACTCGAATAGCATTTTCATTGTCGTGTTTGATTACTTTTTTTTTTTTTATCTCTTATTTGGCATTTAATATTTGGTTATTCAATTTCTTATCTACCATGGTGACGTAATCAAATCCAGTATTGGTGGCTTACTGGTAAAATATCCAGGGACATGCATGGTGTAAACTTGCTTTTCCTTTGGATTTGATTTTTATTGAGAACTTTCTCAATTTTATTTAGCCAATTGAAATAGTATGGGTTGACTTTAATAAACTCTTTTAACTATTTAGTCTCACACTCAATTCCCTTAATCTTTCAAATTCATTATTAAACTCTCTAATTTTAATTTATTCATCATTAAAATACCTATATTATTTTATTAAAACATAAAAACCTAAAAAACTAAATTAAAATCCTAAAAAAAATAAAACTTAAAACAAAAACTGAAACTTAAATTTTATGGATTTTATTATTTTTAAAAATTTTGATTTTGGTTTTTTGGATTTTTAGCGGATCCGATTTTGATTGGATAATAGGTAAATGCTAACTACATTTCAAAAAATTATATAAATCAACTAAATAGCAATTAACTAATTAATTTCACAAAATCACTAAAATCTACTTAAAACCAAAATTAAACCCAAAAACTAAAATTAAACCTAAAATAATTACACAAAATCATCAAAATCTGCTTAGTATCAGTTAACTCATTACCATTAAACAAATCACTTTTACTAATAATCGGACCTAAATCCAATCCGCTACAAACAAAAAAATAAAATTAAAAAATAAAAAACCAAAATTAATACCTAAAAAATTTAAGATAAAACCCACAAAATTTAGGTTTTAACCTTGTTTTAATTTAGTTTTTTTATGTTGTATTTCAGTTTTCTGAGTTTATAGCGAATTAGATTTGAATCAGATCGGATTATGAATTAAAATGATTTATTAAATGATATTTAGTTAATTGCTATTAAGTAGATTTTAATGATTTTGTGGAATTAGTTAGAAATCAAATAGTATATGTGGTTTAGCGATGAATAGTTTAAAATTAGAGAGTTTAATAATAAAATAGAAAGTTTAGAAGGATTGAGTATGAGATTAAATAGTTAAGGAGGTTTATTAAAGTCAACCCAAATAGTACCATGTTGAGGTCTCATTAAAAAATTATGCTCGATGACTACACTTATTCTGAAAGATTAGTCTGAGTGTTAAAAACTCGGATCATCCTTAATTATAAAAAAATGGTGTTCGATTAATAAGATAACCATCAGCTAAAATAAATTCACCTCATAGTTCAATAGATAATGATGCCTGAAAATGAAGTTATGTGGTGATGTTTTCTCTCTATGCGTCCGTTTTGTTGAGGTGTACTCTGACACAAAATTTCGTGGAGAATGCCACGATGTCAAAAGAAATCGGCTAGACAGATAAAATTGCTACCATTATCAATTCGGATTGTTTTACCTTCTCGAATTTCTTTCAAACAAGAGCCACAAAAAAATTTCAGTTGTTGTGAAGCTACAGAAGTATATAGATTTATACAGCGCAAGAATAGTCCTCAACAATATTTAAGAAGCACTAAAATCTACAAATAAATGTAGTCTGGTCAGGATTTACATACGTCCATCCTTTTAAGCCACTCCAATCAGCTCGTGATGCGATCCTAAATAACAGTTAACCTATTAGTTCTGAAAGATGAGCTTTATCATGAGCTAATTGTTAGACAGAGAGCAAATTACACTTCAAACGACCATCGACAAAATAGACATTCCATAGACTATGATCAGATCTTAAACGCACTGTTCTCTGTTGCGTAGTCTGAGTAAACTGACCATCATGTGATGGACTTGATCTTCTTGATCAAAACCATATGGCCTTAAGCTGTTTTTACTTAGAGTAAAATGGTTAAGTATGTCTCACAAAACTATATAACTCAACATTTAGAAAGCAAAAACAAAACATAAAAGTCGGAATCATATGACACAATGGTGATCACTTGTAAAATTCATGACATATGTCTGGGGTTCGAATTAAATTCATGACAATGTTTAAAAGGATATTAAAATCACTATAATAAATTGATAAAAAAACAAAAAATAATTCATGGGAAGATACAATAAGTGTCAATTAAATTTGTATCAAATGGATATTAATCTAATTTGATACTGATTTCTAGAAATATTTTATGGGAAGTATTTCTTAGAAAATGTTCTATAGATCCTCTAAATTTATCTTGTGTAACACCTCTAAGGTTTATAAGTATATATTTAGACACATCTTACAATTGTTCAAAAAGTTATAGTTATTCAAAAACTTATAACACTGTTTTAGATATATGCATCAATTTTTAACTACAAATATTTCACATATCTTCTTGTTAAGTATGAGTTATTAATCCAGGTGTTTATTATTCTTACTAACTTTGCACAAAGAAAAAACTTAAGGTATAGATATGAATGGATAGATTAGCAGTATTTGTTGACAAAAAAAAGATTAGCAGTATTTAAGAGTATGAATTCAGTCCTGAATATATGACTATAAAAAGAAAACTTTAAGTGATTATATACAGTTAAACATCTATAAATGAATATTCGATAAATAAATAACTTCGACAAATGAATAATTTTTTCCAGTCCCGACTTTGGCTAATGGGCTAAATGAACAATTTTGCTAATTTTTTTTAAAATCCTTAAAGGCCCTATGTATATATAATGAATAATCATCACATTTTATTAGATATATATATATATATTTAAAAAAATTGAAAAATTGTTCAATTAACAATGTTCGTACAATAAGTCATTCTTTTATTAAAAAAGAATCTATAGTTTTTTGTGTATTTTCCACCAAAATTCATCTCATCCAAATTTTATTACATCACAAACAAAACTTTGTGAATATCTTACTCATGTTGTAAAAAGTAGTTCCATAAGGTGATAAATGCTTGATATACTTCTTTTGATGACACATTTGGTGTGACACTACTATCATCTGGTTTTGGATCATTCTCATAATTTAGTAAAAACTTAATAATTTTATCGTCACAATCCCATAACGACATCATTCTCGTTAGTTCTTTCTTAGGTTATATAATTCATCATCAATACTTATATTTATATATGTTACATTGAATTTTAAGAACTACAAGACTTTTTTTTCTTAATCCTACATCAATCTAGAAAACTTCATTTTCATAGTTTTAGAAAACTTTATTTTTCTAATTTTAAAAAACTTTCCTTTTTTAATTGTATTTTTTTCAAATTTTTAGATGTGCAAAAATACTATTTAAATGAATAAAAATTCATTTATCGATAAATGAATGAATAATATATTCATTTATCGATAAATAAATAATCTCGTTAAACGAACATTTTTTACTGGTCCCAAAAATATTCATTTATAGAGGTTTAACTATATATAAATAAAATAAGAAGATAGCATATAATGCATAGCGACTAATTAAGGTACGTCCAAATTCGATACATAAATATATATGCAACTACCAATTGTTCAGCTATTGATATGGCCACTAACGTGAGTCTTTAATCAGTTAAAGGGTTTCAACGAATACCCCAAAGTTAAAGAAGCTAGTTAATTAAATTTAATCAGTGGAGCTACATATATTATGCATATAATTCGTAGGTATCTCAAAGAATAGTGGCCACTATGCATTATATTGTATCTTATTTATCCTCCCGTTTATCTATATATAGACTCACTTAACGCTTCCATATATTCCACAGTCGAGCTAGGTCACTCCCCCCCCCCCCACCCACCCTCCAACTACTAAACTTTCTTAATTTCACTTGACTCAAAGTCACTCACTATGGCTTGTAAGGCGTTATTACTAATTTTTGTGCTCATATTGGTAATTGGAATAGAAGGGAGGATAGTTCGGGTTTCGAACAGTAAAGATGGTGAAGGCGACGATCTTTTGCAACGGTTAGGATACAATGTTTCTGAACTAAAGCGTCTTGGAGAGATTTCAGCACGAAATGAAATAGATAGATTTTCTCCAGGAGGGCCAGACCCTCAACATCACTCTTATCCTTTGTCTTCAAAGCCATAATTTGATCAGAGTTTGTGTTGCACTCTTGTTATGTATAATATTATATATTATTGTCTCAAGTCAAATATTGTAGAATTCTAAAGTCATTCTGATGTTTAAAATCTTATAAGATGTAAGATCGATGGTCTCCTGAAGTGTTCTTGTTACTAAGTTTAAAGAATTGTACCTATATTTTTCTCGTCATGCGAACGACCAACTCCAGTAAACGCATGCATGCATGCTATTATTTATCTTTTTTTTGTGAACATTCTTTATTGCCATCATCATATTACTAAAATAATAGCTATATGAAATAGAAGATAATATAATGTTTTTTTTTTAAAATCTACCAAGATAACATCATCAAATAGCATTATATACCTAATTATTTCTAAAATATATATATTTATATATATCCTCAAAGGAAAACAGTTCTTAAGATATTATCATCTTTCAACCGATTCATAAAAAAGAAAATACATGAAATTTGGAAATCTTACAATATTATATTTTCTTTCAATGTATACATAAATTACAATTTTCTGGAGTTTTTTTTTAAAAAAAAAAATCCAGAAAATAGAATAAGTTAGAAAGTATTTTGGCTCGACAAAATGAATCTTAAGGTACTCAATGACGTTTTTGTAGTCATCGATAGAAGAACCGTGATCCACTGGCAAGGGAACATATATATGTGAGTATACTAAATAAATAAAATAAATTCGGTTTTTTTTGTCAAAAATTTCATATTAAGTATTCTGGTTTTTGTTTTAGTACAAATACAACTTCAAAATAAAAATAAACCAGAAATAAACTGTTTATAACAGGGATCCTTTAATAGACTCGGTTTGCTAATTTAAACCGGAAAACTAAGGATATAAAAGTTTAATTTACTACAATCTTTTGATGGTAACCGGAAAACTAAGGATATAAAAGTTTAAGTTTGATGGTAAACGTACAATTCTAGTTGACAAAAAAAAACGTACAATTCTTCGCTTTAAAGGAGACTGAATTAAATTAATGCACAACACTACAAGGTTACATCATCGAACGTTTTCTTTTCTTAAAGTAATACCAATTCCTAAATTAGTTTACCTTTTAAGAATAACTTTTAAATTATTAAAAGTCTCACATGAAGAAAGGAATATATTGATAAAGAGATTGAAAAAATGACGTTAGAGAAAGCATGTGAATGGACGGTGACCTTCGAAAACCTAAATACATGAACCGTGGCGAATTGTTGGGAACTAAAGTGTGATGGTTACGCTACAAGAAAAAAAAACCATTTTTTATGGTTAATTAGCCTTGGTTCTTTTTATTTATTATTATATAATCCATCACTTTGTTAAAGTGTAATGAAGTAAATACTATAACAAAAACTGTACTTATGTCACATATTATTTAATCACAGTGTTTCATCCATGATATGCCTCTAAAAATGGTCGTCGGCACAAATATAAATATTAATATAGTGGTGTGAAACATAATTAATAGAAATTTTTGACTGTATGTATGATCATGAATCGAACCCCAAACTTTCTGGTATAAAAACACTAATGAACCTCTTTAATCATTGGGAACCCATAGATAATTTGATCTTTCATAGATATGAGATATTTTGGAAACCCATTAATATAACTATTTACAGAGACAGTATTGGTTTTGTACATATATAGTTACTAAAGAGTATTAAAAATGAAGAAGATAATTCTCCCTGTTACATAAACTCGGATAGTTCGGTTGAGACACTAATGCCTTCATCTCTGCGCACAGGAACGGTGACATGGCCAAGTAAAGCTATGGTCTTGAGTCCACATTTTATTTTAATTTAATTTTTTGACCCCCAGAATTTGTTAAACTATTGAAAATATGTAAATAATTAGTAAAATATGATAAAAGGATTCATAAATGATTAAAAATAAGCAGAATGGTTGAGAGAATAAAGAATAAAATCATATTTGAAATCTTTAAGTTTTGGTTCTTTTTTAACCTAACAAATTAACATTATATATATACATTATATTATTACTTTTTTAATTTGGACTTCCAAATGTTTAAGACCACCCTATCACCGTACTATGTCTCAGAAATAAATTAGGTCACCATATGTAGGATGATGCACTTCATCGCCAGTGCTTCTAATTCAGTATGAAAGGGTTATAGACGTTGGCTAGTATTAGAAAGACAAGGCAACTACGATTATCCGATCCTCTACGTCTTAACAAAACACATTCAGCTCCAAAATCCATGGTACATTATTTTACCGATGGTACTAAAGTGGAATGTTTGGGGTGAATGTCTTTAGTCATGCATGGGTTTGTTGCACCCTCTAAATACGGATGTAGCCTTTCCATATTTTGGAATCGTTTCTAAATTAACCGTCATACTATACAAAATCCAAAGACGAGCAATTTCCCGTGACGAGATATAATATGTGAATGAAGACTCGTAATGATATACATATGTCAAATGTACCCTAGAAACTCCACATATTAACAGAACTATAGAATGTAGAGGGTGATATATTAGGGAGACGAGGGAGTAACAATGTGAAAAAAAAAAATATATATATATATATATATATATATATATATATATATATATATATATATATATTACGTTCTTGAAGTCATATGTAGATGCTAGCTAATCAATATATATATACTAATTAATCTGCAAAAGAAACAAAGTATTCTAAAAAAATACATGATGACTACATTTTTTTTTTAAAGTAGGTTTTCTTTGTTATGTTTTCCGTTTTTTATTCAATAGGTTTTAGCTTTAACTATATGTAGAGTTTGTCGACTTGTGAGATATCTTTAAAAAAACCTGAATTCAATAATGACATAATTGGTTTTTCGATATATCCTACCTAGATTCTTAATAATGCGTCCATCATATACTGAGATATATCATAAAGCATCAATTATTTTCATTGACAAAGAAAAAATAAATGAATCTTCAATATGGTATCAAAATGGTTGTCCCATGGAGGTTCAAAGGGTCGATATAGGAATATATAGAATATACACATGCATGTGCCAATTAATTGAATAATATCAAATATAATTGCTTATTTTTTTGTCAAAGTGAATTAGTGTGTCGGAATCATGAGTCACAGTGGTGATCATCTCTGAAATTCATGACAGATGTCTGAGATTCGAACCCAGCACCACTCAACATTAAAAGGGATATTAAAGTCACTAAACTATGTTGACAAAAAATGAATTAGTGTATTACATCTAGTAAAGATGGGCAAAGTAGCAGTGTTCCGATCCAAAATCCGATTTAAAAAAAAGATACGAGGAGATAATTAAATTCAAAGATCAGGATACTAATATTTATGGCTTTCACATGTTTCTAATTCTTTTTTACTCACTTTGCATCAATCAGGGGTTGTAATAATGTTTTTTGTTCACTTTTATATTGTCTTGCATTCTAGATATTTTAGGTTGTATATATCATGTTATCCCTAGAGTTTTAGGTTTTGCATTTTCTCATGTGTGACTAGTTAATTTATGTGTTAAGGGTTTATTAGATTAAAATCGATTGATGATTGATTGATAATGTTTATGCCTAAATGCATTGAGAATCCTTGATTTGAGATAGGACTTTATCATTTCAAATTTAGACTATAGTAATATCATGTCTGAAAAGTTAATGATGAAATTTTAAAACAAATTTCAAATTGGCTTTTTACAAATGAAAGTTGATGTTACGGTGATTAGTGAACCTAATAAATTTGATTGTTAATGCTTACGTTTTTATCTAATTAACAAATGAAGTTTTAGCTTAATTAGATAATTAGTAAAATGGTTAGTGCATGCCATGAATGGACTTGATTATTATCTTTATTTAATGTCTAATTAGAAAATCAAAATGTAAGAGATAATTTCTAGTTATTATTCATTTAATTTAACCACGAAGCTTTGGATTTTTATTGTTAGGTTGAGTCATGTATACATAAATTAGTCTTCTAAAACGCTTTAAGCGGTGGTCAAACGATTACCTGTATAAGCAAGCTTCGAGGTTCACTGGTTCATGTGCAATTATCCACAAACACCTCATTTTCAATTTTTTTGTAACTTATGTATTAATATTACGGAGGTGTTGGGTTTGAACTCCTAACATATGTCATTAATTTCAGAGATAATCAATATTGTGTTACATAATTCTGATCCACAAACACCGCATTTACATGATAGTATTGTTAGTGTTTGAAAATAATCGTAAATTTTTTTTATTATTTCATACTAATTTATACCTTTTAAATTAAAATCTATCTTCATTTAAAAAATATAAAAAATATTTTTTTAAGAAAAAGAAATTTCATTTAAAAATCAATATATATACTAAACTAAAAATTATAATTCGGTTATCATAATTAAAAATATATTATATCATTAATATTTTTAATTAATGTTCACTAATTATCTATCATAATTTATGTTTATAATATCTTCAAACTGAATTATTTTGATAAATATATTTTTAATTACTAATATATATACATATATATATATATACATCTAACAAACTAAATATTTTTGAATCTAATATTAATCTCCATATAAAATTCTTCATCAAATTCATCATATTCATCTAAAGTTTTTTTATAGAAATAAACACAAACGTAAATATTAAGCACAAGTTTTTATTACTGATTATATTAAATTAATGATTTGTATATTATTATGATAATATGATGTTGATAATTTTATAACTATATAAGATATTTATATTCTAAATTATTATATAACCGTTATTACATCCGCAAGTCAACCAATTATAAATATTTCACAAACGCATTTGTTTTTAAACGATACATCAGTCGTACAAATCACTTAATAATGCTTGAAATTACAACTGTTTGTACCCACAAATACATATATCTACCCTCCAACTTATATCCACTACATTTAAACTAGTCATAGGATTTACACATATGAGATTCTTTAATTGTTTTTTAAGTCTGAAATATTATTTTTATTATAAATTAATTATAGAATAATTTTTGAACGAACAAACTATTTGTTCTATAAAATATCATTATAATATACAGTTTTACAGTGAACAGCTCTATTTCATAATTTTCTAGTTTTATATATAACAAGTAAAACTCATGTATTAATTTTAGAAAAGAAATAGTAAACAATATTAATAATATAATTTAATTTAATTATATAATGAAAATATTTTTATAGTTTTAAAATAAATAAATAAAATATAAGATAAAAATAGAATCTTAAATAAAATGTAAAGAAAAAAAAAATGTAAGTTTTACGTATTTTTCTAATAATTGAAATTTATAGGATTTAAAGACTAAAATATAATAAAAATTTGTATAATTATATAAGTTTGTGAGATAATAATGATACTGGTTTTTTGTATTTTCTAAGAAAAGACTATTTAAAACATGTACAGACGTCTATTTAAGACTTTACTAGTTTAAATATAACGGGTGTGACTACATGAGCGGGAGTTTACGGAAGCGGACTGGTACAGCAGTTGAAATAGGTGCGTTTGTAAGATATTTTATGATTGATTGATTAGCGGTTAAATAAAAAATTAAAAATATAATATATAGTTATAAAAAGTATAAAAAATCATATTATTATAGTAATATATAAAATTATTTCAATAAAAAAATTAATAATAAAAATATGTGTATATATTTAACTTTATTTTATTTTTAAAATTTAGATGAAAGTGATGATTTAATAAAAAAATTTATTTTTTGTGAAGATTAATGTTAGAGTCAAAAATATTTAGTTTGATAGATTTATATAAATTATTTAAAATGAAAATTTTTTTTTTTTAAATAATTTTTTAATTGTCTATTAGCAACCACCTGTTAGAGTCAAACGTTAGAAGAAAGCAGCTTTGGTTTTAAACGGTACGAACTCGTACAAAATAGTAAAAAAAATTTATGTAATTGTATTCAAACGTTCCCAACAGCTATTACCTTAAATTACCACAACATAATTTGAAATCAGGAAGCGCCACTGCATAGTGTCGCCTAAACGGCCACCTAAACCGCACTTTTGAATGAAACATTAAACTCGAAATGCGATCAAGCATTATATTATCCCATCGGCAAAACCATGGATATCAATTCTCCCAATATATAAATCAGATTTATACTAACTTTGATCAAACACTTTTTTACCACGATAGATACCATGATAAAGTCAAAAAGGTTATTTCGTGATAAGGTCAAAATGGTTACTTCGTGATAAAATTAAAATGGTTATCTTAAGATAAAACCAAAACGATTATCTCAAAATAAATATTTTTAAAAAATATTTTATTAACAAAAGTTGATTGGTAAATTAAAATTTTAATGCTCTTTTAAAAGCTTAACCAACAAAACTTAGTTAAAAAATGAAAATTCAAATCTCAAGGTTTTAAAAAAAAATCTAAAGTGTTTTAATGAAACTAATAGCAATTTTTAGTTCATCCAAAATCATCTTAAAACTTATAAAAATAAAAAATCAAATCCTTCCAAATAGTAGATTTAATACATCCTTTTTAGAGACATATGGGTTCTTAAAATGGGAAGTGGCAGTTGTGATATGCGTAAATGAATAAAAGCTTGATTGATCTAGTTGATAGTAGGACACTAGAAGTAAACATCATAAATAGTATGATGTTATTAATGTATCTATTTTGACTGATTGGCAGAGCACTAAATAATTTATACATTAAATTATTATATAATATGCTTATATTTATTCATATATATTATATTTATATTTATAAAGTATATTTTAATAATTTCATATTTTGTGATGAAAATAAAATTTAATAGTTAATTATATTTATTGAATTATATTTTAATTTACAATATAAAAAGTAACAAAATGGTAAATATTAGTTTTATGAATATAAATATTATTTAGAATACAAAATAATTTTAATTATAATATAAATATAATTTATATTATTAATTCAAAGAAATTAACTATATATAATTATTTTCAAATTTTTAGATATTTTAAAGATTAATGCTCTATTAAAAAATTAATATGAAAGCATAGAAGAATAAACATTTGAAAAGTATTTGCAGCTTCAAAATATTTTTTGAAATATTCTGTTAACAATAGTTGATTAGCCATCAAGCGCAACCAACTGCTATGATTTGGTTAAAATGTGACTACACCAATGGAATGACTATCGATTCAGCACATGTTAAAAAGTTCAACAGATGTAAGGCTTTTTTAACAACTTCAATATAGCATTTGTTTCATGTGCAAAAAAATATAAAGACGAACAATTTAACACAAATGTTCGGAGGCTTCCATTAACTATGGTTTATATAAGTCCTCTATCATCAATCTTGTTAACCAAACCGTTCTAAGAATTTGATTTTTTAAATTTTTTTGTAAAAAATAATAAATATTTAATTAACTAATAAAAACTTATTAATTTCTAAAAGCTCAGTCAATCAGAATCTACTTACCATTTCACCCCAAAAAGTGAAATACAACAATAATTAAAGAAAATTGTTATTATTACTATTTAAAAGGTTTGCCTGTTTGAGCCCAAAGCCTATAATAGCTTGGCCCATGTATTTGTTTTTGTTCACATCGCCCATGCACTTAATTTCTTCCAAATTTTCTTTTCCAAAATCAAGTATACTTCCCCAAACATATTTTTCTCACTTTTAAATTATTGTGTATATTTGTGTTAAAAAATTTATTGTGTTATATTTTTGATGTACAACTGCACTCTTTTTTTCAAACCGCATATATATTGGTTGCAAAGAAAACATATTGTCAATATTTTATGGATTTGTGATGTATTAGTGACATACAGATATAAACTTTCAAACTATTTTTTTCAACAATATTAAAATACTTTACAAAAAGTCTAACTAACCAAATTGATAGAATCATATCTACATATACGATAGATTTTTAAACTATCTATGTAAATGAAAAATTGAAACTTTTTTAATTGAAAAGTATGTTTCTTTTTTTTTCCTTTTCTTGGAATAAACTAACAAAAGAATAAAATTTGACAACCAAAAAAAAAAGAGTAAAGTTTGTGAGTTACAACTTACAACAGACAACAGTGCCATTGTCGGAAATAAAGGAAAACGTTTTATAATGATTTTTACGCCATTTTGAAAAATCGTGTCATCAAATGACTTCACCCAACAAAAGTTGCAAAAAATTGCGACACTAAGGAACGGCCTTGTCACATTGGTATGTGTTGCGCAATGTCTTCTCAAAACATAAAAATCAAAACATTCATCGAGTTACATATAATGTTATAAAGTCTCTTTTTTGTAGCTTAAAGTTGTGACAATGAATAAGAAGAGACCAAAAGTGGTTCCATAAGTGTTCAGGTTCAATAATTTCTCCCACAAGAATGAGTTTGTATAGTGGGTTGGTCTGGTCGCTTGAATTTGTAGGGGCCAATACTAAAGAACGTTTGAGATATTGACACTTCGATTTTGAATAAGGTTTAAGATTGTTTTCACATTTGTTTGTTTGTCAAACAGTTAAACTATTATATCTAAGCTTATTATACCAATTTGTGAAAAAAGGTTATAGATTGGAATAACTCAAATATACTGTGTATTTTATCTAAAATATTATTGTTTCCTTTTAACATATATATATCGTATAACTATTGATTCCTAGATGGATTCAACAAATTCGAGCACTTCCTCCACCGAAACCAACCAAACGAGGAGATCACCACCGCAAATGCCTCTCTAGAACTCTGGGATGTCTATGCAAAAGCTGTCTTCCCACTTGTTCTCACTACCATCTCTGTTTTGAGGATAGATAAATAATTTTTTTTCTAAGATATTATTGTTTCCTTCAATTAATATATATATATATATATTGTATATCTATTATTCCGGGATGGATTCAACAAATAATGTGTATAATTTGTATTTTCATGTGTGTTTATATGGCTAAACTCCAAACCAACTCACTTTCTACTGTTTTATTGGATACTCTAATAAAACGGTGGTAAAGAAGATAAACCAAACAAAGTAAATAAATTCAGAATTGATATAAATTTAGATATGTACAGAATTGTAATCACAGTGGAAAAAAATTAATTTCGATCCCTAATTTCAAAATAAACCTTTCACATATTAGTTAAAATTGAACATACTTGTCAAATTATATCCACAATATGCACAAACGGTCTAATCAGTGGTGCAACCTTATCTATTACAATTCAACAATATAGCTTATCAAATAACAATGTTTTAAACAATCTTTGAATTATCTAATAACCCTAGACCTCAATGTATCCGGCGGAGACACATCGCCGGTATGGGTCCCATTTAATTAGTCGTCACTGCCGAAAAGACAAAGATTTTGGTTTTTTATTTTTATTTTTATTTTTTGCAGATTAAGATAAAGATTTTAGAAAAGAAAAAGAAAAACGAGAAATGTGCACGTGGCCACTAGAGTTTGCCGCCTGAATCATGATTCTTCGAGTCACATGAACATCACTTAAAGAGAGTTTAACCGTTAGTTTTAACGCCATCTGAACTGGCTTTACGTGTACCCACCCAACAACAACAAACTCTAATCTACGATCCATCAATAAAACTATGTACCTTTGCTTTTCGAGTCATAAAGTATTTATATTAGTTGGAGTTGATGCAGAGAGAAATGTGAGTATATTTGGCGCCGTCATTGCACGATGTAACGTATCTTCTTAATTTATTTATTATGCATTTATTCTCTTGACATTTTAAAATTTATTTAGTGATAAGTGATAACCGCGGGTTGTCACCATCTAAAACAAAACAAAAAAACCAGACAGCTCCTGCAAACAAGTCCAGTACTGATTGATTAATCTCATAAACTATGAGTTTGAAAGATCAGCTCTAATGATCACTAGTTAATCAATTAAATTAGTTGTAGTTTAGCCGGTATAATTTTTTTTTAAAAAAAAAAAACAAACGATGTATATTTTGCTTTGTTCTCTGCGATTTTGTATCATAAATTGATTTAGTGCGGACAGATCTTACGGTCTTGACAACCAGGTTACGGAATAAAAATGTAGTTCTGTCTTTGTTGACTTAAAATTAGTATGGACTACGAAGGCATTACTTGAGTGAGCAGAGAAATGTCACGGGACTCGGATTAGGGTTTGCCATGCAAGGGTTTGTAGGGGACATATAGATGGAAATAGAAATGTTATTTATGTTGGTATCGATTAAATGTTAAATTCATTAATTAACAAAAAAAAAAGTTATATACAAAGTAAGAATCAGATGAATCCTTAAGAGAATTTCACGGAGGCTAAAGGAGCCCAATATCAGGTAATGTTTCCTCGCTTTGCAAACCAACGTTGTAGTAATTCATCCAGTTTGATGGTATCGTTGTAATGGAGATAGCTAATACGGTTGCTGATGATCTTGTCGATGTTACGGATATGATGAAATGGCAGGTGATGTCGTTGACCATTTTCTTTCATTCCACATGTAGTAAATGGTGGTTTTAGAAAAGAAGTATGATCAGAATGTAATCATGATGAGCTTGAAAGTTGAAACTGTCGAGACCCAAGGTTGTGTGGAGTATCAAACCAATCTAGAGTGATTTTACAACTTAGGAAAGCAGTCCCCAACTGAAACCAAAATGTGTACGTATATAGGCAAACAAAAAAAAAGAGATGGTCTCTAGATTCGTCAAGATTCCCCACAAAAAGAAAAACAAGCCTGGATGTTACCTCAGTTCCTGGTTCACATGCATAGTTAACTAGAGGAAGTCCTCAACAAAATATTTAAATTTGACTTCGATTGTCTCTTTTTTATGCTTCAAAAACTCACCCAAGTTTTCAATTGAATCCATAACAAGCTCTGGTTTTGGCAAACTAAAGAATTAAATGAATCATACTAACATACTCTATTTTTCTTATTTAGAGCCTATAGCATTTAAGTTTTTAATTAAAAATAAATGTATATATATTTGTTATTTTATCATAAAAATACTAATTAAAATTGAATCATAGGAATCTAATACTTAAGTGCCCTCTTAGGTTTTGGAAGGGATAGATAAGGTTTCTTGAAGGGGCATTGTCACTTTCATGCATATGCTTTACTTTTCTTAATCACTAAAAGTTATTCTTATCACAATAAACTATACATATATATACTATTGATGATGACAATAATAGAAAGAAACTTCTTCAAGAAAATGTAGCACTTTGTTTCATCAGCAGACATAACTCAAAAGAGAGATGGAACCTCAGATGTCATATGTGGATTGGAGGGACCTGAACTAAAATTTGACTCACACAAATATCAATTCCGTGCAACAGTAGCATTAATTCTCACTTTGATATTAGCATTTCGTCCAAGTTTGTCAATTATATAACCTTATATAATGTAAAAGATTTGTCTTTCAGTTTCCCCTTGTAGCTAGGAAGAGCCGACGACGTCTGGTCATACATACCACAACAAGTATATTTATCCACCACCAAATTACATTTTTCGTATTAATAAAAAATACATATATGTGGATGTTCTGTATTATACAAACTTGTAATCAACGAAAGCAGAAACTTATTTTCAGAGATGTTGCAAATAATCTTTTGCACAAGGATGAACTATGCAATCACTACGTGACGTTGTGTTGATACTGATCAAAGATCGAATATAACATATATTAAGCATTTTGCGATAGAATTATATCAAGATTTAAACAACATATTCAATCCAACGTGTAAACAAGATATCTAAGACAAAAATAAGTATGCGAAAATCATTCCTTACATCTGGCTATCAAACGCATATTATATGTATAACAATTAATGAATTGTTTCCCAAATATAAAGTTTCACATCTATCTAATGCATTCATGCTAATTAAATCTAAACTTGACATCACTAATAAAGTTTACTTGATACACACCCTCGATCTCAATCAAAGTTCTCATATATTTTACAGGAACATCACATATTTACAATTTATTAGATAATTTTAGTAGCATTAATCACATTTTGCTCAATATACAAAATTCATCTGTAGAAATCATAAGAGTTTTTTTTATTTACTTATATTGCCTTTTGTTCTTTGATTTTGAAGTAAATACAAATTCGAAAACTATCCTAATGATTTTTCCGAAGCAATTTTCTGTTTTTTCTGTTTGGAATTATTGACCACAATGTAGATAAGTGAATTTCAAGAACTATCCCGGCGAAACTTAACACACAAAAAACATACTTTGATGGATATTATTAACTAAAAGCCTTTTAATCTCTACCTCTAGTAGTACCTAAGAGAATAGTCAAACCGAATCTAAGGTATAAAATTACTGACTTGTAATCTAGTCACGCAGCTATATAGGTGGCTTTTCTCCAGCCACCACCTTAAACTATGTTGTGATTATTGACATAATTCTTCTCGGATTATTCTATTGTGTTACATTACCCTTTAAAATAATCCAGACATACTTTTGTCGCCTTTGATTACTTTATCTTTGTCAATTATATAATGTTTATAACCGAAAAAAGTGACAATGGATAAACTTTGTTGGGACCTACTGAGCATGTGGATATAAGTCGGTCCGACATAATATCCCATGTGGGCAATACCTATATTTGTCGACCTTATGACCTTCAATTATTATATTGTATATAACATTACTAACCAACGAATGTGATTTAGTGAAAATTTTCGAGTGGCGATGATTGTTTCTATAGATTTAATAGATTATATTGAGCTTCTATAATAAAATTTCTGAGTTCTCATATAGAAGAAGCACACTAAAATGACATTAAAAATGTTCTAAATATGTTTTGTTCCTTGTAAAAATAACAAATTTACATGCTTAATAGTGTATTCAATTTAAATTTTAGAATGATTTTTATTATAATAAGAAATTATATTTTATTCAAATATGAATTTTTAAAAAAAAATTAGCCCTAACATTATTGGACTAGTGATTTAAAAATATATATTTAAAATTATTTTATTAAAATATTTTTAAAATTAAATTAACTGAATTTTTAATAATTTTAAATTAGTTTGGTAAATTTTTGTTAGTTAAAAATACAAAAATCTAACATAATTTTTTAATTCATTCAAAATTATCTAAAAATTTATTAAACTAAATCCTTGGTATTTTGTTGAGAAATTGAATGACTTGGAAAGTTTGTCATTTATTAAACAGCGTGATTTTATTTAGGAATCAACAACTAATTCATTATTTTATAAAAAAATTATGCTTTTTATGATGATGGATTATTTGGTAATACCATTACTTTTATATAATTTTCTAATGATGCGTATTTGAAAAAAAATCATGGTACGACTGTTTTTCCTTCTCTTTATTTTTTCATCATCCAGTCAAATTATTTAACAGATTTATTAGTAAAAAAACAAATCGAAAACAATGAATATGTGTACTTTCCATCGATGAGATTCGAAATCAGGACCTTAAAAAACTTCTTTCAAAAACACATTCAATACACAAACTGAATTAGACACAATAACTACGTGATTTAACAAATTAGCCCTTAAATCTGAAGCTAAAGTTACATTGATGGATAATGAAAACAAAGACACCATGTACATGTGTTGAACATGAACAGAGATTAAAAGGTTTTTGGATAATTTGTCGGCGATTTTAAGTAAAAGAAAAACAAAACCGTCCCCATTTTGTCACATGTATTCTTTTGCAACGTGGTCCGACAGAACAAATGTTTCTTCGTCTCCCTTTTCCATGACCTTTTTTCGACGTATAGTCTCTATTATGAGAACTTATCAGCAATTTCAAATATTCATATCCACACATATGCGGGGAGAGGGATCAAATATAATTAAAACTTAATTAGTACAAAATATAAAATCTAAGTGCAACCTTATGCACAAATTATATACCCATTTTTTAACTTTTGGGAGAAGCCATGAACGTATGTCATGATTATTTAATTTAATTTCAATATTTTAGGTAACAAAAAAAACTGTATATAGTTTATTGAAACTGAAAGATACAATAAGAACTGAAAACGGAAAAGATAGGCTTCGGAAATGTTGCAATATGGCACGGTTTAAACGAAAAAGCGATCATCAAAATGCTGAATTAACATGATTTCACTAAAAAAAAAACACAGACTCTTTAATAAGCAAAAAAAAAAACATATGAATTTGTGTTGATTTGGCCAGTTTATATATCATCTTAGTCAACATTAATTTTTTTAATTGAATGTTGATAACAGTTACTGTTGATTTTAACAAAACGACATTGTTTCTTATAACCATTTACTGATAGAATGTCGAAGATAATTGTGAAGTGGAAAAGTGATGACTGCTAATTTCTTATAACCTCTGCCTTTTCTTTTTTCTAAATATCATTTCAACAAAATCATCCACCATGTCATCCCCACTACCACCTCCATGGATCCCAGCTCAAATACTCTATGATTTTCTGACCAGAGATTATTCTTCTCTATGAACCGCAGAGTTATCAAGTTCTTTAGCAGCATGAATCATTATACTGATACTGAGACAGGATTTCTATATCAACTCGTTATACTGAGACAGCGTTTTCACTAGTTTGTCGTTCAAGGCTTCGAATAGAAGAGCTTCGTTTTTTGACCTGCTCTTTCGATGGTTATTTGAGAATTTGGAAAAAAGAGAAGAATTTGAAATCATGAATTAGATATTTGAGAAGAATAATTGGCAATTTTGAAGATTATAACATCTTGTTTAAAGATCAATAGTAACAACTTTTAACACTAAATAAACAAAAGGTAATGTTAATTAAAATGATATCTAAATTGGTCAAACCAACAAAAATTTGTGTATTTCTGACTTACTAAAAATTACATGTTTATTTGGGCAAAAATGCGTTAATTCAGTATTGTAATGACCACTATCTCATCTAAAAACCTACAACTTAACACATTGAAGAATATGTTTAGCAAAAAAAAACACACATATTCGTGAAAATAGTTGGACTTCTAAAATTCTAACGTATGTAAATGTTTATAGTTCTTTTTTTTTGTTGCCAGCATATTTAACCATTTTTCTATATCACATAGTTTTCAAATACAATGTGTATGTTGTAAGAATTAAGTTTTTTTGTCTGCATACTTTACTTGCACACCTATAAAGCTGATTCCTCTGTATTGATATATACATTAACATTACTATAAATGCGACTAAAATAATGTTAATAATACAATATACCGTTTGTTTTTTTTTTCTTTCTGTTTTTGTCAATTAAATAGGTTTCTCTTTTTGTTTAAATAGTTTGAAATAAAATAGTTTTCTTTTGCTATATACAATTGATTTCTACGACACCTACGATTGTAAAATTAATGGTTATGTAAAAAAATGAAATAAATAATTTTGACGGTTGTGAAAACCGTTCAAGAAAATCCACGATAAATACCAAATTAAAGAAAAAAATTATATATGTACACAAGCCTATAAGGCTATAACTATGGAGTAGTCTCGCATGAGAATCTGGGTTAGTTGACATTTTCATATTATCCTAGTAAACCTTATGTCGAACTTTTTTAATCCTTAATCAACCATACATTTAAAATAAATTCTTAATGGTTCCTGAAATATAGATTTCCACCTGAGAATTTCGATCGTTGGATCAGTTGAAACCCATGTATAGTAGTGCTTTTCTGTGTACGTGCATAAGTTTTATAATCCAAAAATATGAGTCGGATTTGGCTTTCATTTTTTGTTGTGGAACCCATCATGTTCTCTCCACTGAGCCAAACTACTCAATTCTTAACATGTTCGTCATATTTTGTGTCTCTACTTATCTATAAATAGAATATCTCATTGCACACAAGTCATCATACTCTCTCTCAACATCATCCCATTTTGCATATATCTCTCTCCACTTCTCAATCCCTTACAAACCCCCCACGAGTTACCTTTCTTCTCATTAATCCTCTGTTATGGCGAATTTTATCCTTAAGCAAACTCTTATCATACTCCTAATCATATTTTCATCACCAATCTTGAGTACTCAGGCTCGAATCCTCCATGCAGATCGAGTTGCAAACATGGGCAATATGGATAATCAGGTTCTCCTACGTGAGCTCGGGTTCGATCTCTCCAAGTTCAAAGGTCATAATGAAAGGAGGTTTTTAGTGGATTCGGAAAGGGTTTCACCGGGAGGACCTGACCCACAACATCATTGAATGGTCGTTACGGGTATATATACATGAACGGAGATTCAAGCACAATAATTGTGACCGATCCATGCAAGTTATTGAATATCGCTATTTATATGCTTTTATTTTCTCTTTTTTTTTTCCTTCATAAACTCTTACGTACAATTTTGTTGTATCAAGGTTTTGGTATTCTTGTACCTCCTTATCTTAATACATCAAACTTTTTCTCTGTATCTTTTCGTGTGTCTCCAATGAGTTACCTTTTATGTAACAGCAATTGGCTTATTAATAATGTTCCCCGGTCTTTTTCGTTTGAGTTTTACTTTTTCATTTATAAGGAAAAAAAGTAAAGGGAGAGAGGATTTTTAGAATATAATGATTGAAATTAGCACTTCCATATACATATGATCAAAGCGATTATTTTTTAGTGATTTGACGGCCAAAGTATTCATTTTAAATTTATAAATAAAATTAAGAAAACTGGAATAACCGGTGAACTCGAATATTTTTAAAAGCTTACTTAAATGATATGCAAGTTATGATTCAAGATATAGTCCGGATAATCATATCTATTATATATTCGTTTTACTTATGTCATTTTAGAAGAGAATAAGAGCATGCAACCAACTGTTGTATTCTATTAAGTTCCATCCTATTACCTAATTCATGTCGTGATTCGAGTTTTACGTAAATTTGTTTGGTGACTACATATTTTAAGGTCCGGCGAATAAATGTTTGCTTAAAAGTGTTGTCATCATCAACTATTTAACTATATACAAAGTGACTGATAATAAACAAGACTATGAAATTGTAGAAACAGTTTTGTTGCACTCTTACATAATAGAGTTTCGCCGACATCAACTACAGTGTTAGAAACTTTGAGAAGTTCAAATTTTAAAATAACGAACTTGACAAATTAACATATTCTCCAACAAAAAGATTCTTCTCGACGCGCGCACATATGTCCACATATATGTAATCTGTTGACTTCATGTGAATAAACTTATTAATCAGTTAATAATATTATAGACTTGACATTCTCATATTAGTCTAGGAACTTACTTTCACCCGTTGAAACCATAGAATATTGATGACCTATATATGACGACAAGAGTGATAAGTTCCTTTGAAGAAAAAGAAAAAAAAGTCTGCCTCTTGACTAGATTCAAAGAAATTGATTTTGGACTGACTTGTAAACTTTGAGTTTACATAACAGATATATATATATATTATATGAAGGATAGTTTTTATGCGCTAATACGTCAGCATCTTTCAATTAATAAAAGATAAATATGTATCTACAATTAACTTTTTAATTTAAAACCATTAAATTATAATTAAAATATAAATACAAAATAAATAAAATCTAGAATATAATTTAGAAACATCTTAACCAATGATATATATGTAAAAAGTTAACAAATTTCAAAATAGTATAACAAAAATTTATAATACAAAGATTTGGATAAATAGAAAAGTATAAGTAATAAGTAAATATTTTAAAAAAATAATGTACAAAAAAAAATACTGAAAGAATAAAAAATATTGAAAACACAAAAAAAAATCCATAATCAAATAAACATATAAAATTACATAAATTATAATATAAACTAAAACAAAAATTGTAGGTTATTACATGTTATCTCTTGTAAATTATTAAAGACATAAAAGATATAAATTTATAAAGAAACACATAAGAGTATTGATAGTTAAAAAAATCTAAAAATATTAAATATTTCTACACTAAAATAAAACCCGTTCGTTAGGACGAGTTTTCTCCAAATGAATATAAAACATGAAGTGGTTGTTTGAAATCTTTCTATTTTATGACATAATTATCGGAAGATATGACTCATGAGAAAGCATATTGGAAATTATCATTCATTCAGAAAATGGGCTTGATACTGACCATCCACATCCTATCATAAGTATTTTTTATTATTAAATTTATTAATAATTTATTATTTGAAACTCAATTAGAAATTTTTATATTTTGTTTATGCATTGCTGAAACCTAAGTGAGTTTCTTAACAAAAAAATTATTTTCTTTAAAAAAAATATTCGCATAATATATAACAGCCATACACATTCTTGCAGAAGATCCAGTTTTATCACCTTGATGAGAAAATTACAAGCAAAGTTCAAAGGTGAACTGATGAAGGTATTCTAGTTAATAACGTCAATATGAAGGATCTTATATAGAAAAACAGCATGAATTCACCTCTTTCTTTGGTAGAAGCACTGTGGTTTGAGAAAGCTGTATGATCTTGTCTCCTCCATCAACTCTTTGAAATCTTAAGGATTCTCTGGCCTTCCCAGGTAGACCGAGTAACACACCATTAGTTGCAAAGTAGCAAATGGTGTTGACTAACGCCCATGAAATGCAATGGTGTAAGCAAGGTCATGCAAATGTTCCAGACCCCAACAATTCTGAGTTTTTGCCAAAGATATAACATGGGCAGAAGAAACTTATACAACCTGTGCATCCGAAACAAAACTACAGTAAGTTCACATGTTCTTCTCAAACTATTTTCTAAATGATTTTCACCGTAGACAACATAACAACATACTTGTGTCCAAGAGAAATAGCATAAAAAAGCTCAAAACATAAACAAGCAAGATAATTGTGGCAAAAATTTCTGCACTAAATCTTCTACATTTAAACCTAAGTTTCTTCCCCAACCTACTCAAGAAATGCACTTGGTCATATTCTCCTTAAGTAATAATACAATCTAACACTGAACACATACTAACACACATGCAGACATATTTCACAGGTCAATTCAAAGAGGCACTTTTAAAAAATTTGGTTCTTGTAGTAAAATCAAGGTTTGGAGGATAGAGATTAGCATACAGCTCTGCGTATCATCGAAGCAAGCGCATAAACCAGAAGACCACTGTTTCGGACCATCTCATGTGCCTCCAGAATCACCAACTTCTAGACTTGGTGCAGTGGTTACCTCTGCATCAGCATCCTCGGACTCTCTTAATGGAATATAACGCGGTGACACGTAATGTCCTTTCTCTTTCATCCTAAATTTTGAAACTTACACTCTTGAAATCTGATTTCAAGAAAGACCTTACCTCAGAGCCTGAAATTAGACACCAAGAAACAAAGGCGAATCGAAAAAGATGTGAGAGAGAGAGCAAAATAAATGATTAGAACGGGAAGCAGAGGCAAGAGGATCGGAGAAAAAAAAGCGAATCTGTAAAACGGAAAAAAGACACTTAGCTAACCCTCGGAAAATCAGATACAACTGAGTACCTGAACTTGACGGAGAGATTTAGCCATGGGCTAATTTATAGAGGAGAAAGATGGACAGAGAAGAGCCATGGCTAAGAAGAGAGCTTGGAGATGGCGCGAAGAAAAAGTAAGTGTGTCGAAGAAGAAGAAAAACCATAATAAGAGACGAGATATGAAACGTCTCAAAAATCTCTACTTTTAGACACGTCTGAAGGGTCTCTTAATTTTTTTAATTTATCTTAATAAAATGAAACGGGTTGAGTATCATACCGTTGTGTATGCAATTCTTGAGATTGAATGCATTTGAAAAGATAAAATGGGCCTGGTTCACTTTCATCTAGGGCAACATGATTGTTTATCCAATAAGGGAGCCTACTTCAATAATAGCCCACAACAACAATACCCACTAGCTAGTCGCTATGTTTAGTAACTGCATAAAACAATATTGTTTATTGTTAGAATCAACTGTTTTATCTCAGGCTGTGTTTGTGAAGATCATTCCAACAATCACCTACCTTTTTTTTTTCCACAGACTTTATATTTTGCAAATATAGTCTTTTCTCTGCTTATAATATTACATATTGCGAGGTTGGAGACTTTACCGTTCTTCAAGGAGGACCAAGTGTTGGAATAAGCGTCAGGACAAAGCAGACTCTTTTATTACATATTCTACCATATTTTATATTGCGGATTATTTTTTTAACAGAAACTTTTTAGATATTTACATTGTAAATGCATAAGATCGTTAACAAAGTAATATAATATTTTTACTTTTTATGATATATTTTTATTTCCATACATATTATTAAAAAAACTAAATTTGTTTAATTTTATAATTTGGTATTGATTTTTCTTAATAAATATGAAAATCAATAAAAAAGGACATTGTAATATTCTAACGCTATTATTTTGGAATCTGTAATGAGTATTTTTATGGGTATTTTTTTGGTCTCTCTGAATATTAATTAGGGAGATTATCTACCCAATAAGAAGTAAAACGCGTTAGTTAGTTGCACCAAACACCGCGTCTCTCTCTGAAACACCATTTTTTAGTTCCTTCGTTTTCAAGAAAGACGACTCATCACGACTGTAACAGAATACTCGCCAGAGAGCCACCATGTGCGCCGATGACTGCCGTCCTCTCGGTTTCCTCTTAGGTCTCCCTTTCGCCTTCATCTCTCTCCTTCTCTCCATCGTCGGTGTCGTGATCTGGATCGTCGGGTTAGTCTCTATCATAAAAGTGATGATCTCTTAGATTTCTCCTTCCTGGTTCTTAAGTCAATTCTCTCAGTACCGAGATTCGCGTTTCGGAATCTCTGTCTCGCTGATTTCACATGTTGGTGCTATGCTTAGATTTTTACTATTTCTTCGTATTGAAATTCGAAATTATCATCTAACGTGTATAAGATTCATCACTTAGCTTCTGATTTTTGTTGTTGTTTTTCTCGCAGATTGTTGTTATCATGCATATGTCCTTGTTGCTTATGCGTGACTATACTAGTGGAGATCGCATTAGGTTTGATCAAAGCCCCAATTCATGTTATGGAGTGGTTCACATCCACGATACCTTGTTGATCTTCTTCTTCTTCTTCTTCCATGTATATAAATAATATCCAATTATCTGGTCACAAACTCTATCTTGTTATTGCATTTGTTTATATGTAGTGGTGAAATAGATTTTATTGTTCTTGTTTCTTGTGTTTTTTCTTCTCCTTTGACTACTTCAAAAGAACATCATGAATGTTGTTAACTAGTCGAGACATGTTTTGTAGCTATATTCATGCTAAGTCGCATTCGTCTTCTTCTTCTTCTTCGTCATCCTCTTTTGTCCTATCGCCATCGAGAATCCATGTCCCGTCATCTGTTTGAACCATCCCTTTGTTCTCAAGAACCCACCAATGCCCAGGCACTAAGTACTTATCTTCAAGAGCATCTAAACCCTTATTGACCAGCGCGATATCCCGGTTAATCTCCAGCTTGAATTCCGATTGATTGTGTTGCGTCCCTGCCACGCCGTGCAAGTAAGCCTCCAGGTTATGGATATGCGCCAGGTTTAGAGACCGTTTCAGGTACTCTGATTTCAATGTGTTGATCTGGAGCTCCTCCCCTACATCTGTGAACCTGAATACCGGGTAACGCGGAATGAGATCCGGGACATTTGCTATTCTCAAGATGTTGAGGTGTTTGAGAGACTCGACGAGTCTTTTGAAGTTGACGTCTCCGATGCGGGGACTCCCGAAAGCAAAAACCGTGACACAAGAAAGCCTGTCTCCAAGACTTGTTGTGGTCTTAGGCCATTCGTTATGGATAAAGTCTGTGGCTGATAGAATCGATAGAACTGCTCCCAAGCTATGGCCTGTTAAAGTGATGCTGACTTCTTCATGTTTGTACAATTCTACTAACCTTTTGAGCTCTCCTTGAACCTGAAACCCAAAAACAGAGCCAACCCAATGGGAAGACAAGTCGGGGCAAGCATAATCTAGTGACTAGTTGGGGCAAAGCCCGAAATGCGTCAAGCCTATCATTTCCTTTATATTTGTTCAAGATTTTCTGTGGGTCATCCATAGTCAGCAATCTTAAATCAGAAGCAAAAGAGAACCAAATTTTAGTGGGACGGACTCAAACTAGGCAGGCCAAACACTGTCACAACAGTCCCAAAGTCAGATGTGAAGTTAGTAAGGGAAAAGGTGTAATTTGAGAGACCTGTTCTTGGGCACTGGACTTGTCAAAGCGTGAGCGTGGATCAGAGGTTGTATAGAGAGACAGCCAACCATTGGCAATGCAAGGCGGGTCATTCGGGTCATTCGGGTCAGTTCGAGGGAAAACAGAGATAGCTGATTCGAGTGGGAAATCGAAATCGTTAGCCCACTCGTACAATTGAATGGTCCCTCGCCATGCTACAACAATGTCCCTCCTCCCTAATAACTCCTTGCCTTCGTCTGTAGCAACCGCAATGTAACCTAACCAGTTAGACTCTTTGTTCCATGCTTCCCTTGACAATGAGTTGATTATGAAACATTCTGGTAACCTTATCGACGATGTTCCATATATGTACTTAGTCACCTCGTACCTGGATGATACCATCTTCTCACATGTTTTATATAGGGGTGGACATAGAAACTAAACCAAAATTTCTCAAACCGAAACCGTATGATACAAGTAGATACGTTTGTTACCTGAAAGGGTTGGCTTTGAGGTAACCGGTACGAGCAAAGAGCTCTTCCTTGGTGTAGCAGCTATCTCCTACATATTTGGACCGGCGGTCACTATTAAAGGTAACGTACCCAACCTCAGCCATGTCGCCGTAGTGGAGGATGTAACGGCGTAGATCCAAGTCAAGAGGATCAAGCAGGTCTTTCCATTTCCTACTGCCGCTCAATTCCTTCCATCTCTTAGCGATATCTCCCACCATCTTCACTTTTCTGATCCAAACCTCCTCCTCTTTGTGGCCTCGTAAAATTTGTTGGAGTTTTCAAAGGTTTGGATAATGCGTGAAGTATTGGTCCTTAATGCATGCCCTTCACATAAGTTTTGCCTTATGTTAAAGACTTTAAAGTGTGTATACACACGTTATAATTAGTTGGATATGAAATAACCATAATATAACAAATATATGAAGAAATTAAGCCCATAATGTAACTAGTATTAATGTTAATTACATTGGAAGATTAAATTAACAACGGAACAATCTCAATCACAATCACAAGAATACCATAAATTATTCATAAAATGGTAGATCAATTTGTAAAACGAGAACTATGAAGTAAGAGATGCGTATAGAAGTAGGTTCCAAGTGTCAGGGAGACCAGGGAGGCACCAATGGCTACAGTCTAGACCCTTTGCGATACCATTGTAGAGACTTGGGTGTGCGTCTTTGCGATACTGCGAGAGAGTTGTGAGATCGAGAAGACGGACTGGTTTCTTGATTCGGCTCAACACTTTGTTAACCACAACCCAACCTAAGGGCAATCCTCCTGGATATCTTTGTCTCATAAACGGCTGAGTTTGGCCCTTGCACGACTTCATTGGTTCATTCCACTCTCTTCCGCTGTTTCAAAACGCAGTTAATGTTTTGAATAAGTATATGTTAAAATTCATCGGCTACAATTCAAAACCTTTATATGAAGAGTTTCATCTTATTTACGATGCAAACTTCCGTTAACTTTAGACGGAAGGAGTGAGAGGAAAGAAAACTTACTCGTAGTGGACAGGAGAAACACCTTGAAAGAAGACTTGAGTGCGTGAAGGGTCAATGTTATGGTTAATCCAACGAGCCCATGTGTTTAATCCTTTGTAGAAAGCCACAAGCCTGTTCATGTCTTTGTACAATTGGTTTCCTTCCCTCATATAATCCCACCTACAAACCATTATTGAACATTTAACTAACAAGCATATATATAAAACAAAACACTTGAAGAAAAAAAGATAAAGAAAGACAGAGGGCATAGGGTTAATTAATGTGATGGTACGGCTGGATTCCGGCTGTGTGAGTCCACCAGTGCCAGGAGTTGAAGATCAGAACATCCATGCCAAGCCAAGCATTGGCTTGTTTGATGGAGTCAAGCACAAGCACTCGCCCTACCTTTTCTTGAACCACATCTACTAGAAACTGTGTTCTGTACAGAAGTATTGTCACCCCATAATCCTGCCCAGTTTTTAATTTTATTTAGTTAGTGACAGTACAAGATTGTTACATCAAATGAAATAGTTGATTATTAAAAAAAAAAAATTTGGAATTCTTGGAGACTTGTTTTTTCTTTTTTTGTTAAAACAAGTCATATATCAAATATTGTGTTTGTGTAGAGAAATGTTTTAAGCAAAATTGACCTATGTTCTGTATCCATCCATATATTGCTTTACTCTTTTTATACCATCATTCAAACATCATTCAAATATAGGTTTATTTAAATTAGATTGGAACTGAACTAGTACCCAAACAATTCATATTTATAATGAATTTTTTTATTATAAGCATGTCAAACCGGTATGTTCAATTATTTGAACGAGGCATTCATTTGTGTGTATATGATTCCTAACATAATATATATTGAAAAATAAAGAAATATACTAACAAAATTATTATGTGAAACTGAAATATTACTCTTAAAACATGTGTATACCTATAGTCTCTATTAGTAAGCCAAAAAAAGAGAAAGACAGGTAAACCTAATTATGAAGAAGCTAGAGGTCGAAGTCAGCCCCAATGGAGACAGAGTTGTCACTGTTTAACCGCTGTGTATATTTGAAATATATGGAGATCCCCCAAAACAGTAAAAAAAATAATTATATACTGTGGTGATTAGAAAACGACAATGAAGAAAGAAGACATTGACCTAAGTGGTTATCAAAATCATTTTGTAGATGGTGTCTTAATGAATCAATATATCGTTTATATGTGGTTCTATTGAGAAGTCTATTAGAAAGTTTAATTAATAACTACGTACGACTTGTGTCAGGATGGTCCATCTATCAGTTCTCATAACCTATATATGTCTTGGCCACAAATTGAATATCCTTACAATTTGCAAAAAAAATATAGGATTATTATCTTAACCAAATCAATTTTTTTTTAGAAGAGAATCATTTTCAGAAGATAAATTATAGATGGTGATGTTGCGGGAACACTTTTTCAACATCAATGTAAAATATTTCGTAATCATATATCATATATAATATAGTCTTTCTTTACTTTTCTATTTATTATTATATGACAAGTGTTTCATTTGTCGAACCCCAAATGTCGAGGATATATAGCTACCTAACTGATTTCATTTTACATAGCATTATCATGAAGGACTTGGTTATCTTTTATCTTCTGATGTATAACTAAATGCCCAAAACCAAAAGAAAGCCGAAAAGAACTGAATGTGGAGACAACGTTTATATTTAAAGGTTTTATATTAGAGCTTAATTTCCAAGATCACTTTTTGACCATTTATCCCAAAAGATTAGGTTTTAAAAATATCAATATTTAACAATTAACATACCTGTTGACAAAAAAAAAACAAAAAACTATATAACATACCTACATCACACAAAAAAATATCAAACGTACCTACATAAGTTTTTTTGATCGAATACATATCATAAAAGTGCTCGCCCCAAAACGGAATTTTTCTTAATCTCAATGAGGTAAAAGAGTCAAGGTTTTTACCTATGTAATTCTTTCTTTTTTACAACAAAAGATAAAAATATATATATATATATATATATTTGATCAGAAATCCGACTTGAAGACTTAGAATCAACACAAACAATAAAAAATGGTTAGCATCAACATTAATAATAAAAAAATGGTTAAACTTAACAGTACTTGCCAACTTATCTACTATTTTGTTCTGTGCATGTAATATGTAAACCAATTGAAACTTAGTGAAGAAAACTTTTCATGATAAGTACTATTCAACTTTAGTCACTAATTTTAAATAATTAATTAATTGTCATTGTTTTCATTAATTCACTTTCTGATTTCGGTAAATTGTGATTAGATTAAAGATAAATCACTAGCAAATAAAGGCACGACATCTGGCGACGACTATAACATACAAATTAATAATGTAAGTAGGTTTCTACTTTCTAGTGGTGTTCGGTGTTCACTTGATAAAGCTAGGATATTTTGTAAAATCAAGAAAGAATGACCAAAGATAACAAAGAATCATAAGTGGCTCGATGAAACGCTTACTTTTAAGTGAAGCTATTGATATGTAAGAGGAAACAAAAGAGAGAGAGAGAAAAAAAACCAAAAACCTGGAAAGTGAGGGAAGTGAGAGGCTGGCTTCGACGGAGAGTGTACTTAGCATTAGGGAGAGAGGCGTGAATCAAACATGCCAACGATTCGAACATGTTAAGACTCAGTGAGTCACCAACCATCATTATCTTCTTCCCTCTCATTCTCCTCATAAAATTCACCCCATCGAATCTGTAAATCAATTCATTTCTAATGTAATTGTTAATTTCGCAAATGAGAAGAAAAAAATGTCTTAAACTTTTATTACGTTTTGTCTAGAAAAATACAAGATAATAGATATTTTCGTAATATCAATTTACATGTGATTTATTTTATTTTTGTTTTATCAAATGAACTCATGATCTTTACCATCTTAAACGAAACTCATTTGTTAAATGTGAACGTAAACACTAAGCAACAACAAACGTTTAAAACATTTCGAAAGCTTGGTTTTTTCTTCTAGCTAGTTAAAGATATAGTAGTTAATACATGTGGAAGTACCTGGGAAGAGAACATGAGAAAGGTTGCCAACGGAAGTGTTGATAGTTAGTGTCGGGTCGACCCGTTTTCTGGCAATTGAATTCGGGGTCAATGAAGGGACAAGAAAAAGGACTATAGAGAGGATATGAAGAATCATAGACCCATTTGCCTGTAAACAAATTGCATGATCTCTCTCCGCTCAACAAAGTTGTGTTGTTATGTGCCAAGAAATATTGTTGAGATTGTGCAAATAGTTCAGGGAATGAAGAGAGAAGTATGAGAAACAGAGAGGCTAACATGGGTTGGAAACAGAGTCCCATTTTTCTTTCGGGTCGCAAAGAAAGAATGATCAACTTATTCTTCAAGCCTCAACCTTTTTATAGAAGAAAAAAAAACATGTATGTATACAGTGAATTTTCTTTTTTGTTTCATTTTTGTGTACATATACATATTTTATATTTATTTCAGTCGTAGACGATCGTTAGGCTTAAGATATACTTTAAGAGTTGAGAAAGGTGGTTTGATATTAAATCCAACCGAAGTAGATTGATTGAAACTGAACCAAACTTTTTTGCCAGCCAGTTAGTACTGTTCTAAATACCCAAAAATAAACAAAAACTGTATTTAGTTCAGCTAAATCATTTTTTTTCTAATAAAACCATACATTAGAAATATCTTTTTTTTATATATAATTTCCCCGCAAAACCACTGTTTGATAGTATATCATTGTATAAAAATGGGTTCCTTTAAAAACTGAAACCTGACAAACCGAATGAAACCATATCCAAATAAAATCATTGCATTTTCTCAGTCGATAATTAATAATCAATTTATCTTCATAATAAACTGAAAAGAATATGCTTGAAAAAACACTAAGTTATCCACTCCTAAAAAAGTACTACTATCGAGCTAGAATAAAATAAAATACGTCAAAAACATAAGATCACTACAGAATTCTTCTTTGGGTTAAAAATCACAACAATCATGTTTCTCATTTTCATAAATCTTTTTAATCCTTATTAACGGTATATACTTGATCTGTGCAGCCATTGGTTAGTTAACATGCATGTTGTTCAGAGAATGAAAAGACAAGGATGATGTATATACATAGTTGCAATTTGCACATGTTATGATGGGTTTTAGTGTGGCTTGCTTTTGCCAACTCGACCACCACTTACTCCTAAAACTTAAATCAAATTTCTTTTTTTTTTCTTTTTAATTTCTTCGTAACTAAGCTTTATTAAGCTACACCTAACCAATGCTGCTTTTATCTGATGACCCTGATTTAGATAATTCATTGAATCTAATTGTTTCAATTTTGACTACTTTCACAGATTCATGTGGAAATAAAGGAACAAATATAGTAACTATTTCTTGTAAGCATCAATTCCATACTCATTTGGCTCATCTTCTAATTTATATTGTTAATGATTATACCTTCATTAGCAACCTGTGATTGAACAAGAAAATACCAATAGCAATTATTCATTCATCAACAAATTCAATAATTACTTCAACCGTGGAGTTACTGATTATCATAAATATTATATTGTTTTTATCTCTTGCCAACCTATAAAAAACAAGAAACTAAAAATGAAATTAATAATAAATTAGCACAATAAGTCTAGGCTGACGATACTACTTTTACAAGGGCTTGCCGGATTCTGAACTCTTATAAAATTATTTGCTAAAATGACTTGTTTGAAGAGATATACGGTTGAGATTGTCCCAAACTTTTTAGATTAGAAACAAATAAAATAGAAAAAGAAAATCAAAATGAAAGATAAGCAAATGAAGTGGAGTGGTCCTTCATATGGAACAAATTGGAAATGTCATATAGACGAAACAAGAAAACAATTATTACACAACCACCATGGGAAAGACTTTCTTCCACAAACGTTTTATAAGAAAAATACACATGTACTCAAGATCATCACTTGACAAAGATAAGGGCCTTATTCATTATGTAACCAGATGAAGCTTTTAAGCTGCTTCTCATGTTTTGCTTATACATTCTTTATTTACAAAGAGAGTGGTTAATTACTTGTATTATATGTGTAACCATAAACATATTACAGAAGCTCCCAATCAGATTCTTCTGATGATCGGTTTTCCTCAATCTGTTTCTGAAGTTCCCATTGACGCGCAAGTCGCTTGTATTCTTTTTCTCTGTTTTGCTTCATTCTTGAAGATATAGCGTCTCGGATCTTCTGTAGAATCAGTTTATTATAAGGGGTTGTTACTTTCTGCGTGATGCAAACGTGAAACAAAGAAAAGAGAAAGAAAGAGATAAGAACCTTGTAAGGTTTGTGTTTGTCATTCTCCTCCCTGTCCGGAAAAACACAATGCAATTCGTCTCTATCCACAATGATACAGCTTTCTTCAACTGATCTTCCACTAAGCTGTTGAAGAATCTCTGACTTCTGCTCTGAGACAGAACTCGAACTAGTTTGCATCGGATCCTCATCCGTTTCCTTTCTGCAATCTGAATAAATAAACCATAACCAAGATTTAAGTGATTTAAAGCTTGAGATGTTTTCATCCTTTTGCATTCCATTCTCAATGCAAGCAGCAGACGATGATAAGAAACCGCATGATCATTAAATTCCTAAATGATGCAAAACCTATGTATTGTGTAACTCGATATGTACCAAGATCCAGTTTATGAATACATAGTCCAAAAGAAACGTCCAAGAAGGAAATGAGAAATATAAAGCAGAAATATACCATCAGATCCTGCAGGTAAGCTTATGGCAACAGATGGTTGAATCTCTGAATCTTGACTCCTAACAGAATTAGCCACTGCAAGACCGTGTTCATCTTTGGTTCTAACCTCTGATTCTTGACTTCTAACAGAGCTAACCACTGTATGATCGTGGTCATTTTCGGTTCTAAGCTCTGAATCATGACTTCTAACAGAATTAACCACTGTAAGACCGTGTTGATTTTTGCTTCTATCGTCTTTCTGATACTCCTCTTTAGAGATGAGTCTTGCAACTTCACCTGGAGGAGGATCACTTGACTTTACAGTTCCAACATCATTTTTGACACGAGTTCTATGAACCATTGATAAGCTAGTTGAGTCTTTCTGTATGTAAGGCCTGGTGACTTGAAAAAGCTCCTCTTTCTTAAAGATTTGTTTACGACCAAGTCGTGTTCTTCTATATGGACCTCCGTAACGATACTGCCTTGGAGAAGTACAGATATCGTAATCATCTGCATCAAGACCACGGAATTTCATTGCACATCCATCCTTCTTCCCCTCAGTTACCTCTTCTTCTTGCTTCACATCTCTGGCTTTTTGGTTCATGCTTTCTCTTTTCTTTTTGAAGGAACAAACAGGAGCGTAGTCATGTAACAAAGAAACGGGTAATGGTTGTTTCGAACCTACAGAGTCATCGGGAAGCAAATCTTGAACCACATCCGAACAGAATTTCTTAACAGAGTTTCCAACCGTCTGAACCTGGTTCTCAACGTATTTAGCTGTGTCCTAAAAACATAAAGAAGCAAACCAAAAGTTAAACAAAAGATACAATCAACATAATGAGCAATTACAAGTGCTTAAACGATGAAGCATTTACCTGCACGATGATTTCTTCAACCTCTAAGCACATTGCTTCAAACTTCTGGTACACATTCCCAACCCATGTTATACCTTTAAAATCCATTGTTTCTCTCAATCCAAGAACGTTCTTGGGTGCGTTCTGTCACGGGAAAGAGTTCCAACAAAAAAAAATTCAGAGAGATAAAAAAAAAACATATGCGGTATCGTACACACAAACATCAATGCTTTATTTAGAGAAACAGGATTGCAAGAGAATAGAAGCAGCTGTATATCAACTTAAGTTGATGTATATATACGAGAGAAAAAAAAGACAATTGCTTTAAACCAATATATCAAAGAGATTATCCAAGAAAACACGGCTAATGCAACTTGTAAGCAAACCCTTGCATAGGTGTTTCCACTAATGATCGATTTCCCCAAATCCTATGAGCCTTTTAGAAGCTTTCTTCTTAGCCAAAATATATCTGTGACTGCAGAAACAAGCTATCGCTCTGTATCACACGTTTATATTGCTCTAATAACTAAACAAAACCATGTCTTTTATAACCAGAAAATTCTAAAACCCAGAACTAGAAAGTTCAATTTTGTCAACACAAATCAACGATCATGTGACAAAAACCAAAATTTCAAGTTTCTAGATCGTTAAAGTAACAGCTGATTGCTTCTTAAGATCAGCTAGGTCTTCAATTAACAAAAAAAAGCTGAAATTGAAGGAGTTAAGAATTTCAGCTTGCTATAAAAATCTGGAAAAATCATAACATGCTACAAAAAACCAATTTCTGCAGCGAGAGAAGCATACTTTTGTGAACTTCGCAACCTCAAAAAACATGAGAAAAAAAAGAGACATTCGCGACGAGAGGGAGAAAACACGTGATCAGAAAGAAGAAGAGGAAGCAAAACCCTAAAACCCGGAAAACCTCTTTTGCAATCAATCAGAAATTGAAAACAAAACACAAAAGAATAATATTTAGGATAACATAAGAGAGAAGAGAGAGAGAGAGATGGATCATTAACCTCAAAGCAACGTACAAGGGATCAAACCAAATTCTGGTTTCTCACTCGATTGAGAGATCTTTGTGAAAGATTAGAGATGGAGTAAGTTATAGCGATGAAGCAAGCAATGCGCAAAAAGCAAAACTTTTACAGGAAACTTCGGGTTCGGGTTTTACCCACCCGGTTTCGTCTTTATGGGGGCCCAGACCGATTGCGTTGACAATTATTTTTTTAGACATTATATAAGGAAATAGTGTATATCTGCTTTTCAACTCAACACGTGGCACGCAAGTAGGATCTCTGTTGATTCCATTCCAAGATTGGATTCGTATGCAATAACAAACGTTTCCTAGTTTATTATAAAAAAATATAACACACATACATGTCCATTATAGTTCTGAGTTTTGTTAGATTTGTTATCTGTCCATTTTTTTCTTGGATATTAATAACTCTATATAAGATGCTACATATATATGAATTATAAAAGAGATATACAATGACATTATCCATATAAATTTCATTTTTGTTTTTTTTTTATGTAGTCAACGATTTCCTTTTTTTCTTTTGTTTTTGTATTGTTTATTTATGTTTTTATTTTTCATCAGGTTTTTCTTTTCTGGTTCTATTTATCTGATTTGCCTCATGTATATTTGACTGATGTGCAGAGATTAGGTGGTATAATAATATATGCAGACTTCGCAAAGGTCGTTATCGACACAGGAAAGTTTGAACTATCTGCTGCAAAGGCTTATTATGAAAGCTTGCTCCAGTATATACGTCTCTGACTCTAATTCTGTAATGGACTGTACTCATTTTCATGTCACTGGTTCTTATGCTTTGCCACCGACAGAGATTACTACGCTGGTATGTGAGCTAGCCATGATGAAGTGACTATTGAACCAAAGTGGAGCGTTGCAAGACTTTTCCCCGAAGAGTATTCAAGTTTGCAGACAGATGATCACTCATTCAAAACAATGTTCATTTATCTTGGCAGAGGGGTTTCATCATAATCGTTGCCAAGGTCATATATGACCCCTGGAAACTTGCACTAGAGAAAAAAAGACGCGGCACATAGAGTTTAGAACCACATATAGTCTCTTTAAGGGAACATGTAGTTTAAAAACCAATTCGCTTGATTTCTTTTGACACAGCAGTGTGAGTGTTTTCAGTTCTTGATCCTTTAGATGCAAGGAGACTGGTTCAGATTTCCTCAAGAGGATGGAGATTTTCATGGATATAGCAAACTTTTAAGCGTCACAAGTCTAAACTGTTAGAAGAATGCATCTATATGTGAACACTATACAATACATGCTCTAAGGAGCTACTGTAGTTAGATGGATTGCACATTGCAGGCCAGATTGGATAATGGGCCTTAGTGTGTATTTTAGGAAAAGAGAGGGGCATAATTGTCTTTGAGAAAGGACATTTTCTATTGGTTTATGCACTTTCACATGGATCGGCATTTGAAAAGAGTGAAATCCGTCCGTAAAATTTATGCTAATCTACGGCTGTTATGAATTTCACGCGGATCATGCTATAAGCCTCTTATCTCCGTCGATTAAAACCAAATGAACGATTCAGATTTAGTGCCGCTAAAACAAGGAAAGCGAAATATTTTTCCCGCTTCTTCTTATTTATTCTTCTTTCTCTGTATAAACGATTCACCAAATCAGATTTCGATCTTCCATTGGCTTTTTCTCTAGAAAACAAACAGTTTTCGTAATGGCTCGCACAAAGCAGACGGCTAGGAAATCGACGGGAGGCAAGGCTCCGAGGAAGCAACTGGCGACAAAAGCAGCGAGGAAATCTGCTCCGGCGACCGGAGGTGTGAAGAAGCCGCACAGATTTAGACCAGGAACGGTGGCTCTAAGGGAGATCAGGAAGTACCAAAAGAGCACTGAGCTTCTGATCCGTAAACTCCCTTTCCAGAGGCTAGTGAGAGAGATCGCTCAGGATTTCAAGACGGATCTTCGTTTCCAGAGCAGTGCCGTTGCCGCTCTCCAAGAAGCTGCCGAGGCTTACCTCGTTGGACTCTTCGAGGACACCAACCTCTGCGCAATTCACGCCAAGAGGGTGACAATTATGCCCAAGGACATACAGCTCGCTAGAAGAATCAGAGGCGAACGGGCTTAGATCTTTAGTATTATTGTATTGACTCTTGTCTTCTTCCATTGTTGGTTGGTTGCTTCTTTTTAGAATGAGTGAGTGAAGAATGTATAACTTGAATTTTGAATATTATTTCAATGAGATTACTTTACTCGTCTGGTTCTGGATTACAATCCAAAACTCAAAACTTGTTTGAATTAAAGAGTTTGTCTGCCTTGGTCTTAAAGCTTTTCAAATCATATTTGGCCATTCGTTTCTGGTTATGTGAGATGGAGAAAGCTAACATGGAACCTAGAACCAATCAGGCATATATTGTACATCCCTTTCATACTCTTTGGAGAAAGTTGCAGAGACTAAGGATTTAAAGAGCAAGATTGTTGTGGAGCGCCGCTTTTCTGGCTATCTGAGAAGAAGTTTGATTGGACACTAGAGGATATATTGAAGGATTTCTCCATGTGTCCACAGAGAGATAAATCACTAGGAACCAAAATTCAACAATGTAGGTGCACCTTAGGATCTCTCAAGGCCCCGCCTGTTTTAGCTTGTTCTGAAACATGTTATTGTGTTGTTATTACATTGGATTCCTTTGCGGGTCTGATCTCAAGACTCCTCGTGTTTCCCACTGATTGTCTGTCAATGAAGAGATAACTTTGGAATCTAAATCAGTCTTTGATAGATCGATCTTCATCTGACCAATCATTTTGTAGGAAGTGTTGTAAGCTCTACTCTTCGAGCTCGTTCTTGTTGTTTATAAGAATTAAGTTATTAATCATATGTTTTATCTTCATAAGGAGTATTATATTTGACAATAAGGGATATTTTATTCAGATAATACGATTTACCATAAGATACTTGCGGTAAAGACTTTGTTCAAATAGGTTGACTAGAGGAAATTTGGTTTAAAACAAAACCGATTTCGATTTAAGTGTCGACTATATTCAAATGATGGAATTGAATACAGAAATTCGTTAGATGGATTATAACTGGTTTAATAATGGGCCGTCTTTTTGTACTTCCTACTTCGTTTTTGTAGGGACTAATTAATTAATTAGGAGAATACCTGAAATATATTATAAAATTGGGGGTCATTTTGCAATTATGCTGGTAAAATATTTTGGGTTCCGATTTCGTTTTAACGAATCATAAGATTTTTATTTATGAAAACGGTAGTCGTAGCCTCAATAGGGTTGTTGTTGTTCTTCCTATCGACTACGGCGGCGACGTGGCCGAGAAGACCGAGGCGGCGGAGAAGCCATCTTTCAGAATCCTAACATTCACTTTTGAAAACCAAGTGTCGGTCATGGCCTCAATCTCAACGTGGTTCAGATACATGGCTCACAAGCTTGAGTATTCCCTCACCCTCAGTCTCAAGGTTCCTCTTTTCTCACTCGTTTAGCGATTTTTGTAATCTGTGGAAATGGTTTTAGGAACAATTAAAATGCTCTTATAAATTCTGCTTCTTCTTTATTTTTTGGTTTCTCACAGTTAACATTTTTTTTTTGTTCTGCATTCGAATCAATTGAATCAATATGTTCATAATTGAAGACATGATTATCTGTTTTTCGATGATAAAGGTCGAATTTTGATGTTGAAATTTTACAAAAGGGAATACTTTATGTTGGGATTTGCTCCTTTCTTTGCAATTTTAGGTTGATAGGTTTTGATTCTTGAATGCTTCTATAGAACTATATTCATATGGATAGAACTCACTGTTATCAAAGTTCACATCTTGGTTCTGAAGCCGACAACTTTACTCTTAAGACAATATGATTTATTTTAGTATTTTAACTTTTCGAGTAAGATTTGATGGTCACTTTATCACTCTATTACACATAATTTGTTTTCTCCCATGTCGTTTTTCTGCTGCATATCCTTTACTTCGGTTTCCATTTTCAACTGTTTTAACAACTTTCTTTGTGGAACCTATGATTTGTGATTCTACTCAATTTTTCAGAGTCATAGGAGAGAAAAACTGAGTGACCGAGAACTCATTCAAATAATCTGCAAGAATCTATTCCAAGGAAAACTAACCTACTTACACTCGGATAAAGGACGAGAAATGTCCCCAACCATGGGGGCACACGAAAACACACTTCTTATCCGTAAGATACCAATAGCTAATACGAGGTATGTTCATATATAAATAAGCGTTACACTTTTTTTTGTTAAGATTTTTCAATCTTTGGTGTTCCTCTGCTCGTATTCTGTTACACCGTAATCATAGTGTGGTTCATCCCATAGGCTGTAGACATAGTGTCACTTGGTACCAAGGCTTCTACTTGTCTTTCTACATAATTTGACACTGAACCTTAAGTGTTTGTTGGAATTATATATCTTTTCCCTCTTTATATGATCTTTGCTTACTCATTGGGATTCCGTGCTTAGGTATGTATTCGTTGGAGATGCTGTCGTCTTAAAGGATCCAAACAATTCAGATAAGTATCTGGTAAGAAGATTAGCAGCTGTAGAAGGATTCGAAATGGTATCGATTGATAAGAAAGAGGAGCCTTTTGTTCTCGAAAAGGATCAGTGTTGGGTATTAGCTGAAAACCATGAGATCAAAGCTAAGGTACACCTCTTTCTTCTTCTTTTTTCTGAAAATTCTTGGGATGATCTAAAGCGAGACCAAAAGTAGAGTCTATATAGTCTCTTTCTTGCTGACTTCATCACACTTGTGTGTTTTAAACAGGAAGCATATGATAGTCGAACATTTGGTCCAGTTTCAACAGCAGACATTGTTGGAAGAGCTATATATTGTATGAGAACAGCCGTGGACCATGGTCCCGTTCGAAACAGGTAAAAAGCCAAAGTCTTTCTTGTTTCTTAATAAGCAATTTAATGTGCCTTTTCTGGTTTGCTTACAACTAAAATGCTTGTGAATCAGTCACACTGCAATGGGACAAGATTCTCCAATCCTGGCAGTAGAATTGGACGTGGACGAGATGGCTAAAAACCATAAGGCACAATAAAGAGACACTTTTGTGTTTTTGTTTTTGTGTAAGCTAATTTGCGTTATTTGTTTGAGATATGAGAAAACAAATAATCATTACAAAGATGATAAATTCGAAAAATTTTACTTGTTTTTGTGATTAAACAATCACAATATGAAAAGAACCACCGATGTCGGACGGAAGACTTAAAACTTATGAATTAAAAGTTTTTGGTATGGGCCCAACAATTCTTCTCATTTTAAAGCCCAGAATAAACTAATCAAAGTCCGATAGTGTTCAAAAACAATTTTCTACATTGGACATAATAAAGCATAGGAGTTTTTAAAGGACTTTTTAAGAATTTTTTAAGAAACAGTTTATTAAGTAAGAAATTTAAGAAAGAGGTCTTAACAAATTTCTTGAAATTTATTCATAAAATATTAATAAAAACTTTTTAAAGGGTTCTACCATTGGATAAGAAAGAATTTTTCATCCAACTCCTAGTAAAAAAAATTGGTTTGAATCTATTTCTGCTTGGAAAATTAACGGTTTTAAGACTTTAAAATGGATTTTTAAAGTATTTTTTACCAATAGACTTCATTAATTTTAGAGTCATAAAAGTTATTCTAGTTTTTTCCTTTTTTGTCAACAAAATTTATTTTAGTTTGAAGTTTTAATCTATTTTCTCTTGAAACTCTAACCAAAAATAGGTTTATGTTTGTTAATTTTGATTTGTTATTCAGCATTTACTTTATTAGGGTCTAAACACATGTTGATAAATTATGACAATTAAATTATCATAAAAAATAGTAATTCAAGTAAGAACGAACCATTAAAATAGATATTAAAATCATTAAAATAAGTTGACAAAAAAAAAAAAAAAAAAAAAAGTAAAAACCAACCAGCAGGTCAATAATGGATTTGGGGTGGCATGTAAACTGTGACCCATCCTCTTCTGCGAGCGATATAATTAGTCGCTGATGTGTGAAGCCAGCTCTTGCGCACTACCCTCCGACTTCAGAACCTATAAGCCAAGCCACACGGATATTCGGAGAGGGACACAACAGCTCATAATCATGTCACACCAAATCCAAATTGTAAAGATTTTTTTTATTATAGATTTAGGCCTAAGCCTTCTGTTTCCAGGCCCATGAGACTAAAAAAGCCCGAAAGTGTTTTTTAACGGAAATAAGAGCTGTAAAAATATGGAAGAGAGAGATTTGAGATAGCACAAAAGGAGAAAAAAGCCAATGCAAGAAGGAAGAAGAAGCTAAATCTCTCTCTCCTTTCTTCTCTTTATGGCGCTTTCAGGAACTTTGCAGCTTACTTCTGATTACGTTCCTGGTATTTTTATGTTATCTCTTTTTTTGTTGAAATCTCGTTATTAGTATTATATATGTTCGTCTTCTTCTTCCTCTGTGGTTTTGTTTTGCCCAACGCATATTAACTTCTCATTGGGTTTATGCTTGTTTCACTGAAACTAGAAGAAATGTTTCGCCAGAAAATGTCTGTTTTCTTTGAGTGCAAATTTTAAAAAGCTATCGTCGTTTCGTATTAAGGATTATTTGGATAAGCTTTTTTGGTCGCTGTTTCTTTTAGAGCTATTTTCCTTCAAGATGTCGACCACTCGTTCGATGAAATGACTGTGTGAAGGTGGTAATTGGTAGACGTTGGTTTATTTGTTTTTTGGTTTCTCGTATCGATGGAGAATGAAATTGCATTTCTTATCAAATTCAACCCAAAAAAAAAAAGATTTCTTTTGTTCCAATTTCTGAACCCAGTTTATACATTGCAAATAGCAGAAGGATTTTTAGCAAACAAGATTATGTCAATTTCTGAACCCAGTTTATAATATGAAAGGTTTATTCTTTGCATAATTTTTACTGTGTTAGGCACTTAGGTAGGTCACTTGTGTGACCTTTGGTCAAATATCAAAGTCGACGTTGGGAATTTAATTGAATACATTTGTTCACTGAACATGATTATGAAGCTACTTCGGTGTAGGACGTTACTTGGTTGTCTTAACTCACACATAATTGATAAAATTCCCTACCATTGGCGCTCTGATGAATCAGTGTGTTGACATATGTTAGAAGTTGGATCCGGTACAAGAACTGCTCGTTGCTTTAAGTTTCATTACACTAATCTGCTAATCAACATTTACCAAATAGTAAACACAAGGGTTCAGGTTTTCAATTTCCCATTGAGTCATTACGAGATGAATTTTTTTTGTACCTTCTATTTTGTTAAAGCCTTCGATTAGATCGTAATTGTATCAAAAGATATTCAAATCTCTTTATCTAGTAAGCAATATTGGATTATACTCTCCTTACTTTATATGGTGTTGTTTTGGTAAACACAGTTTATGGAGTTTTAGATAACAGGAGCTTCTCTAACTCTGCTGTGTCTAGAAGAACACTTGCCGTATTACCTTGCTCTTCCTGTCTGGTTCACAAACTTCGAATCGAGAATGGACGACATCTAAAATCTGCCGCTATCAAGATTTCGTTTGTGTGCCGAGCAAGTTCTTCCGGCCATAGGAGAAACAACCCTGATTTCTCAAGAAACAATAAGCATGGTTTCAGAGGTAGAAACAGGCGAAACGAAGACGGAGACGGTCTAGACGGTGGTGGTCTTGAAGACTCTGAGATGTTGTCTTCCAAAAACGGTCCTGTATTCTCTCTGTCCAATTCCCCGAAATTCCAGGCTATTTCATCACCTGGACCAAGAGAGAAAGAGATAGTGGATCTTTTCAGGAAAGTCCAAGCTCAGCTACGAGCTCGAGCTGCTGCCAAGAAAGAAGATAAGAAGACTGAAGAAGCTTCTAAAGGACATGGAGGAAAAGAGACTGAGACAGTGGACTCTCTTCTTAAGTTACTGAGGAAGCACTCAGGAGAACAGGGCAAGAAGAAAGTTAGCAATTTTAATTCGGAGAAGCAGCTACATGGAGGTGATGGTGTGGAAGGACCGGATCAAAGTTTCAATCATTTTGATTCACGAAAGAGAGATCATAATGCGACACCCTTTACCAGGCCAGCTTCAAGCTTCAGACGCAATTCCCCTGTACCGAGACATAAATCTCAATCCAGTTATTCTAGTGAGGCCATTTTCGATGAGGCATCAAGTTACAGTGTGACTTGGACTCAGAAAAAGGATCAATTAGAGTCGCGTGATAAACCTGAATACGAGCCTGAGCCTGAATATGAACTTGAATCTGAACGAGAACCAGGACTCGCCCTTCTGGAATCAGAGCCACAGCTGAAACCAGAGTCATATTACCAAGAGGAGGATGAAGATCATGATGTCGCTGTAGATGAATTATCAGATGATGATGAGTCTATCAATGCCGAGGAAGAACCTGCGAAAGACGAAGACTTGAGTGCACTGAAGTTGATAGAACTTAGAGCCATAGCAAAATCAAGGGGTCTTAAAGGGATTTCAAAGATGAAGAAAGCTGAGCTGGTGAATTTGCTGTGTAGTAATAAAGCATGACGATCGGAATAAACATGAATACTGCTTTAGTTTTTGATGCAGCCAATGAATCTCCAAATATTTGTTTCATTCATAATCTTAGTGCATTCTCATTACAATTAGTTTCTCCATTAGTCAATGAGTTTTTCCCTTTTGCTTCTAATAACAAAGTTAAAATGTCTTTTTTGTGTTATGAAATTGAAGTCACTGTCCCCGTTTGCATAATCAACTTGATTAGCGGTAGTTTAAAATCATAATTGAAATAATATTTTTAAGATAATAAATTAAAGAAATGTTAAAAGAGTATAACTTTATAGGAAAAGACAGGACATGACGATAAAGAAAGGAGGGGGAAATGTGGTAGGGTTTAGTTCCCTGAATCTTGATTAAGCAATAAATGACCCTTTTCGTCTAATTGTCATTTTTATTATGAATAAAATACCTTCTAGATTTCACCATTTTTTTCTAGTAAATATTTTATATATTTTCATTCAATTGAGACTTTTGCTTTGTCGTAACTCGTAATTAAGCAGAATGATTAAGAAATGGGAGCGTGTTATTATAATTTTCAAATCAATCACGTTAGAAGTATAATGGGACAAAAAAAGGAGCAAGTAGCAAATGTGTAAAATTATAAATTGAAATCACTTATAAAACATATTTGTTTCCTACAGCTGATTCTTAATTTGTTTATACGGTTATGCGATAACCAAAAACATTATAGTTAATCCAACAATTTATTTATCTTATTCTAATTCTACCTGGTTTATAAACATATTTCACAAATTCGCAATATTACTAAATTAGGTTTAACATATTATATCTTGAAATAATCTCTTTATTGGTTGTTAGTGCTTTTATAATAATGTGTAGTGAAAAGGTTATAAATTTGGTATATAAATGTTTTCGTATTTCCTTTCCGTTTTTGACCGCTCGTCTTTAGTTTTAAATTTTTAAAACTCTAACTATGATTTGGTAATTTCCGGTATGGAACTTTTGTTTTTTTTTTTTTTTTTTGTTGGGACTGTCGTAGTATATTTTTTATTTTTCGACTAAAGAACTTGGTTTTAAAGCTAGCTCATCCGAATTGAACTAAATAAAAGCAATTTATAGAAAATTTTCATTACATTTAAAGAATGCCAAACTTTTTTTTTTCAAATTATCGCCACATGTGTTTCCACCCATCTTCATATATTGTTGAGTGAGAATTCTTCTTCGCAGTCTTACGAAAAGTTTGGAACAAAGCTGGAAATGATATTAGCAATCTGATATGGTAAAATTCCATTCCCATCGGTAATAAAATCTCAGAAGATTATTGTAAATTTTTAATTGTTAGTTTATTGTATTTCTTCTATATCTTTTTAATCTTTTATTTTTCAATATAAATTATAGTGAAAAAAAAAAGCTTTCATATGTTGAAAACCAAGGTGACATTAAATTGAGTGCATTTTATGTTTGGAAACAAAATAAAATGTGACAAAAGAGGTCGTTGTAAATTTGTTTGTGTGTTGTGAAATTGAAGTTAATGTCCTCATTTAGTATAATGACACTGACTGATGTCAGGTCCCATCTCCAGTTTTCTCCCTCTTGCCACTTTCAGTACATTCAAAGTTTTTTTTTTTTTGATTATTCTCCTTTTCTTTAAAAGAATGATTACTCATAAGCTTTATATACCTCGAGATGCGTCCGATAACCTAAAATAATTTTTTTAAAAATTATTTATAAAATGGTATCTCTGTCTCGCCTTATATCAAAACAGATCAGATATTTTAATACTCGTATCGATCAATTATATTTTTCAAACACTTGCAGATTTATCTAGACTAGACAAATAAAAAAACTAATGGTTTATAATTTTTTTAGCTCTGATTAGCTGTTCCTTACTAAATTTTTCAGAAACTCGATACTGAAAGTAAATAAACATGCATTTAGAAAAAATATGGGACAGAATAAAAACGTTGTGCTTTTCATAAAAAATAATAAAAAAGTTTATGTATTTTTGAATATTTTACAATATTTGAAATTAAAAATTTCTTCCAAATTAGAATTATTAAAGTATAGGATAATTTCTAATTTTAATATTTTTTAACCTTTTATTATTGTAAACATCACTTTAATGATTTTTCTCAAATTCTTTTATCAATTTCAAGAAACATTATATATTTTTCATATTTAGTTTTTAACATATAATCTAAAATGCATTTACTGATTATAATCACTCTTAACTATTATTTAAATTTAAATAAGAGATTTAAAAAAATACAACTGTCATCACGAATGCGATATAAGTAAATTTCATCTACCATGAATTGAATTTTATTAAAACATATAAAGTTATCGATTATAATTATTCTCAAATTTACACGAAAAAGGAAAGCTAATGGCTGGTTTTGTAATTTGCTGGATTTTTCTTTTGTTAAAGAGATGGCTATAACTTACATTTACATGTATATAAATATTTCGTACACTCTCAAGTCTCAACACATGAAAATTGTGCATGCACGCAAAGCATTGGCGTCCTCAAATGTATTGAGAAAATGCAGTTTCTAGGTGATGGTGCTTAATTTACTAATAACACGATAACTCATAAGGCAAAAATGTTGAGAGGACACTGGTTACTTAAATATTCGTTGATGTTTACAAAAAAAGTACAGTACTGCTACGAAGTTCGGGCCAATGCTATTACCTAGCTAAATGCAATATGTGTCGTCCATGTTTAAATGATAAATAGTCTCAGGAAAGTTACTGTTTTAAGACCATTTTTAACTTTATTAATGTGTATTATGTAAATTTGTAAAGGTTATGTAAACGAGGAATGATTTGTAGGTTAGTAACTAAGTATGATCTAGGCAGAATATTTTGTCGTTTTGTGAAGAGATTTGTGGTGGAAGTCGAAGAGGTTAACCTAATGGTAAAAAGTTCTTAATCCCGAAAACAAAACTATTTTCATCTGACTCAACTCCTTAAAAATAAAAATTTTACTGAACGATAAACCGAACATGGGTTTAGATGACATATATGAATTGATACGTATTATAAAAGATTAAATTCAACTACATGTAATTATAATAAATAGCTGCACGAAGAACGATTGTATAGCATACTCTCTCAATTTTTAATTAAGTATAGTTTTACATCTATTTTTTTTGTTTTTAATTAAGTGTTGTTTTCATTTTTTAATGCAATTATAATTAAAAAAATTCAAAAAAAAAATTAGTTAAATTCAAATAATTTATAGAAAACAAAAGAATCAGATGATATCTATATTAATGAATTAAAACAGTAAAACAAAAAAAAATTCTTTAATCTACGAGAATTTTTTCTAAAACAACATTTAATAAATAACCAAGATAATACTTCTTTATATAGTATACAAATTCACGATAACAGTTTTACATATATTATATCTTTAATGAACGATTTATCTATAAGATTCTGAAATTTTGATAAATTTAATAATAATTAAATTGCAGTAACTGTAATTTCTAGAAATGAAACTTCATATTTAGTATAGAAACTCTTAAACTCATAATTACTAGACCAAATGATTTCACGACTGTTTACTACTTTTATAAATATTTTTTTAAAAAAATTAAAACTCATAACCTTTGATCCAATTGGCATATATACTACTATACAGTGAATTAATTATTGCTCGAGTATTTCTATTTATGGTTTGTTAATGATGTCAGAAAGAGGTAGATAGAAAACTGGGAATTTGACCCGCCCCACCAAAAAAACGGATATCTGCAAGAAATAGACAAAAACTAGAAGTAGTACGATACAATAATAGAACTCTAGAGAGACTCTTGTCATTGTTAAAAGAAAAGTTTGAATTTAATGAAAGGCGAGACCAGCCTGTGGTCTAAGTTTTTTTCTTGGGTCTATTGTTATTTACCATTTTCAGGCAACACGCTCTCTTATAATTTTTTCTGATAAATTAAATTATTATAGATATGTTTAGATCTTTTGTCCGATGGTCCGAATTCATATGTGTCCAAGGGAGAAGAATTGAGGGCTATTTTCGTAAACAATCAAGGAATTGTCAATCAGAGATAGAAAAATATACTTTTATATTTTGCAAAATATCTGTCCATCGGGCTTGTCCAACTTTTTCAAAAGAGTTGTCCATATGGCAGCATAAAGACTATCAAAGCTTGGGTTCCTGGTTGCACATTAGTCTCCTTGGAGTCTCTCATACCATAACCTGTAACCAAACTTAACAGAATATTGTCCATATCGCTAGTGAATATCCAGATGTAAGGTGAATTGATCTGCATTCTACTGGCTTGATTCTGAGAATGAGGTTGCATTTATCTTGATCAAAAAACTATAGAAGATCTGGTATGTTCCATTCGATCTCCGATTCAGTAGATTTGCCAAACAAAACTCAGAAAGGTTGATATTCTCTTTTAGAGATGGAGGTCTGGGCAATATATCTATTATTCAAGAATCCTCGAAAAACTTAACTCCAGTTTCATTACCGAAGTTCTTTTGCTGGAAAATTAATTCTGTTCAGAAAAAAAAGAAATAAAAGAGAAGATGAGTTTTATAACGAGCATTCAAACTCACAAGACTTTATTAATAATATAGTATATATTATATCATTTCTTCTAAAGTTTACGATAACTCTCTCAATCTCTATAGAATAAATATAGACAAAAACAATTATACTACTCCGATACTCCAAAGTCCTTCTTCAGTTCTAGTTAGCTGAGTTTTTACGTTGGGCTGTGTACAAGATAACTTCAACTTTTCACAAACTGTTAAATATTGTACTAAAATTTATAGCGTAAACAATGATAAGAGCTCAACGGAGAATTCAAATGTTCATCATGCAGGAACCGTTTCTTTTCTTCAAGGATTTTTCAAAGAAATCAAAACAAGCCCGAGTAAAACAAAAACTGTCTCAAAAACAAATTTACAAAGCCCTAAACATATCATAATTTTATGTAGGATAACTAAATTTTTTTTTGTTCATCATGGTTATACCTTAAAGAAGCATACCGAAGTCTGATACAAAATCAGGAGAACAAATTCTATACATAAGAAGTGTGTATCTATTTATTATCCATATTATTAATTAACAAATCATATTTGGTAAGTTATATGGAAAACCTTTTCACAAACGTTCGTTTAGTATTTGTCCCAAAAAAGGCTATTTAGTTCGTCCGACATTAGTTTCGGAATATTACATCAAAAACACCAAACCCGGTATATGAAACTGAGAAAAAACAAACAATGGATTAAAAAGTGTAACGATCTGAAAACTATAGTCCACTTATCTCAACTAATATATATAAAAAAGAAAAAAATAAGGGGAGAACCCTCTCGAAAAAGTTTTATCATTTTTCTTATAATAATATTCTCAAAAATAAATACACATGATATATATCTTCACAAAGTAACCTTATATTTCCCAACCGCACAAACAAATTTTTTAGCTTCTCCACATCCACCAAAGAAAGATCAAGAATCAAGAAAAATCGGTGCAAGAACCTAAACATCATCGATCGATCCGTTAAAAATGAATATGATTCCCCAGTTTATGGAAGGATCTTCGGCATACGCAGATGCCACAAACCTCAGCATCACCGCAAACATCTCTTCCTCCTCCTCCTCCTCCGTCACCGGAGCCACCGCAACACAACCACCATCATCTACCTCCTCCTCTCCATCGGCAAACTCAAGCCGTTACGAGAACCAGAAGAGGAGAGACTGGAACACGTTCGGACAATACTTAAGGAATCACCGTCCACCGCTTTCGCTTTCCCGATGCAGCGGAGCTCACGTGCTTGAGTTTCTTCGTTACTTGGACCAATTCGGTAAGACAAAAGTCCACACGACCGTTTGTCACTTCTACGGCCATCCTAATCCTCCGGCACCGTGTCCTTGTCCTCTTCGACAAGCTTGGGGAAGTCTCGACGCTCTCATCGGTCGTCTTCGAGCTGCTTTTGAAGAGAACGGAGGCAAACCTGAGACTAATCCATTTGGAGCTCGTGCCGTTAGGCTTTATCTAAGGGAAGTTAGAGATATGCAAAGCAAAGCTAGAGGTGTTAGCTACGAGAAGAAGAAGCGAAAGCGTCTTCCTTCGTTGTCGGCCTCTTCTTCCTCCGCCATAGCTAGCCACCAGCAATTTCAAATGTTACCGGGTACTAGTTCTACTACTCAAATATCAAAGTTTGAGAAGTAACTATATCTAGTTAAGAGAAATCAAAATGGAGTATTTTATGTAATCTGAAACGTGAATTGGTCTCTTTCTTAATTATATGTTGATTTTCATTTAGTTTTAGAATATGGTTGAAGAAGAACTAAGGTAGGGTTTCAATTTTTAATTATTTAATAAAAGAGAAATTCACAAGAATATATATAGTCACATGCGTGTATATATATTATGTAAATAAGTGTATATATATCATCAAGTAAATTGGTCTTCTTCTTCTTCATCATCTTTCGGCTTGATGTGGTTCTAAAATTAGAGAGGTCTTAGGTTTAATTTAGATCGATTTGTGGAGTATGATGATATCCTTTAATTGTTTAATTGATTTTCTTCTTTTGATGCAAAACAGTGGTCGTTGTCTAAAAGTGACAGTGAACTATAAGTGGTCTTATAGACTTGTACTAATAATTGACAGTGATTGCACTATCTATTTTAAATTCATGAAATTAACTAATTAGTTTATCTCCACGCCCAAATTCCTCCAAAGATTTACTGAACTCGTACCCAGTCACAAACATTCACATGCATACGCTGGTATGCTTCAGTAAATATGATGTCTTTAATGTAAAATAAAGAAAATTAATTAAAAATTTCCTTAAAATCTCTACTTTTATCTTTTTCCTAGGACGTACATACTTTTAGTCAAGAACATTGTGCATGTCTGGGCATTTGCATAAACCCTAGAATTAGGAAATATGGTGATTTGTATTATATATATAGTGTTATGTTTTTATGTTACTTTTATTTTATATAGCTACACCACCTTGTGTATCATTCCAATAGCCAGATATACTAATGTGAATTACTTGATCCCAGTAACTAAGGTTCTAAGTAACATATGATATGACACCCTTGTGAAGGCCAGAAAGAGGAAATAACCTAATATTGTATATATGATCTCATTACATCTCATATAATTAATTTTTGAATGACCTAATTGTACTGTTGCACAAATACAATATTATATACTATTCGAAGTTTGATAACTCAGTTGATCCTGGCGTTGCTTCCCTAATTAATACATATAGATTGTCTCAATTTGTATTGCATGCTGAAACATGCATGAATATGAAATCGCTAATAATTACCGATTGAAGATCATTTAGTTATCAGTTATATATGTAGTCAAATAGTGTTGGATTCAAAATATATAAGCTGATAAGATAATTCAACATATAAAATTATCAAATGATACATATTTTTTTTTGCATAATGATTTTGTTGTTACTATTCGGCTTATTGCACCGTTTTAAAATTACCGTGTTGTCAATGAAAACCTATAGAGAGTGAAGTCCAAAACTCATATTTTGAGATTTGTGATATTGTGAAAAAAAAAATTTCCAAACATTTAGGTATAGTTGTTAACTTGTTATATTGGAATGGTTAATGTAAACAATACATGTATAAATATATTCTATATATATAATGAGAGACACATATTATTTTTGTTTTCATTAAAGGATTTTGCTGTTTAAAAAATATTTTCTTTTAATGGGTTTATGATTTTTTTTGGAGTCATTGTCGTAAAGTAAATGTCTTATTTAAATAAAAAACTGAAATCGACAAATTCAAGACGAAAAAGTATTGATTGGACAGATCTTATCACTTGTTATAAAATATAATCAAATATTATAGTTTAGATAGCATCACAATGATAGGTCCGGCAGATGAAACAATCTTTTGACAAATTTGAAAATCAAACAACATATGTTACAGCCATTTTATAATACCTTAAAACATATTTGTGATACTTTTAGTATTTTGATATCCTCAATTTGTGTACATAAATGAAATACTATAATAAATAAAAGAATTTAAACGGAATAAAAAATAAACAACGTTTTGGTACCCCTTGTGTAGTGTTGCATCATTCATGAGTGTGTTAGAGGTAGAGCCAGAGTTCTGTCTCTCACTTGTCTTGTCTCTGTAAGATGTTCCTAGCAGAGCACTCAAAGACCCCAACCCTTCAGCTTTTATTGTTCTTGTCCATTTCTGAAATTCCTCATTTTGTAAAATCCATTTCAAAAGATAAAACGATTCTGTAATTCTACATTTCAGTTTTCCTAAAGTTTCAAACCCACAGTTTTAGGATTCATAATCATGAATTGAAAATGACTTGACTGATTTATTATTATGTTTTTTTTTTCTTATATTTCTCGATGTGAAAATCCTAACTCAGTTAGTCACATATCGACAACATTAACAAATTATCATATGATGGTCAACATATTTTTAACTAATTCTCGATGTTCCTATAAAATATTTAACTAACACATTATGTAATAAGTTTCATATTTTTCATATTTAAAAACTTTCCAGAAATTCTGCTCATTTTTGGTTATGATATAAAACCAGGGGTCAATAATTATAATATTGTGTCATATGGATAACACACCTTTTTCAACAGTTCAAAACACCTAATCATATTGGATCAGTATTCCCATTAGATCCGACCGACAATATCATCGAAAATTTGATAGTTTATATAAGGGTTTCTACTTCGAGCTATAACACAATATTGCACATATTTTCATGCATGACGTTTGAAATAATAACTCGATGGCGTTAATGCTACATGTGGTGGCATTTTAGTTCAATTTCAACTAAAATGAAACTTTGTTCCAGTTTCATAGCGCACTTATATGGCTCTAATGTGATCGGCAAGAAAAACAATCACTAATAATAACGAAAACATAAACTTCACTCAACTCATAATACTCATTTATGAGATTTGATGTGGATTGGAAGTGAGCATTATGACTTGGCCTTTCGACTTAAGATATGGAATCATGGCCTTTCCATATATGGTTAGAACAAAAAGAAGGACCTTTCAGGAATCATAACACCCATTTAATTAGAATCACTATTACATAAGTTACATCATAACTATTCACTTTTTGGATTGATACGAATATTTCATTTAAAAAGAAAAAAAAAATTTGAGTAGACAATCGACATTGAGATGAGGGACCCCGAATTTTCTACATGATTCTCTTGTTTCATCATTACCCACCCCAAACCTATATTTAGTGAAACCCTTGTGAGACTCCACCACATGTATACTCCAAAATTGACATCTATTTGCTTTCTGAAGTCAAAAATATATTTGAAAGTAAAATAAATTTGGCAAACAATACAAGATTTCCCTTTTATTTTCTTTTTCCAAGTTGAGTACATAACCGAATTGAATCGAAACCAAACAAACAAGATTCGGTTCAATTAACTTGGACTTTCTAAGCTTTCACCTCTTCACTTGGCTATCATTTTGTTTTAATAAAATAGACAATTAACTTCCTATGATTACTGAACATAGCCATCGCTGAATTCAAACAAATTAGAATAAAACAAGAATCCAATGTTACTCTTTAGACTTTACTCGAATTCAACAAAAATGATTCAAAAATACATAGACCCCGGTAAAAAAAGAAGAAGAAAAGAATAGGGATTATAGTATACAAGTTTAAAAGCTCAAGTTGTAGTTGGTGGTTCTTGAAGCGCAAGAGGAATGGCTGGTCTCCAAGTTGTTCCCTCAGGACTATCCATCAAAGCGATCCCAACATTTGCCAACTCTTTCCTAATTGCATCAGATCTTTCGTATTCTTTATTCTTCCTTGCGTCTGTCCTCTCCTTCACTCTCTGCAACACATGTTCCTCTTTCAGTCCAGCGCGCTTTAGTGCCTTCTCTTTTAGCTGCTCAAGAACCTGAGGACAGGAAGAAACAGAGCAGTTCAGTACAAAACATAAATGAAGTAGCAAAACGGTTTCGACCACCAAACAAAACGCAGAGGAAGAGCCATCGATGGGCCGTGTATGCCACTGGGATGTTGTGACGGGCTAAACTTGCTCGGCCCGTATTGAACCTGACCCTAATTTTAGTGTTTTAGGCCTGACATTGTGTTGGCCCGCATAAAAGGAAAAGCTACGGGTTTGACAAGGTTGGTCATGGCCCGACTAGCTCGGGCCGGGTATAAGCCCTACATGTCTGCCGCAACATCCCTAATTCTGCAGTAGTGGAAGTTGTACCTCTGAGTAACTTGTGGGCATAAGCCCTAATATCGTAAGAACGTCTCTGATTGTTATCTCTAGAGCCTTAAGTGACTCTTCTCTTCTTGGTTGTTTTTTCCCCTGAAAATTAAAATCATCACTTTTTAACTATACCATTAACTGGTTTCCGAAAGATGTAGAGGTTTATGATTCGTAAAAGAAGACTTGCATGAAGCTATACTTACCTTTCGGGTGTGAATGAGATCATTGATGGTTTTCAATGGTTCTGATATTGCAGCCAGAGTTACGGGCGTATGAAGATCATCAGACATCGAGGCAATAAACTCACTACGGAATGTGTTGATGCTTGTCAAAGTGTCTGAAGGAATTGAACCATCGTCAAATGTCAAATCTTTCTCGCCTAAAACGCTTTCACAGTCGTGTAATGTCTGTCAATAAGCATTTGAGCAACTTCAAAGGATCGTAGTGACGAAGAACATAGCTTCTAATTACAATGCTGTGCTCAGCAAAACTTTTTCAATAGCCACATTAAGCATCTTCGACTTAAGAACAAGAGAAGTTTTCCAAAAATGCAATCTTTTCACAGATAAAAGAAAAGTATGTAACCAGAGTTTACCTGATAAATATAAAAGACGCGTTCAGAAGCACTTTCAAGGAGGAAATCAGAGTAATTGATAGGAGACCGATAATGAGTTCCCATTAGAAAAAGTCTCAGAGCTAAAGGATGATAAAGATCTATAACCTGCAATGTTTCGCAAACACGGACTTTTCGACATTAATGTTGGATTTAAAAGGAAAAGGGTAAAGCTTTAAATGGTTTTACCTGTCTGATTGTGAAGAAATTCCCCAAAGATTTCGACATCTTCTCAGAGTCAACAGTAACAAAACCATTATGGATCCAATAGCTGATGTTGCTGCTATCACAAGCAGCACAACTCTGAGCAATTTCATTTTCATGGTGAGGGAACACAAGATCCATTCCTCCACCATGTATGTCAAAACTATAACCTAGATAAGCCGCACTCATTGCACTGCATTCTATGTGCCAACCGGGCCTTCCTCTTCCCCATGGACTCTCCCAAAAGACTTCCCCTTCTTTTGCAGTCTGCCAAAATATTCAAAAGTATTCTACGAGTTAAATAAGAATGTCGGTATTAAATGTAGAGCTTAAACGGGATTAAAACGCCTACTTTCCACAGAGCAAAATCTGCGGGATGTCTCTTCCTTGTGTCAACTGAGACTCTCTCACCTGCACGATTATCTTCTAATTTTCGTCCAGACAATTTTCCGTATGTTGGAAATTTGTCAACTGAGAAGTATACATCTCCATCAACTTTGTAGGCATAGCCATTCTCAAGAATCTGATTAGGAGAACATCGCATACGAATGTAAGCAAAAATGATCAATTGGTACAACAAGATAAGGAACTAGAGGAAGTAAATATGGTAAAAACCTGTTCGATCAGGTCGATGATCTGAGGTATATGATCTGAGACGCGTGGCTGGACAGAAGGATTTAAACATTGAAGCTGCTCCATATCTCGATTAAATTCCTCACAAAATCGTCTGCTCAAACTGATTGGATCTTGCCCTAATTCATTCGCTCGGGCAATTATCTACAAATTTGAACTTTCAGGAGTCAGTTTCATATGCAGCAACAACAAGCTAGTCACGTACAGCGTCAGAAAGAAAAAATGAATAAGTTAATGCAGTCCGAGAATGGAATCACTGCCGTAAAAGACATAAGCTACTCATCTTATTGATCTAATGGTACCACAAAACTCAAGCTTAAGAGGTTCTCACTGCAACTTTCCTGAAGGAACTTGCTCTAAACTTCTAACCAGAGCTTGGAGTTGTTTAGGACTTATTAAAACACGAAGAGTTAGCTCTGATTTGTATTGTAAGAACCAGTTTTTTTATATCATTATCTCACCTTGTCATCCACATCCGTGAAATTTCGAACATAAGACACATCATATCCTAGATGCTTAAGGTACCTGCCTAATTCCCAATCAAAATCAAACAGACAAAAAAAATCAAAAATCAAAACATTCCATAAACCCAGAAATTTTTTTAGGCTTCTTTCTCCTAAGTCGATACCTTAAGAGAACATCGAACGTGACGTAGACGCGTGCGTGTCCAATGTGGCTGAGATCGTAAGCAGTGACACCGCAAACGTACATTCCAACTTTACCTTCGACCTTGGGCTTGAACAGCTCCTTCTTCCGGCTCATCGTGTTGTGCAACCAAAGATCCCTTCCGCCGGAAATAGAGTCTCCTCCTTCCTTTATTGGGTTTATCGACGGGTGAGGTGATGATGAGAGAGCCGTGAAACAGCGACGGGATTGAGTTAACTTTCCGGGTCTGAAGGCAAATTGGATTCTGAGACGGTAAGTGAATTGAGACCTGTGAAAGGAAGGAAATCGAATGGGAGTAAAGGGTCTACATGATTTGAAGAGATTGAGAAGAGAAGCCATTGGTGGAAACGATAAGCTCGTCCCGACGAAGATGAAGAAATCGGATAGCAAAAGCGAGAGAGAGCCAAAAGACATCTGAAACTAAATAACGGTTTGTGTAAACCGCTTTCTTTTCCGTTTCGGTTTAAGTAACACTTGGAGAGGTTGAAGCGCTTTAAATAGACATTTTCTGTCGTTAAAACTTGGGGTTTTAGTAAATCCGAGTCAATTGGAAACTTTGAATTGTGTTTCAGAAAACCCTAAAGACGATTGCTTTCTCTCAGTCTCTCTTCTCAATTCCCTCTTCTCCTCTTCTGAGTTCTTCTTTTCCAATATAACCATCAGTTTCTGTGTAAACCCTATGTGCTCAAATCCTTTGTTGTGACCTCTTGCGCCTAGATATGGTGTTTGGACAAATAGTTATTGGTCCTCCTGGATCAGGCAAGACCACTTACTGCAATGGCATGTCTCAGTTCCTCTTTCTTATCGGCAGGTAACATATTCTTTACCTCAATTTCTTTACTTGTTTTGGACTAAAGAAAGAAGCTTTGCTCTTTGTAGCTGTGATTCTGTTTATATTGGCTGTTTATATGTATCTAGCTTTGTAGAATTCACGAAGCTCCAAACTTTAGTTTATGGTATAAAATTTCAGAACTTTGAATTAGCCGACGTTTGAGCTGTTCCATGGTTACTTGATTGTGAAATTTTGTTGCCATTGTCTTTGTCTTGCAAGAAAGATTCTCCAGATTCCTGAAGACTTCTGTATTTTCTATTTTGTTTGTTTGCAGGAAGTGTGCTGTTGTTAATCTGGATCCTGCAAACGATGCATTACCGTATCCTTTTTTTTATGCCAATGATTGTAAAGTGGTTGAAACTGGTGGATAGCCATGGAAAATTTTCCAGGTGTGATTTGTTTCTTGACATATTGATCTTTAGGTATGAGTGTGCTGTCAATATAGAAGAAATGATTAAGTTGGAAGATGTTATGTCGGGATGTTCGCTTGGTCCTAATGGAGGTGAATTTTGCTTGCCATCTTGACTTTTCCTTTTCTTCTTAATAATGCTCCCAAATCAACGGAACTTTCTGTCGAAGCAGGTCTGCTACATTGTATGGAATACTTGGAGAAGAACATTGACTGGCTAGAATCTAAACTAAAGCCTCTTTCCAAGGGTTAGCCACAATAAGTCTCTTTTGGTCAAGTACCTTTTGTTCCGGTATATCTACTACTAAACGAGTTTTTGAAAAAACATTTGCAGACCATTACTTTCTTTTTGATTTTCCTGGCCAAGTGGAACTCTTCTTCAATCATGACAGTACCAAAAAGTTTCTCACGAAGCTGAAAAAATCGTTAAACCTTAGAGTATGTGCCATTTCGTTTATTGTTGTTAACGAATTTGCTTAAATGAGCTGTAAGAGTCTCTATATATATATATATATGTGAAAATCCTTTTCTTTATTCTTGGTGTTTTTTGCAGTTAACTGCTGTGCAACTAATTGATTCCATTCTATGTACTGACCCTGGGAACTATGTAAGCGCGTTGCTTCTCTCTTTATCCACAATGCTTCATATGGAACTCCCTCGTGTCAATGTCTTGTCTAAATCGATCTAATTGGAAACTACGGGAAGCTTGGTATTTAGCGGTTTAACTATCTTTGCTGTTACTCATAACATCGATTTCAAAAGTACAAAATGGAATTCACTGACTATCTTTTCTGTGTGTCATGTAGCTTTCAATCTAGATTTCTACACCGATGTCCAAGACTTGTCATATTTACAGCACGAACTTAATCAAGATCCTCGCTCTGCTAAGTACAGGTTGATATAAACACTGGCTGAATAACACATGGACAGTCAATAATAGATGCACTACTAATATCTGATGAGTTCGATGTTCTTGTTCCAGGAAACTAACGAATGAGTTATGTAGTGTCGTTGAAGATTACGGTCTTGTTAATTTTACAACCTTGGATATTCAGGTCTGCTGTCTCCTCTACAAGTCTCTCTTCTCTTTCTCTCATTCTCTTCAAAAATCTTTTCTCGATGTTAAGCGTTTTGTTTTCAGGATAAAGAAAGTGTTGGGAATCTGGTAAAGCTCATTGACAAGAGCAATGGATACATATTTTCCGGCATTGATGCAAATGTGGTTGAATACAGCAAGATTGCAATTGGTCAAACTGATTGGGAATATAACAGATATCCTTTTGTTAGCTTCAATATTCTAACATTGTTGATCTCAACTGCTCTGAGTTTAGTTTTTATGTTTATAACAAAAGAGTTGTTTCTTTAACGAAAAGCTTCACAATTGCGGATGTGCAAGAGAAGTATATGAAAGAGAAGACTGAGGAATAGGGACAGCTTGAAATTTTCCGAAGAAGCAGCAGCGATCAATGACGTCTTAAAATGTAAAATCTCTCTGAACTAAACCATGTCATGGTTTTTATGTTCATAATTATTTTTTTTAAAAAAATAATTATGTCTAGCACTTCAAGTCTTATATGGGGAATATGACAAGTGCATCCACAACTTCCAAAATCAAAATTTATCAAGATTTAAAACGTGATGCAGTAGCCACTAAGCTTTAAACAAAATAGAGAATGTTTTAGGTGACGACGAGGTTCAAATATATATTAAATTTTAAAGAACAATCTCAGTGTGATATTACGTATGCGTAAACATTAATTATTATCGCTTCGTTTTCAACTACTCACGTTTTTATCATTCTAATTTGTTCAATCGTATAGTCTCAATCCAATAATCAACTTATGATATTTGAACCGAATGGTGTAAACGTTTATGTTTTCGTAGACTAGGGACTATCTTTAAGGTCTATAAAATATATTTCTTTTCATTTACTCGTTTTAAAAGTTTAATAATTATGAAAATAAGAGATAATTACTGCTATTGATGGGTCAAAAAAATAATATATATATATATATATATATAAAATTATAAGGCAATTAAAATGGAAAAATAACTACTAAATCGACACATTACTGTATTCGTTTGTCTTCGGTTAAGACTTTGAAATGGCTCTCCTGATAGATTATAGTTAAAATGATGTAAACGATTCATATTTTACATGCAAATACAAAAGAGATAACTCGAAGACGAATGTAGAGGAAACAAAAACAACTTTAAAATGTATTGATTTGGTTTAGAAAAAGATTCTTTCAAAGTCTTAACGACAAAAACAACACAAAATCAAAATCAGAACTCAGGTATGTCGGAAAATTCCTCAATCCTACGACTACTAGTGAAAAGCTCAAACCAGAACTCCATGTCATCATTATACAACTTAGAATTATTATAACCAAATCTCTTACTATTCCTATCTAGCAATCCTTCCAAATCTTCTATCTTTTTCTCATTGTTACTCGAATTATCTACCGATACGACGTCCGACCAAAAACTCTCATCAACCAATGCAGTAATATCATCGTACGACAACACATCGTCCTTTTTATTATCTGAACTCTCAAATGTCGTGATACTATTAGAAAACTGTTGCGGAGAGGTTGTGTCGACAATCACAGGTTCTTTGTCTTCGTGTGTGGTCTTGTTTATTCTGTTGATGTCTTTGGTGTCTCCGCCATTGTTTTGACTTTTGTTGAGTCTTTTCTTCAAATGAGTGTGCCAAACATTTTTTATTTCATTGTCGGTTCGTCCTGGCAATTTTGCAGCAATCGCAGACCATCTAAATTTAATAACAAACAAACAAAAAAAGTAAACACTATTAGAAAAGTGTCTTACATATAAATATATTATGGATTTCATCAATTTATTAGTTTAATATTGCTTCTTAAAGCAGAAAACATGGAGATACATAGAAGAAGACATCAAACCAAAAGCTAATATATTACATATGTTTTGCATTGATCGAGGTACGTATCTTGTCTAATTGTAATATTGAAGCTTGTTTGGGTCTTTTTTTCTATTGAAAACTGTGAGAAACAAATCTTTCAAGACTTAGTAAATCACGGGTATGAATGATGAATCTCCTCAGCCCCACACACAGTGTTAAACAAAATTAAAATATTTTGCAAATTGAAAATAACAAAATTAAAGTCTAGTCAAAAGTAATTAACCGAACAAAATTTGCAAATTGGTAAGAGTTAAAAGGAGTTGAAGTAAAATTAAAGGGAAAAACAAAAAAAAACAAAATCATCGAACGAGAAACATTTTGATTTTGTGATCCTCCTTCAAAATCATTGATGATTAACTCTCTTTAAACAAAAAGACAAGACAAACCTGTTGCCCAAGACTTCATGTAGATTGATGATAGTTTGTTCTTCTTGAGGAGTGAAATTGCCACGTTTGATATCTGGTCTCAGATAATTGATCCAACGAAGTCTGCAACTTTTCCCACATCTAAGTAAACCTAAAACCATTTCAAGAGAAACACCAAAAAAAAGTATTGCTTACAGATCAAGAATCATTGATATAAAAGCAAATATACAAAAGGAATGAAAAGCACCTGCGTGTTTGGGAAGGGCCCGCCAGTTAGAATGACCATAGAGATGAATATAATTGATCAAGATTTGATCTTCTTCAGGAGTCCATGGTCCTCTCTTCACCCCCATTTTCTCACAACATGGTGCTCTTCCCATTTTTTTTCACCGTTGCACTCTCAAGAAAATAAAACCAAAATTTTAGAAGTTTTTCTTCACAATTGAGTAAAATGATCACAAGGGCAGGTGTTGGATGGGTATGGAGTTTTTTTGAGAGCTAAAGAAGCCAAATGTTTGAAGGAAGCATGCGATGTAGACGTTTAGTCTGCTTATTGTATAATATATATAGACATGTAATAATATGGGTTAGAATTAGTTAAATACAAATACAACCGTGGGATAAGTTGAAAATTTCTCATACTTTTGATTCACACAGTCAAAAGTTTCCAACTTTGTGTCCTTTAACCTGTTGTTTATGAATTTAATATATTTTGGATGAGGTCGATACAGTGGTAAGGAACTTAATAAGTAAAAATTGCATGTGAATTACATTTCGTAATATCAACATAGAAATTTGTCAAATGTTTCTAACATTTAAGAAGAGAAGGGAAAAATTATATGAATTTCAATCATTACTATTATAAGAAAAGAAAACATATTATGTCGTTCTACTATTCCATATGTCATCGTTGTTACATTGTTTTACTTTATTTTCTGTGTTGCCTCAAAAGTTGCTTCTTTTATGTTTATGCAAAAGAAGAAATGATATTTGTGTAAAGGCACATGAGCAGTATAGCACTTGACAAGGGTGGGCAAATTTTCTAAAACTCGATTTGATATTCGTCCCAATCTATGTTCCGATATTTTTCTGTATTCGGAAAATTGAGCTTCATATTCATACATATATTTTTGCAGGGTACATATACAAATGTACATGATAAAAAGTTTCAAATTCTAATTGTATGGTTTTTTCATGATTTTTTATGATATATATATATATATATATATATCAATTGTAAATGCATATATGTTTGTACACATACTCTGTTCACATATGGAAATGCTACATTGTCGAGTCAAGTGAGAAAAAAAAAAACTATGACGCAAAAAAGGCTAAATGTTCAAATTATATATACATAAAAATGTCAAAGAAAGAGGCTCTTAGTGCTCAATTACAATCAGATCATGGCCCAAAATTAACTAAACTTTTAATTTCAATCAATCTTGTTGGAGGACCTATAAGTCAATAAGAAACATTTAATAGTGTCATATTTTTTCTATGTGCATATTATACACTTTTTCTTATTGTAAATTATACATTTATGATGAATAAAAAATAGGTATGTAGAGCCAAAACTAGTGTGGTGTCAAGATGTCACAGATATCGAAGTAGGTAGGTATAAAGGAGCTCCGCTTTTCTTATATACTTTGAAATCATTTTTATTATAAAAAAAAAAAAAATTTTGAAATGATTTAGTAGGATTTGGTGACTTTTTATAAATACTAAATATGACTTGGTATCTACATCTTTTGTCCAAAAAATAAAAACTATTTATAATTAACTTGTAAGTAGAAATTTGAATCCATGAAACCAGTGAATTCGTAAAATAAAGAGTCTACCGAATGCTCTTTTGAAACATTGAAGCATATATTTCTTATGGTATGTCATTGAGTAAAATATTCATAACCATGAGATCACAAAATGTATGAAATTGTTGGACATTATTGATAATTTAGTGATATGGATCCAATAATTTATAGTTATAGGGTTCTTACAGGTTTCAAAATTACATACCTCACCTACAACTTTTTCTCAAAATTATTTGTTTGTTTCTGTCAAAAGCAACTTTGTATAGTGTTTCAAATTAAATGTATTTAGACCAAAACTATAACATATAAAAAAAGACTAGGATAAAACAAAGATCATCGACATCTATTCCCATCATTACTAGGATCTTGCCCTTTTTTCACAAGTTTTCTTTTTCTCTTTTCCGTTTTCTTTATGGTTATTTTTAATGATTTAATACAATGCGGGTTATCTTCTCTCATAATCCTACTCCAATTATGAAGTTCCCATGTTTTTAATGCAAGTGTTGTTTGATAATTGATAATTTAATATATTCAATTCAAAATTTACAAATGGATCGTAACCTAACGAAATCTAGATTTTAGTGGGTCCAAATTGAATATATTAAATACTAATTTTGTCTCTTCTTTTTGTAGTTTTCCTGGGTCGGCTGAGTTACATTATTGATCTATAGATAGATGCATGTAAAAAGAAAAGCCTTAAAAGTTAAAATTCACCCTTCAATACTTTGGACCGTTAGTAATCTTCTTGAAATTGATCCAACTATCTATTTTAATGTTCAAACACTCTTCAAGACTACAATTATAGCGTTGATGATGCAGTTGATGACGCATTACCCATACTTTAGACCATTTGTAAATATAGTTGAAAAAAAAGTAATTTGGGTTTGTTCTTATTTATTTAAAAGCAAAATACAAATGTCGCATGCATCAAAAGCTGAATTTCATATTTTTATTTGTCTCTCTTTATGTAGGATTCAGTCTTTATGCAACTTTTGAAAACCTACCCACAAGAAACTTTAGTTTTGTTTCAACCTCATGCTCTCAGTTTAAAATCAAAATCGATGGACCCATGTCTCCAGTAACTTGGTTCAACCAGATGATCATCACACTTTTTCTTTTACAGAAAAATCATGATTCGAATTTCCTGTCCAAGAAAAAAATAACCTATGGAGCCATGTTTAAGTAGTTTTGATTATTTCGTTCAACTAGTATTAGATTAATACATTAACAACAGGCTACAAAAATCCCAATTTAAGACTTAAAGAGTCCAGGTCTAAGGAAAAAAATTGCCAGTACACATGATTTGACCATGGAAAATACAAATTTAAACCACAAAGAGATCAACTTTTTTACTTAAACAAATATATTTTCATAAAAAAGTATTCATCAGATTCCACTTTGAATTATATGATAATATATGTAGTAGACCTACAATGACCCTCCCAAAAAAAAAACGTACAAACGAGGACAAGAACCGTACCTTCAAACTTTTCTCCACAATACTTTGGTTTCACCTAACAATCTGACTCTCTGGCCTTCAAGCACTAGATTGTGGATTCATGATCTAGGCAAAGACTTCTTATGTCTACACTTGAAAAACTTTACCTGAAAACTCAGAGCTACCAAGCGAATCTTGTTCCCGTGCCATCGAGAAATCTATCGGTATACCATCCTTTAGCCTGCACTTGAGACAAAAACGGATAGAAGACATCGTTCATTTTGTCATATGCGTCCTGCAATATTATATCATCAGGGTCATTGTATATCTTTGTCATTGACTTGGCATACGCTGCAACTAACCACCCTCGCAGTGCATCTTCACCAGTTGCATCGTGCTCTAAGACCATATCAGTCCATGATTTGCCTTGACTCAATAGAAACTTCTCTTCTACAAACACTTCTTTTAGTTTCTGCACCTGAGAAGGCTTCACAGATTTATGCAGAGCCCTCCCGACTCTCACATTTCCTGCTTCTTGGATTGGTCTCTCGGGGAACAGTAGGTCTTCTTGGAATCTTAGATCAGGAGGTCTTGGGACTTTACCAGTCTGAAATAGATTCCAAAATAATACCTTTGATGTCACAAAAAGAAATCAACAAGATGGTGTTAAGAGGATTTAACTAAAAGTGATTATATTTACCTTCATAAAATTTGCCACGATCAAAGCGGTTCTCTGTGGATTCAGTGTGTTGATCGGTACTCCTCGCATCTGCTCTACCACGCAATACACATGTACAGCCGAAAGAATCCATCCAACCACCAACTGCAGATATCAATGTTTTCTAAGATAACCGAGTTACAAACCAAACAAATAGAGACAGCATTCTCAAACAGACACTAACAGTTGAGCAGAAGGAAATTACCTTTCCCTCCATTGATGAACATATTGTGGACGCCAGTTGAATCCCGGCCCCAATCCCGGCAACATTAAAAAGAGTAGAGATAGCTTCTCCTTTGGCAAAAATGTCACTAAGATTTCCTTCTTTGGCGAAAGATGAATAAATTGGTAATCTTGTTGCCCTTGCTGCAACCACAGCCATTCCCTATTTGAATAAAACAATGCCAAAAGAATGTGAAACACAGAGATAACTACAACCAACCAGTGAAGCTGATTGATATATGATGAAACTGTCCCTAGAAAGCTTATATATCTCATGGGTCTGCTGTTGAGGAAGGTAGACACTGCTGTTCTAAGAACAGTTTCACTTCAATCCCCTTTGGACAAAAGGATTCAGTCCATAAGAGCTGATAGATTCTCCCATATGTTTTAAAAAGAAAGCCATATATACCTTAGCGAAATTCCCAAGACCAGCCATTTCAAGAAACAGATGTGGGCATAAAGGAGAAACGAGTTCCAGTCCAGTCCCAAAATCGTAGAGCACGTCAGCTGCAAAAATGAATCACGTTTTAAGGTTGACACTGTGAAGACATCAGTAGAAACATATAGCTAACGAATGGTGCATACCCAGAATCCTCCATCGTTTTGGCTCAGAGTCCATTCTAGCACCCAAATTGCTACAAATCAGCTTTCCCACATGCTGCATCCCATCCTTCAAAATCTATTAAAACCAATGGAGTTAAAAAGAATTTCACTTACGGTAGGTCCAGAACAAGTAAAAAGAACTAATGAATTAAAGTGGTAACATACCCAGCTAACAACGGTTGCTTGAGCCGGTGTAGGCCGCAAGCCTGCAGCAAATAACAGTGACTGCAGAGGAGTGAGACAAAAAACTACCCACCCATGTTTAACCTCCATTGCAACAGCTCAAGTAAACAAGGCCAGATAAATTAATCACGCAGAAGAAACGAAGTGGAAACTGGGCTAGACATAGAACTACATAGCATGAGTCATAAGAAGACCTGAGTCGATAACACCGATAACGCTGCACTAGACAAATGCTGGAGTGCCCGAAACTGTGTGTATCTAAGATATCCTTCGTTCACGCTGTAGAGAATGAAGAAAGAAAGCTTCAATGCTTAAAATCACTTAAGCTAAACAAAGGGTTCCTCTAAAAACAACAGTCTCAGTATTGAGTTACCTGTACGGATATCCCGAAGGAAAGAACTTGTTAAGGAAAGACTCAACCATCTTCTGAGGAACTGGTCTTGCGTCATCAACAACTTTCATCTAAACAAAACACCCAACACATGATAATTCACAAACGATTTTCCAAATTGTGAGCAACACCAATTACCAAATGCCATAGGAAGAACAACAACAATGTTGAACTGAATAGTTTTAGTTGACTGCGTATCTCCGGAGAAACTAATGGCACTAAAAATGGGAGATCGGCGAAGCAAAGAGAGATTTACAGAGAGGTGGCCGTCGGATAAGAACTGAAAGCGGTGAGAAACAGACTCGGAGGTTTCGAACCAGTAAACGGGAAATTTTTCGGGATTCTTCAGCGTAACCGGCTCTTCCTTCTTTATCATTTTCACCTTTCTCCTGTTTCGTTCACCAAGCTCTCCAAATCATTCAATTAATTTGGAGAATTGTACATGAAGCTACAGAAAAAGAAAAAAACTTTTAAATCCAACCAGAAATTGCATCTTTGAGAGACGACGGCACAGGCAGGTATCGAACCTTGGAGTCACCGGAGCTGGAGTGAACCGCCGAAACTGTAATTGCGTTAGAGTCGTCAAACACACACAACTAAAGAGATGATCCTAAAACGACGCCGTTTGAAAACTTCCCTTGAATTTTCTACTAACGGAATCTGTTGCTTACAAAATTGGGCCTAAAAAGGCTAGGCCCAAAGGTTGATAAATACGCGGCGACTAGTTATGGGTCACCCATGTTTAAGAATAATAAAAGAAAAATAAAAAGAAAAAAACGAAATGGGGTCAAGTCTCGGCGTTGCTCTAACGCCACCAAATTATTTTCAGAATTAATCAGAAAGAGCAAAGCATCCGATTTCCTTATATATAAATTACTTTTTTCTAATAAATTCCTGTCTTCTTCTTTGTCTTCCCTCAAACCTCTCAAAACCCGATTACGGACTGGAGAAAGTAGATGTCTTTCAGAGGACTTAGCAAGGTAAATAACACAAAAAGTATCCATTTTCTCTTCTATCTCTGCACTATACCCAATGGTGTTTCGTGTAAGAAAATTATGTTTGTCGGATTCGGATTGATTATTGTCGCATGCACTCTTTGGATCTTCAGTTTCGTTTCTGAGAAATGTCAAAATTTTGATTTTGATGGTTTCGTTTCTGAGAAATGTCAAAATTTTGATTTTGATGGTTTCGATGCTGAGACCTTAGACCCATCTCGATGTTAGATCATCATACTTGTCTTTTAAATTTGATAATTGAAGAGCCTTATACTTAAAAACCGAATCTTTGATTATATATCTATTTTGTTTGTTTACAAATCTATCTTACATAGCCAAATGCAACATCCGGAATGGGTGTTGCAGATCAGAGCAAAAGCACATTTCACGAGCTCCAGAGGAAGAAAACTCATCGCTACGTCGTTTTCAAGATTGATGAATCCAAAAAAGAAGTTGTGGTTGAGAAAACTGGAAATCCTGCAGAGAGCTACGATGATTTCTTAGCTTCTCTCCCTGACAATGATTGCAGATACGCTGTTTATGACTTCGATTTCGTCACTTCTGAGAATTGCCAAAAGAGCAAAATCTTCTTCGTGGCTTGGTTAGTCTTTGATTAACTCCAGTTTCATCTTTCCATAAGTACAGATCATCTTTCATTCGCTTGATTTTTTGTTGAGTTTTGAAAACATTTTGTTGCAGGTCTCCTTCGACTTCTCGAATCAGGGCAAAGATGCTTTACGCGACCTCTAAAGACAGGTTTAGGAGGGAGCTTCAAGGTATTCACTATGAGATTCAAGCTACTGATCCTACTGAGGTTGATCTTGAAGTCCTACGCGAACGAGCAAACTGATGAATTTTGGTTTCTATTGAAAAACTTATGGTAATGTGTAATGAGATAATCATCGATTACATCAGATTTTTCTCGTATTCTCGTGGATGGATTTATGTAAACACAGTTTCATGTTCCATGACAACTGTATATTGATGTTTCAGATTGAAACAACAAAAAACTTCTTGTAGCTTAGTGTTGTTATAACTTGTCCGGTGGTTGGCTATGGTCCAACCGTGAACCGGATCTGTGGACTAGTTGTGAATTGTGAGAATCTAGACCGGATTAATATCGTTAAATCCATTAAAAAAACATGAATCTTGCCAAATTTCTCAAACATAACACAACCCATATTTTTCTGTCATCTTAGGATCCAGCCGGTTTAAATCGCAATCCTAAATGTATCCGGTTAGGCGCTAAGTTCAATTTTTCGTACCGAATTACAAATTATAATGCTTCATAAGACCAAACGATACGTAAGTGTGAAAGATTATTTATGTGGTATCACTGAAATGACGTAAGTAACCTTGACCGTCTGAGAAGATTTAAAATGCAAGGAAAAGAGATTCCGAGTGGGGTCCATTGCCGTTGTGGCCGAAAAGCGAGATTGCATGACCCAACTGATCTCAAATAATATACTGCTAATTCATTTTTTTGTTCGCTGTGAATATTACTATTTTATTATATTTTTTTTGAAAATAACTATAAAAATATTTTTTTAGTGAATAATTATATATATTTGAGAAAATTTTAGAATATATTTGTGTTTGAAGGTTCATGAGTAAAGTATTAAAAACAAATTCCAAGCTATATTACAAGATTTTAGAATCCACACACATGAATTTTTAAAACTAATATCAAATTTTTAGATATTAAAAATTATGAAACCTAGAGAATTGACTTTAGATATGTATTTGATTAAATTTTATAAAAATTATATCTTTTAGGAATTCAACTCCTCTGATGTTTAAATATTAATTAATCATTTAGTTAAACCATTAGATTAAGAGATCTCTACATACTGTTAATTTATTCATATTAATTATTATATGTTTTGCATTTCTCGAATTAACATGCAACAAAATGTTATTCTTTTTAAAATATACAATTAGCAACTTTTCTATCACAGTCCATTGTCATCATTTATCCATTATTTGTTTCACATTGGGGAAAATCATGTATCAGTCACACTAATTCCTTAACCAATTTTATAATTTGGAAATTTAGAAGAAAAAAAAACGGATCGAATCGAAGTTACAATTAAAGAAAAAAACTAATTGATTTGTATTCTTTTATCATATCAGAATCTGGTTACAAATTTGAGAGTGTTTTTGTTTATTGTAGACCAGAAAAGAAAAATGTCACGATGTTTTTGTTATCTTCGTAACATTCGTAAGTAATAAAAAAAGGTTGGAGCTTAGTTGTAACAGAAGATAAAGGTTGGAACTTTAATATTTTGCTCATTTGACAACTCCATGTTAAAAGGAAATCCAGAAACAAAGAGAAGAAAAAATGTTTTCTCTGTCTTTTAAGTATATAGTCGATAGCTGTCTAAAAGAATACGAACACATCCAAAAAACCAAATGAAGACCCAAAAGACACACACACACCCTAAGAGCTTTTTTTTTTTGTCCACAAGAAACATATTTCATTATTTGAAAAATGGTTCATTGAGTTACATAGTTATCACCATTCACAATTGGCCTGAGCCAAATTGGCAACAAGTGATTGATTGAAGCATAATAAACAGATGCTTTAGCTAAACATGCTAGGAACCCTAAGAGCATCTAATAGAATAAACTATTAATCTTCTAATATAATTTATTTAAACTACTATTTAAAAAATAAAATTAAACCGTTATAAGAGGGACATGTAATTTGGGAGTTTCTCATGAGTTTCTTCAAGTCTTTCAAATAAAAAGCGTTTCTCGTTCTTTTTTTTTAATCATAAGAAACACTTTTACCAAACAGAATTAAAGCAAACCAAAAAGCTTCCTTCTTTTTTTTTAAGATTTAAGTTCAAAATGTTGAAATGACCTTTAAAGGTGTGAATCAGAATATTAAATAGTTTGTGGTACTTAGGGTTTTCAAGGAAGACAAAGAAATAGAAGATCATCATCGTCTAACTCTGGTAATAAGAGATTTTCATTCTCTAATACATTTCGAATTTGTGTATGTGTTAAGTCTGAGATTGAGTCAAGACTAAAAATGTGAGAGAGGAGAAGATATGAAATGGATGACTTTTTGGCTTGTGTCTTGATGATTATGGTCGTCAAAACTAACTTTTTTGGGGTTTTTTTTTTGTTTGTTTCAGAAAAAGCGGTTGAGAATGTATGAGGAAAGTTCATGTTTTGATCCTAATCCAACGGTGGAAGCAATCGTCGACAACAACGGCGGCTACTGTGAGTCAACCAAGGTGGCAGAAACAGATTTTCCGGTAAACAACCAATTCGAACCAGCGTTCATGGTCACCGGGAGCACAACAAACAGCTTCAACAACGACTTTAAGCTCCCAACAATGGAGGAGCTCTCTGTTTTCCCATCTGTTGTCTCTTTCCCAAACTCAGAAACTCAGAACCTAATCAGCAACGACAACAACAACAACAACAACAACCATCTGATCCACCAGATGATTCACGAGTCAAATTGGGCTGTTTCTGCAGACAACTGTGGATTCTTCATGAACACTTCAGATCAAAACACAACAACAACTCCAATTCCTGATCTTCTCAGCCTCTTGCATTTACCTAGATGCCCAATTCCATTACCAAGCTCGAACCTTTCAGATACAATGTCCGGTTCTTGCATCACATACGACCCGCTCTTCCACTTATACCTTCCTCCACAGCCTCCATTGATCCCTACTGTTGATGACTATTCAGGGTTCTTGCTTGGAATCGATACCAATACTACTAGTCAAATGGATCAGGCAAATGTTGGTGATGAGAACAACAATGCTCAATTCGATAGAGGTATCATCAGGTTTACCAAAAACATTAGGCGTAAAAGAAGAGGAAAGCAAAAGAACAAACCTTTCACGACAGAGCGTGAGAGAAGATGTCACTTGAATGAGCGGTTCGATGCCTTGAAACTGCTCATTCCTAGCCCGAGTAAGGTTGGTTATATTGTTCGGTTCATGAAAAATCTTATCTTTTATACATCTCTTCAATGCATCTTGCTTAATTCATATAATCTGTACATCTTATTAGGGAGATAGAGCATCCATTCTTCAAGATGGAATCGATTACATTAACGAGTTGCTCAGAAGAGTAAGCGAGCTTAAGTATTTGGTTGAGAGGAAAAGATGTGGTGGGAGACACAAGAACAATAATGTAGACAACAACAACAACAATAACAACTCGGATGATCGTAATACCGTCGATGATGATAATGATGAAAACATGGAGGAGAAGCCAAAGAGTGATGTAATAGACCAATGTTCAAGCAACAACTCGCTGAGATGTTCATGGCTGCAGAGGAAATCAAAAGTAACAGAAGTTGATGTTAGGATTGTTGATGATGAAGTAACAATCAAAGTTGTTCAGAAAAAGAAGATTAACTGTTTGTTGGCTGTCACCGAAGTGCTTGATCAGCTTCATCTCGATCTTCACCATGTCGCTGGAGGACAGATTGGTGAGCACTACAGTTTCTTGCTCAACACTAAGGTAGTGATCGATGAATATAATACAAATTCTTCAGTTGAATAGATAATATGTTGGATATGAATTTTGGTAATAAAGATTGAATAAATGCAGATAAATGAAGGATCAACAATATATGCAAGTGCAATAGCAAACAGAGTGATTGAAGTTGTGGATCAACACTACATGGCTGCTCTTCCCATCAATAACTATAGTAATTATTAGGCTAATTTTATCTATTTCTGACGTTGTATTCCATGTTTACTCATTTTCAAGACAAAAAAAATAATCTTTCTTTTTATAATCAAGGTATGGTTATTTAGTTTTGGTATTTTATGTCAAAACAAATAACACATGTAAATGCCATATTCTCCTAAACCATTATAATTACTGCAAGAAAAGGAATGATTTTAGAGAAACAAGTATTGATGGTGGAACATATGTAATCATGCATTCTCCATAGTTTGTAAGAGTAATCAAATTAAGCCTTGATATTGTAACAGTTTGATCAGGTTTTGGCAGAACCGATTTTTTGATTCAAATTAGATTTGCCTTCTCAAAGTTTTAAGTACAATACAGTTCAATCGCACTGTTCAAACCATCTAACGATTAACCGTAATAATATGACATAATTGATTAAATTTAATTTATTCTACTCCCTTCCTGAAAACTTGTCATATATTTGGTTCCAGTATGAACCGAAATTAAATTTAGTTTGGTCCGTAAGAAGACTAAACCAGATAGTTTGGCAAAATATTTTTTTTGGTCCGACAAAACACTTTGACATTTTTATTTTAAATAATTTTTAAAATGTTAAATAACATCTCTAAAATTTAAAGTTTGTATGGTTATGATGGAGATAACGAAATAGATGACTATAGGTAACCAGAATTTTTCAGTTATTGTTTAGGATTTGATTGGTAACACTTACATAATTACGGAATTGCAGAAAATTAAAAAAATCTGCGGAATAATTTAAAATCTGCAGGGAACGAGAATTGCAGAATAAAATTTTTGTGTAATTGGATAGATTTTACAGAATGACGGAATCTATTAAATAATATTATAAATTATAATTGAGTTAATTATTATAAAAATAATTCTATTAAATATTAATTTAAAAACATAATTTTTTTATTGTAATTAGTTAACTTAATTTTAGTATATTTATAATAAATATATTTATATCTTATGACATCAAAAAATCAAATATCATAGTTTTATTTCTTACTCTTTATATTTTATTATATAAGATGTTTTAAATTCTTTTTGTTCTAATTTATTTGATTTTCTTACATTTTATACAAATTTGCATCTAATTAATATAGTATGACTATTAATATTTTCAGTATTTTTTGTTACTGATTTGAATATTTTTAATTAACTGTTAAAAAATTGTATTGTAAATAATTATATTTATAATTGTATTATAAATAATTATACTTATAATTAAAAAAATTATTAGTATTTATTTAGAAGTATTGTTATTATTATGTAATAAAATAATTATAAAACTTTGATTTCACGAAAAATCTACTCTATACACATTTTTCAATTAATAAAAAAATTTTGATATTTTTTTCAGCAAAAACGTAGATTTTTGTTTTTGCCTTTTTTTTTTCTATTCTGCAAGTTTTTTCTATTCCGCAAATTACCAATTAGAGTCTTAATTTTATGTTTGGCAAATAGGAAGATGTTTTTCACATTCTTGAATGTGGGACCTATCTCTTCAGCTTCTCAAACAATTTCGTTCTCTTTGGTGTAAACAATTATCGTATGATCTAACCGCAAGAATCTTTATAATATATATTTTTTCAACATAAAATTTAGTTATCCCAAATTATATTTTTTGCACTTGATGTTTATCTCAACTTATTTGATTTTCGCCAAAACAGTTAACATCGAAAAATATTATTTTGCCACAGTTAATAATAACACCAAAAAGTAGAGTAATTTAATGTTATTACATGAACATATTCGTTATTTACGGTATTGATTACTCAAAAACATATTGAAATTTAATTAATTTAATGAGAAAATGATCTATTAGGGAAGCAATGTAACCTAATTTATGGTAAATGCTTAAAATATAAACCAATTTATGGTGGCTAAATGGTCGAAATGTTTATTCTTAAATCTAAATGACTAATTAAGTGTGAATATTCTCACTGAAATTTTAGTCATAGTTGGCTGTATATGAATCTCAGTCCGGCTCTAAGTATCTCATGGACATAGATGAACAACACCAAGTTAATTACGTGATATCAGAATTATTGATGATGAGATAAATTAATCATCAATTTGTTTAGAAAGATGAGGATTTTTTTTTATATGCAAAAAATATTCATTTAAACCTGGTATCTCCGGTTTCTTTGTTGTTTTGCAATCAGTCGAAGAGTTTTCCAATTCTACAAAAAAACATAGTACAAAATATTACTACAAAAACATTTTATAAAATACAATCTAAAATGTGATTAACAATTATACATTTTCGAAACACATCGCTATAAGGAGACAATAGTTTGTGTCCTAGATGGACAAAAAAGAAAAAAAAATATATATTTAGTCAAATAATTAAGCTTTGTTAAATTTTTTATTATTTTCTATTGTTTGTCTCTATCTGCAAAGATCAGAATTTGCCGGTATATTTAAAACACAGAAATGAAGAAACTTGTTTATAAAATTTTGTCTTTTCCTCAAAGAACTCATCATATCGTTATGAGGTTTTCAACTATAATTAATCTTTATTTTCTCTCTCGATTTATTGTCAAACACGAACCATAAACCCATTTGTGAATCTGTTGGATTCAAATAATTTAATTTTTAGAAAAATAATTCATCTTCAAAAAAGTCTAAACCGGAGTTTGTTTGAAATTATATTCTAATTTTTTGGTATATCCAAATTTTAATCTTCTTTAAATGGTTGAATGTTACTATTGATTTGCAGGTGTAAATAATTCGTTGAACTATCTTTATGGAAGATTACATATCATTTTCAAATGAACATGAGCGAACATGTTACTTGAACGAGAGTTTCAAGGCCTTGAAAATACTCATTATATTTTTTTTTGTTTTAGTACAAAAAATAGATCTTTCACTCATTCTCTCTAATGTCTCTTAATTAATTCACATAATTTTTTTAATTAGGGAGATAGAGCATCCACGATTAAGATGGGATTGAATACATCAACGAATTATGCATAATTATAAGTGAGCTGAAGTTTTTGGTTGAGAGAAAAAAATGTAGTGGTAGACACAAGAACTACAATGAAGTATACAATAGAAACCCATCATATGTTATTAAGGAGATAAAACATTGATTCTCCAGGATGAGACATTGAAATGATGATGATGAAAACAAAGAAAGATACCCGAGAGCGATGTAACAAACAACAACTCGATAAAGAAATCAAAAGTAACAAAAGTTTATCTTAGAATTGTTGATGATGAAGTAACAATCAAAATCGTGATAAAAAAGGAAGATCAATTGTTTGTTGTTTGTCTTTAAAGTGCTTAACCAGCTTCAACTTGATCTTTACCATGTTGATGGAGGACATATTAATGAGCTAGCATTACAGTTTCTTGGTCAAAACTAAGACCAGTAATCAATCAATACATATTTATATTCTAACCTTAATTATGGACTTAGATTTATTTTGGACACCGCTACTAGTAGTTGACCAGAATATTTATATTCTAATCTTAATTATGGATTTACGATTTTAAACTATTTTAGGATAGGGACAGATGGATAATAGCAGTGTACGAATGAGGTAGGTGACCAAGAATTTTACATTTTCTGTAGTATTATTTGATAAAAATATATATTTTTTTTTAATTTCATTTTTGGATGTGGGACCTACTTCTACATCTTTTTCAAACAATCTTACTCTCTTTGCTATAAACATATATGGCATGTCCTAACCGTAACATAAAACTTATACTAGTTTAACTGATCCGAAAATAGTTTTGGAGACCTGAGAGATTCGGAATGGGACCCATCTTCTGATGTCTTGTAACCAACCTTCATGTTTGGCCACAATGAGCAAGAGAAATCACATGCTCCAACCGAAACAATCCCAAAAGAACAATATTCACATATATATATATTTTTTTTTTAAATGCCAACTTTTATTAGCGGTAAACATAAAAATAAATTTGAACTTGTTACAATTTACTGAAGTTTAAACGCGTTAGCAAAGTATGCAATTTATACTTAATTTAAATAGCAAAATATAAACAAAAAAATAAATCTCTTTTTCAAATCCAATAATTAAAAAAATTCATCTTTACCCCCGCTTCTTTTTATTGTTTGCAAATGTCCGTGTATTTGAAACACAGTGTGAGAATTGTTTATGCAATTTCCTTCTTCTCGTGAAATTGTAAAGATATCCAGAAGAACTAATCGTTGCGAGGTTCAAATTTTCGAGCTGACATTACTCTGTATTTTGTTTTGTCTCGTTCTGTTTATCGCCGATTAATCCTCTGTTTATTGTCAAACTCAAACCCTAAAACCCATTTCTTAAACTTTTGGATTCGAAGAATTTTTTTTCATGGAGCAATCGTTTCTCCTTAAGAGAATCTAAAAAAATGGGTTTTGTTTCTAAGATTGTAAAAGAGCGAACTTGTTTGAAATTAGGTTCGAATTTCTAGGTTTCCCAAATTCCAATCTTTTTAAAATGGTTGAATGTTACTGTTGATTTGCAGGTGTTCAAGAATCATCTTGAGTCGTTGAACCACCTTCATGGAAGGTCACATATTTTTTTCAATTTTTGGTCCATTTTTTCAAAAGAAATTTGCTGTCTTTCTTTTGTTGTGTTCTTGGAAAATCTAAATAGTGTTTTTGTAACAAACGCAGAAGAAAGAGGAAGCATTTACGAGGAGATGGGTTGTTTCGATCCCAAAACTCCGGCAGAAGTTAGGGTTGAGAGCGGCTTCTCTCAAGTCGGACCACCATCACAACCACCACCGCCGCCGCAAATTCTGATCGCCGGGAGCACAAGCAACAGTAATTGCAGTGTTGATGTGGAAGAGCTCTGTGAGTTTCATCTCAGCCCACAAGACTGTCCTCAAGCTTCTTCAACACCACTGCAATTACACATCAACCCTCTTCCTCCTTGTGATAATCATTTCCAAAACAACAACATCAATTTGATTCACCAGATGGCTCATGATCAACAACAACACTCTAATTGGGATAATAGTTATCAAGATTTCGTCAATTTGGGTCCTAACTCTTCAACAACTCCTGATTTGCTTAGTCTCTTACATTTGCCGAGATGCTCACTGCCTCCTCCTCATTCTATGCTTCCTAACTCATCAATCTCGTTCTCGGACATTATGTCTTCTTCCTCTGCTGCTGCTGTCATGTACGACCCGCTCTTCCATCTGAATTTCCCTCTGCAGACTCGAGACCAGAACCAGAAAAGAAACGGTCCTTGTTTACTAGGAGTTGAAGATCAGATTCAGATGGATGCTAATGGAGGAGGGATCAACATGATGTATTATGGAGGAAACAACAATGACAACAACCACAGTGGTGGATTTGACAATGGGGTTCTCGAGTTTAGCAATGGTGGTAAGCGTAAAGGAAGAGGATCAGGAAAGTCGAGGAATTTCCCTACAGAACGTGAAAGAAGAGTTCACTTCACTGATCGTTTCCTCGACCTGAAGGAGCTCATTCCAAATCCAACAAAGGTTTACTTTGCTTGCTTTAATTTCTTTACATCAATTGATTCATGTGTATGACACTATGAGAGATATTTTTTTTTTCTTGGTTTGACAGAAAGATAGAGCATCGATCGTTGGAGAGGCAATAGATTACATCAAAGAGCTGTTAAGGACAATAGAGGAGTTTAAGATGCTTGTGGAGAAGAAAAAATTTGGGATATTCAGGAGCAAGAAGAAAACTAAAACTGGTGGAGAAGAACACCTAGAACAAGAAGAAAACACTATGAATTACAGACCACAGAATGAAGTAGACCAATCTTGTTTCAACAAGAAGAACAACAACAAGTCACTGAGATGTTCTTGGCTGAAGAGGAAATCGAAATTCACTGAGGTCGATGTACGCATAATCGATGACGAAGTAGCCATCAAGCTTGTCCAAAAGAAGAAGATTAACTGTTTGTTGTTCACAACCAAAGTTCTTGATCAGCTTAAGCTCGATCTTCACCATGTTGCTGGAGGACAGATTGGTGAGCATTACAGCTTCTTGTTCAACACTAAGGTAATGAAAATCTCAGTACTTTGATTCCTGTTTTATCACCAAAACCGATTAAACTAATCTTTTTTTTTTCAAATTGATTTGGGGTAGATTTGTGAAGGATCTTGTGTGTATGCAAGTGGAATTGCAGACACAGTGATGGAGGTTGTAGAGAAACAGTACATGGAAGCGGTTCCCACCAACGGCTACTGAGATACAGACAGACCTGGTGTCTAATTGCTTTTTAATAACTTTGTTTTTACCCCCTAATGACTGATTAGTTATTAATCACTTTGGAAAATTTCGAGTTAGAGCTAAGAGCTGAGGCTTTTCGTCTGGATTGTGTGTCTAACTCTATTATCTTTCTAGCTTTATGGATTTCGTTTTTCGACCATTTAATCTGTTTGAGTTTTTGGTATAATATTGAAACTCTCAGTGGGGGAAAATTGCAAAATTAAAACTCACATAAAACAGAAATTTCTTCAAGACTGAAGCTTTTAACTTTTCAAAACAGCAATTTAAACCAACACCTTTATTAAACTTGACAATTAAACATTATGTTAGTTTGTTGATTAGTTAGCTAATTAACATGATCTTCAAAACTGATTGTTGATCAAAAGCTGATGGTTAAGTTTCGAATTAAATTTATTGATTATGTATTTGTAAGAAATATCGGGATTGTGTCACCAACCAAAGAATTTAATTTTTAATTGTGAGGTTGGAAAAAAAAGAAAAAGATGAAGAAGGTGATCTCGGATTTGGTTATAAGTTTTGTTTTGAGTAAAATTGGTTATTGGGCTTTTGTATTTTGCAAGTTGCAACTCCTAAACCCAGGCCGGATCGCGTGAACAGAGATTTTTGGATTGCGGTTCAATTTCATCGGTCCGCGTCAAACCGGATTCACTAATTTTATTTTATTTTACTTTTTTCAGGTATAATATACCTGATTACCTACCATCAGTTGTTCACGATTACTTTTATAGATTTTTGGATATGCTTTTCTTCCTAAGCTCTCTTGTCATTTTCTTGTTGTCTATTACTCTTTGGACTATTCTCTATTTCGAACAGGTTCACATGATTTTTTTTTAATATATATATATATATATATATATATAATTTGTACCATTTAAAATATATATATGGTGTGCCAATACAAATATTCTAGCAACTAATTATTGATAAAGATATCACCTGACAAAAACGCTTTTAGAAGCAAATCTCATTTGGGAAAATCATTAAACTAAGACAAACAAAAATTATTAAATATCATATACTTTAATAAAATATACTCAGATCCGAATTTACATTTATATTAAACCCGTTTAGTTCTTCAAGTGTTACTTTTTCTAAAAAAATATCTAATTATCTTTAAACAGAAGCAAACAATCTTACTGTTTTGTGCTGTCTCATCTTTTAATTTTAATATTAAAAAATTATAAGTTTTCATTTTAAGAAACTCTATTAAATAGCCGTCCTCTTTTTACAGTTTCAACGACTGGGACGACGACTCAAAAATAAAACGTCAACAATTTATTAAACTGAAATTGAAAATGTGAGCGATTGTCGTTATTTTTATTAAAAAGACTGTATATGATGTTACGGTTATTGTACCCTATTAGTTATTTTATTCATAATAACTCCAACTAATAAGTATTTCAACGATATTGAACATCTTATTTTATGAAAAAAAGAAATATATATATATATATGATAAATTAATTTATTTTGGATTAATTTGTTTTAGTTAAGTTCTTTAATTTGGTTTTCGTTTTTGACGATATATTTAAAATCTTGAAAAATTTTCAAGGAGTTTTTATTCCTTTTCAATCCAGGAATAAAACATATATTAATTTTATTTTTAGTTCATAGTTGGTTGATTTGAGTACAAAAATAAGAATAAACGAAATGTGTCTACCGATACCATTTGCACGATCAATATACTTGGAGCCTTAAATTAAGTCTTGTCTTACATCCAAGGTCATAAGGTAGATTGTCACGTCTTTCAATTGGATTGTGTGAAGTTTATTCTCAGAAGTTTATTACCCTTATTTTTTTTTGCACACTCATGCTTTAAAATTATAATAACGCGGCGACAACAGTATTACGTACAAATCATTGACGTTAGATTACAAACAAAACTCGTTTTCATATGATGCATATCTTTTGAAAAAACAATTTCATGTCATCCAACAAAATCTCAACCTTATTTTAACGTCCCTGGTGAAACTTTATCTTCATTGTATTAAAAATGTTTCAACCAAAAAAAAGTTCACAAAGAAAGTCAAACAACCAATCAATAATGATAACGAAAGCATCATCAACGACGTTTAAGACAATATAATATGAACGTCATAATGTAATTTATAACATATATATTATTATATAACATCTACACAATATAATAGGATCATACCTTTATAGATCTAATCGAATTACCCTACAAATATTAAAAAAATAACTTTATAGTTATCTTATCAACTTCTTTTTGGTTGGATTTTGTTATTCGAATCAAGAATACCTTTATATAGCTTGGATCGACTTGATAGATTTGAATATTAATTAACAGTCTTAGACTGATAGGAATGATTAATTTGAGATGTACATATATATATATATATACTTTTAATTTCTAATATCTTTTTCTACCATTTAAGAAAAACTAAAAATATTAAAGCACAAACAAATAATAAAGCAATTAAGGTGGACACACACTTTCCAGCTATATAACGCAATAGTAGAGTTTTTTTTATATACAGTTCAGCATCACCATCGCATCTCTTCCAATAATTTCATTTGAATACAGCAAAGGAAAATTAAGAGAAGCAATTGAGGAAATTGCAGAATGAACGAAGAAATTTCAAAACTAGCACAAAATAAAATATTAATGATAGCTATAGCTGGAGATCAGTTACCAGATCAGCATGAGCTCATAAGAAGTTGCTCTAAATATTCAGCACCTAAATCTTCAAAAACGACAAGTGTACCACTTTCTTGCTTCACAACACTCTGCTTATTACTTCTTGATGATGAAGATGAGGAAGAAGAAGAAGTGGACGAAGATGAATAAGAAGAAGAATTAGAAGAACAAGAAGAAGGAGAAGTAGAAGATTGCTTTTTCCCTCTAGGCCTGTTTCGAAGCGAATGTTTTCTCTTCAAGGCCATAACAGGAGATCCTCCATCATGAAGATTCACATTCTCCAAATTCTTGAGTGACTCTCTGACCACTTCCACGGGGAAATTGAGTACCGCGAGAGATCCTTTTGTTGCGAAAGCCGCTTGGTCGTAAGCAAGAGCTGCTTCCTCGGCTTTGTCAAACGTCCCGAGCCAAACCCTAATCCCGTTCCTAGTAGAATCTCTTATTTCCGCAGCGAATTTTCCCCATGGCCTTTTCCTCACTCCTCTGTATGACTTCTCTTCATCAATAGTACTACCACTATCAATCTTTTCTTCCTCCTCGGAGTTTGAAACGTCGCCGTTTTCGATTTCTTCTTTAATCATCATCTCCGATGACTCAAATGAGAAAAAGTCATCGGAGTAATTATAGTTAGGGCAAAAGAAGGATTGATGATTAGATGATTGATCTAAGAAAGAACTCTCGTTCCATAAGAATGCTTCTTGTGATGAGCTCCAAGAACTCGGTGAAAAATACATGGTAGATTGAGAATATTCCATTTTTTTTCTCTTTTTTTTTGTTATATCTTTTCTTTTTGTGGCAATAACTTATTTCAAAACCTAATCATATATATAGGGGCATGGAATTTATTAGATATTTGAAAGTGGGATATATTGTATTGTTATATTGTTTTCATAGGTCCTTGTTTTCACAGGTCCTATAGACAAATATGGCTGCCTTAGAAAACTAATATATTTAATTTATACAACCGAATGGGGACCAAACACAAAACTGGTAATATATTTTTTCAATGTGTTTTAGATAAAAACAAGATTTCACAAGGATCTATCACTATACGAAAAAAAAAAAATGGATGATTTTTATCTCCACGTGGCGCAAGATCGTATTCGGGGTGTGACGTTAGGCGGCGGGAAAACGACAAAATAGATGAGAGCAGCATTTCCTGATGTGGCAGCTCTCTTCTGAAAGAGTGAAAAGTCTGAGAGAGTTGACTGGAGAAGGAAAGCGTTGCTCGTCTTACGTGGATAATAAATAGATACGATAAATTCACATAACACTTAATGTAGCATATTTGCATGTCAAAAACTTCATTATAAAATGACGAAAAAAAAATTACAAGAAATTTAAATTGATACATGATTATAACAGTAAATGTTTCGTTACACTCTTCTGAATAAACTGATGCATATGTTTAACACACTACTTCACCAAACTTATTAGTTGCATATAAACGTCCAACAAACTTAATAAAGGTGTACAACAACAATTTATGAGTTATATAAAGCTTGTTTCTGATATACTCCTGTTTTTTATTTAACATTTTAGGATTATGCATACAAATTTTTAAAAATATTTCATTTTTATATTTTCTAAAAAATATCATTAATTATATATTTAAATACAATTCAACCCATAATAAAATAAATCACAGAATATATAATTATAAAACTTAAAATATAACAAACTTACATTGAAATTTGAAATTATTAAATAAATTTAAAATAAAATTTTTTCAAACGTCAAAATTAAAAAACAGTGTAAATATGTATACATATATACAAAATTTCCCATACACTTCGATATTTTTTTTTGGAGTTAATAAATCTGTAATTTTTAAGGAAAAATATTTAAAATAAATTTAAAGATTTTAAAGATTTTGGAATGAAAAGGAAATACATGTCTGAATTTAAATTCTACTTAAATGATGTAAATTTTAAGAAACATCACATTCCTCCTGTTTTTCCCCCTCTAAATAGGTCACCATTTAAAGTGATAGTATCATGACTAGATATCAATTAAATTTCATCATCAGATACAATCGAATCATATTTGTAGGTTTTCGTCTTGAGATAACTAACCAATTTTATGCAAAAAGTCAGTAGTTTAATTACTTTTTATATAAATACCTTAATATACCACGTTTATAAGTTTTTATTCCAAAAGTACCACAAGTTATTGTATAAAATATTTTTTACCTACATAATTTTTTTTTAAAAAATAAAATATTATGTTTAGATTGTCTATTTCCAGTTAGGGCTTTAGATTTCCCTATTAAATTAATATTTTGAGTCATTTTATATTGAATTTGTGGTATTATTGAAAAAACTAGTGATGGTATATTGAGAACAAAGATTTATATATGTACTATTTGATCATTTTCTTTAAATAAAGAATTTAGAAGAGAATATATATTTATATATATATATCGAATAATGCCCCTTGAGAGTGGTCTCTTCTTGATGTGCCGACAGCCAGTATTCTATATATATATATATATATATTTAAATTGGCACAAGGACAAAATATACATTTCTCAGAGCAACCCTAAACAGGGAAACGAAAATCATTTGTCAAAAAGAGAAAAAAATTATTGGTCCATTTATGGTTGAAGAATAGGGTTGTGTAATAAAGATTGATTGCAACGATACAGTTTTAGCTTAACGAAATTGACTTTCTTTTATTGTTCTTAAAAGACCGAGAACTGAATTGATGAGGTTTCCTCGACACGACCATTATAGTTGGAAACTTAGTCCAAATCTCTATAATTAACATTTACAAAGCCTGAAACTTGTGTTTACTATGGCTATATATTGGTATATCTCTACATTAAATTACAGCGATCTTGAAGGATAAACTGATGAGATCCTATGGGTGTTTTGGCACTAAGCACAATAGGAAAATAATCAAATAATTAGTGGTTTAGTTTAATTCTTTTTTATTTTTGGGTCAAAAGTTGAAGATGTATGTAAAAAGTAAAAGGTACTAATTTGTGCTAAGTTATCTTTTAAATTCAATTTTAATAAAATTGACTTAAGAAAATGTTGAAACTAATAAAAGTTTAAACACACGTACAGCAATATATAGGAAAGTCGACAACTTTCATACTTTTCTAGCAAAAAAAAACCGAGTTATTAATATAATTATATGAACGGATGTTTTCTTTTATAGTTTTATTGATTTCTTGTTCAGCATCTTGTACCACTTGATGCTTATAATTGTATAGAATTTTTTTTTGGGTTTATTGTCGTCTCTTGAGGTTTTAATATGCGTCATATGACAAGTCTATTTAATGTTTGTTGTCCACACAAAACTCTTGCAAAAAATAAATATAAGAAAATAAAATTAAACTAGACCAAAAAAAACATATAAAATTTAAACTAATTTTATATCTCATGAGTTAATGGACCGTATTTGTTTGTTAGAAAGTCTTGTCCATTATATAAATACGTACTCAACCAATAATAGCAGGGATGTAATTCAGAAAATTAAAGTTAACGTCCTTAATATTTCTACCTGAGTTTCAATTTTCAAAAAATTTCTGAAAACATTATATATTTAATACAACATTTTAATAGTAGAGTGAATTGGTGTAGTTTTTACCCAAAATTAAGAAAACAACACGTACATATAATTCATAGAGTAAGCATAATCAAATTTTTTTATAAATAGTGGAGAGTAATTCCATCAGTATTGTGTTTTATACCATGTAGTAACGCTCCAAAACGAGATGAATATACTATTAAATATTACAAGACAGCATGGGAAGTAGTGGGCGGAGATTTCGTTGTACGGTATAGTTATTTTTTCTGAACGGTTTCATGTAAAAGAATATCAATTCACCGATCTTGATTTTGGTTCTAAAGCCAACATATGCACAGAAAATGAGGGACTTTTAACTGATCGTTTATTATAACCTCAACTACAAAATCATATCAAAGATATTGTTGTAAACAGGTTTAAGGAAACGTTGAAATTGCTTTTGGAGTGTATCTTATTGGAGAAAGAAATGGTGTTTAGTTTTCATCTACCAAAAGGTCCAAAACGTTGTTTTGAGCAGATATATAGAAAGTACGTGTGGGGCTTTATTCTGAAGTGGATCGTCAAATGTTCGTAACAAAGCAAAAGTGGCATGGGAGAAAGTAAACTTATCCAAAAATGAAGGAGATTTGGGAGTTCAACGACTTCAAGAAATTGTTTACATTAATTACATCTTATATGGATATTGTTTACTTTTTATTGTTCATTGTAGGTGGCTTGGATTCGTGCTCATCTAGTTTGAGAATGATTTTTAATTTCTTGGATGTTCGTGAAACTATAATAGTGGATCTTGGATTTGGAGAACACTGTTAAATCTCTATATTCTTGTGGTAAAGTTCATTCATATGGAAGTCAAGAATGGGGAACGTTACCTATATTTGGTCCGATTACTAATTGCAACTTAGCCATTTTACTGATATTTTGGGTGAATCTAGCATAAGGATAATTGGGTATCCAATGATTTGCTAAAGTGTCAAAGTTATTGGGCCATTTGCTGATGCCGATTGCTTATGCTAAAGTAGATGGATGATTATATCAAGAGCATTCTTGTATCAGATCGGATTTTGTGACGTCATTTCCAAGATGATCTCAAATATAAGTTTCTGACAGCTAAAATCTCGTCATCCGGCTATCTATATTATTAACCTAATTGATAAAATAATACGAAAGATAGTATTTTTCTGCGTTTTGGTGCCTCAATTTTGTTTTGTTTTTTTTGTTTTGTTTTTAAACTATGAGAGTTTCAGATCTTCTGTTCATAATCTCTTCCACTACTTAGAGTTAAGCATTTTTGGAAATTTCAACTTAAAGAATAGCATTCTATCAAAGAAAGTTTAAATCCGGTGTAAAACAAACTAATTCTTTTGAAATACCACTTATGCTACTAACACTTTGATAGAAATCTTATTAACCGATGATTTATATTATTAAACTAATCGATAAAATAATATAAAAAAATAAAATATATTTTCTGCGTTCTTGTGCTTCATTTTGCTAGAAATTCTTCCTTTATAAATGGTTCTAAACAAAATCGGCTGATAAGGAATAAGGGTGAAGTTTTCTTAATTTTTGACTTTAGTTTATTTTTATACGTTTATTGGTCAATAAATTTCACTTTAAAACAAATTTTACGCCAAACTTGATCAATCGATTTACCATAACTAATTTAATTATTTTCTTCATTTAATAAAATGATTAGATTGTGATCTTTCTCCACCTCATAGGACACATAATCAAAAATAATGTTGAGGCATGCGATTTTGTCGATTTCCATGTGCTATAAATAAATGATATGGCTATGCTTTGAATAGTATTGACAAGAGTTTTGTCCATTAAAAAGTGATTGATGTTTGACGTCCAAGTGCATACCCCTTTGTGAACATGCAGTGACATATTCAAATGACAACATAACTCATCCACACTAATTCAAGGGTCACTCTTTTTTTTTTGTTAGAAATTTTCCTAATGTAACATCTTACATATGATATTTAAACACAATTAGTTTCCTAGGACATCTTTTCTTTTTTTGTCAAAAGTTTCGTAGGATATTTAGGTTAACTGTATATGAGGTGGACAAAGATCACAAACTAATCAACATATATATAATATTTCTAGATCAACACCAAGATGAAAATAGGCTTTGGATGGATCCTCTATAATGCAATGGGGAAGAATTTACTCAACAGGGTCAGCATCGTTAAAGGCCACATAAACAGTACTTGAAGCTGAAGCCATATATAGCTTTACGGGAAGCTGTGACAAGATTGAGCTATGAGAAATTGAGAATAATATCATCTTTTGTGGAGACTCGAAATCAATCAGTCCTCACACACTCCTCAATCCAAGGGTATTTGGACGATATCCTTACACTAGCACGAGATTTATATGGCTTCAAATTCATTGGCAGGTAAGCTAAATGCAACATATGGGAAAATCGACATCACAATTTGTCAAAGAAAGAAATATCTGTCAGACTACTTCGGACGTCATTAACCATAAATAAGGATATAATGCAAGCATCGAGTATCCAAACTTTAAACTAAAATTCTCTTAAAATACAACAAAAAAGTTCAAGGTATAAAATACTAAAGAATATGAAAACAGTTTTCTTAAAGTATCACAGATTTTAGGTGATATTTACAATCTTAATATATATATATATATGTGTGTGCGTGTGTATATAAAATAGATTATAGGTGTTCTTAAAACTTTACTAAGGGTTCTTCAGTCATTTAAATCCCACTTCTTAACTTCTTACTAATAAACTTTTTAACCTACAATTCCTGATCTATTAGAAATTTTGGATTTTTATGGCAATTTCCGAAAACAAAAACGCATTTAATACAATATTCTCTAGAATACATAGGCTATAAATACCCTAAATTCATAGATGAATTCAGTTTCATATTTACTGCAAACGTAGTTATCCTGATAATCAGGATAATTTTTTTTTCTAAGAGATCTATCAAATTAGACTGATTTTCTTAGAATGACTAGTCTCGTTTCATGTCTCCTTGTCTCAATTCCCCCATTCGTTTATTTTTTGTGACCACATAAGCAAAACAAAATCTAAATATTAAAAACATTGTGTACAGTTTTTTCTTTGCCACAAGAGATTGTGTACAAATATTTTAAATTGGAGCGGTTTGTGATAGTGGACTTATATCACAACTTGAACATAAGATATACTAGTATATAGAAAACGTTTAATATTAATTAATAATATTTGGTGCATGAACACTCTGTTTAATTCCCTTATATATTTAATTTTAATTATAATATCACTTTATAATGTCCGACCCAAGCCCTGCTTGTAGCGAAGGTCAAAGGTAAACTCCATGATTTTTTAATTATTTTAGGCCAATACTTCTTATTTTACAGAAAATACCTCAAACATGCATGCGATTCAATGTCCCCACTAAACTTAGGATAACTATGATTAAACCTATTTTTTTACTATGATTAAACTTAGTAGATTCAATTCTGATTAGTGCTCTAAACAGTTAGTAATATTTAATTCCTGGTGGAAATAATAACTGATCAACTTGCTAAAGGTAAGAAAGATTTGTTGTTTTGATCGCTATACCTTCAGAGATCAATATAACACGGTCTCATATTTATTAATATTATCAAACTAGTATTTTAGTTTTTGTCCTAAAAAAAAATCATATGGAACATTTGTTATACATATTTATAGGGCTGAGCAAATAAACCGAACCCGAAATCCGAATCCGATAAGTATATGGGTACAAAATGAGACTTAAGATATAGTACTAAAACCGAACCGAACCCGATATGTATAGAACCGAACCCAAACCGAAATAGAGAATTACCCGAATGGATTCTAAACTTCTAAACCTGAAATACCCGAAACCCAAAATACCCGAACCGAATCCGAACCGAAACCCGAATGCCCAGCCCTACATATTTAGACGATGTCTTGAAGAATTTTACCCTTTTAATAAATTTGGATTGGAATCTATGGTAAATAACAAAATAATTCTTAAAAGTGAAAAAATTGTTTATTTCTTAATACTTAGATAAAAAAATAAAACAGTAAAAGTTTTGATTCATTATATGACATTTAAGAATTGTATAAACAAATAATTATGTTGAAAACAAATAATAGTAGGATTTATGTAACTGATGGGTCATGTTTTACCATGAGCCTATAAAAAGTCCGAATCAGAACCAAGTGGATCCTAAGGAAGTGTGATATGGGAAACTGTATAAAGATTTAAAAACGTCGAATCTTATCCGATGACAAAAGCTAATAGAAATAAAACAAATGTGTTAATTCCGATGACAGCAAGCGTTGGAGGATTTCCTCAGAACAATTGATAAGTTTTACGGGTCAAACAAGACGAACAGTACGGTTCGACTCACAAAAAAAAAAAAAAATTCCACCTTAAATATCATATATTATTTATAAATATCCTTTTCCAGTATTTAGCAAGAGGAGAAAAACTTCTAAAAACCAAGCTTGATGTTTAGACAGCTATCATATTCATTTGATATCTTTTATATTAAAAAACTAATTAATATTAATTGATAAATTATAATAATAAATTAAAAACTTTTATGACAAATATTTGAAGTTTGAACCTAGCATTAGATAATGTTAAAAAGAGATATTAAAGACTAAGTTAAAAAAAAAACAATTTTCATAAGAAATCACCTTTTCACCGCACAAGTGTTCCGTTACCCACAGTGTAAAGGTTAGAAAAAAATACAAACCAACTATTCATCTATTTTGGAACATGCAAACAAACTATTTTAAAATGATATATATATATAGTTCTATCTAATATACATACATTAATATAAATTGTACAATATTATTGGTATATAATAATTTTGGTACAGAATATTTTAATTCTTTCAAATAAAACATGATTTTGGTATTTTTACTGTCCCTTTAGAAAAATGATAGTTTTCTTTCTATTTTCTCATAATATTAATAATCCAATGAGCTTATATAAGTTAACCATCTCACTGGAACCTGCATGCATGCATCGATATGTTCAAACATAAAATAGACAAATTCAAATAATAACAAACATACTAAATTATTAATAGACTATATAATCATGACGTTGAATTTATACATACTTTTCTAGTAATTCCGACAAATTCAACTTGAGAAAAAGCAATCCCCACGAGGCCTAATTCGAATAGTTTTTATTTATTCTTCACTTGACCTTAGTTATATGAATAGTTCAAAAATCAAGTATTATATAATTATATATAACCATCTAGATGATAATTTCATTCTCATTCTTGGACCGGCCAGTGATACCCTTAATATGTTAGGCCAATTTTATTCAACTGAGCGGTTTGAATATATGACCTATACGTATTCCTTCTTGTCTTATATATATATATAGTAATAGTACTGAAATGAAAAGGACTACAATCTAAAAGTACGTTTACAAATTATCATAAATTATCCCAAGTATGGTAAATCTCTACCGGTTTAAAAATTTATTTTTAGTTGCTACCGATCTATCTATATAGGATACGCTTAAGGAGAACTAATTTATGAATCTGCCACAAATATTATCAAAAGTGTTTTCTAGATTATATATGAATCCAAAATCTTAAACTTTCTAATTAACGAAAGAAAAATCAAATTATTTTTTTTATCTCTTGGCTTTTATTAAACGATCAAAGTTGAAAGTTTGTAACAAAGTTTTGGACCATCTGTTTTTCTTTTTGTCGTCTGGACCATCTTCAACTTAATTCGTCCATTTCAACTTTAAAATAGGGAAATTCCAAAATACCGCTAATTTTTTTTTCAATCTATTAATTATTCCGTCTAATCCTAGAATTAGGTAGCTTAAATTACATGATAGGACAGTTTTTAATCTACGAATTTCGATAATCAAGTTGACCTAATCTTTGAAACGATAAGCCCATGATAAAGTAGACCGGATCACTCGGGTTGATTTCCTGACATACTATATATAGTTTAACAAATATGGTATCGGTTCTATTGTTGTACATTACGGATTAACGGTATTAATTTTATATTTTACTCAAAAAACAATTACAGTAAATTATGAAAAAAACTGGTATATGACATTTTTTTACCACTCCAACTTAATATGATACTTCACTTTACTATCACAGAATTGTTTACAGAACGGCAAACAAATAAATACTGTATGTTAAACTCAGAACAAAATGTTACTATTACTTTAATATTACGTTTTTCGGAAAGATCTAGAATATTCTTTCTAAGGCATTTTATCCGTTGAAAGCCGAAAGCAAGAGAAAGTGAATAAATGCATGCATCTCCATTTACAGCACGTGTCTATTAACTTAGTCATCGGTGATGAGCAAAATCAGGAATCTTTAGCCAAATGCAATATAAAAAAGAAAAGTATATTAAAAAAACTGAAACAAATCTGAAGAAAATATATAAATAAATAAGGTATATGCCAAAGAGAGGCGGCGTGAAGTGTTTCGTAAGCAATTGTATCCGAATCATTAGTTTGTTCTTCTTCTTATAATTCATCGTTACACGACCGCGGCCGCAATTTTTAATTTTAATTTTTAGTATACAGTTTTTAAGTAAATAAAAAATTATAGGCGAGATGGGCAACATGATTAGTTTGAATTAACGAAATAACATTTCCTCCGGTTTGATTACTTTTTCTTTTTGGGATAGAATTCTTTCATCAATTTGCAATTAGGTCATATGATTACGGTTTTCAGTTAAAGCTAAAGAAGCAAAAGAAAGAAAGAAAAAAAACACGTGGCGACGGTAAAAATGATACCTCAAGGCTCAAGTTGACTCTATTATCACTTAGTATTATCTTTTTTGGTTCGCAATTGGTTTACTGATTTGGATCAGTAGAGATCATGTAGATTAGGGTACCGGTGGACACGCAATTATTGAATATATTTTGTTTTATTTTTATATTAATGATTTTGTACCCATTTTGCAAAATTATACCCTTAGACCATCTGCAATGGTGAGATTTTAAGAGTCTGATATAATTAAAAATAAATAAAAAATAAAAATAAAATACAAAAGTTATGAGATTTAGGAGTGAGAGTCTCATTAGAATAAGACTTTTGAGACGTCTCATCCATAATTTCTTTTTTTTCTTCATCATTTCTCTTTCCTCTCTCTTCTTTTTTCTTTTTTAATAAAATAATAATATAATTAATAATATAATAATATTTATGAGACTCACTCAAATCTCACCATTGCTGATGCTCTTAGAATTCTAATTTTCGAGTTAAGTATTCGTCTGGTTGACTCTAAGATCGATTCTTTATTTTCTGGTTCAAAAATTAGTTATCTATCTGGACCGGCAGGGATGTAAATTAGGACCATATTTGAGATAGCTAAACCTAAGAAAATACTCTCAGCCTTTGTGGACTATGGACCATTTAGTGCATCACGCATTGTGTTGGACCTAAGACGAGAAAAAAAGCGACTTCAAAAGCAATATGTATTTTCGTAAATTACACGTTTGTAACCGAAGTCATAATTATATGTTTAGTCATTTTCAGACAGCAGTTTGGTAAGCTTGGGAGAATGACAATCGGTTTTTTTATTTATTCCATGTCCTAATGATGCAGGTGCCATGAGGAGTAGGACATGACTAATAAAAACTCTATTATCTCTGACAGGTCCCTCGACAGTCTTGCTAAGATACGGTTTACCAAACTATTTAACTGAAAAGCTTCGAGATGTTATTACCACACGCACGCAGTTTTCTATACTGCGTGTGTAACCTCTATTGTTCATCATTATGGTTTTTATTAGTCTTCTGAATATGAGGAACATTTTTGATTTGATATTTGAATTGAGATGGTCTAAACAACAATGATGTTGTTATTTGTAAAATGCAAAGTGAAGTTTTACAACCGCGAGATTCTGTGCTTAATAAGACCCTCCTCAGAAGAAACTGATGACCCATTTCAACACGTTAACACATCTCTCGTCTCCATTATTTTTCCAACTTTTGTTTTTTTTTTAAGTTTTATCGGTTAAGCATTAGACGGATATGATCTGAAACTTGTGAAATGTGTCGGTTCAGCTTGTGTACACTTTAACTCACCCAAGCCAGCTATGTACTCTACCTCTCATGGTGCAACAACCCATCATTTGGAACTATGATCATTTTCTTCAACTATACCCAACTCCTCATACGGTAAATTCTTATGTCCTTCTTATTATAGATCGAACTTCGCCTAGTTTCTAAGCACGAAAACAAAGGATTGTTGTTATTCTTATCATCTCCTTCATGATGTCTACAAGCCTGAGCTTTAAAAAAGTTTAAAGAGTGAAAAAAAACATATTTCATGACCTCTTCTTCATCTCCTACAAGACAATTTTCTGTTCTATTTGATTGGAGTTATTATATTGATTCCCTTGTTCACTCTTTGGTTTTTTTGCTTTGTAAACTGTCATCTTCACGAGCACGCCCCTTCATGAATCGTGTACTGTATCATTGATCATAGGTAAGAAGAACCAGACTAGGTTCGCTAAAAGACAGAAGTCCATACAACAGATTTTGGTTGAGTTACTAACGTCTCTAAGAAATTAAGGCTTTAAACAAAAAGTTCAATATCTTAGAAAGCTCACTTCTTGGGCAAAGGTAAAGCCTTTGTAGGAAGCTTATTAGTTGAAACACCGCCACGAGCCTTCAACCGCAATTCCTCAAAAAGTCTTTTCGCTTCTTTCATTTCGTCTTTCGCGCTATCTCCATGATTGTCCCAAGCTTTGATTACTTGCTGTTGAAATTCCACTGCGAGGCTATAGCTGCAAAAACAATGCAATGTTCAAAGACATTAAACACTTTTCAAGACAAACGCTGGCAATGGCAGTCGGAAAAAAAACCGGATTGTGTTAACAGAAATCCACTTACTTTCCCATTCCGGCGTAAGCTTTAGAAAGATTCTGGCAAGCATCGATAGAATCAACATGATTTGGACCAAGTGAAACATCCATAATGTCTTTCGCAACTGCAAACATTTGAGCAGCGGATTGAGGTCTTCCGAGTTCTAAATAAGCAGCACCGAGATTGTTGTAAACATATCCAACTCCAAAATGTTTAGCACCGAAGCTTTCTTTTAACCTCTCCGCTGCACTTTCCAAATAAGGAACCGCTTGAGAGACTCTACCCGAGAAGAGAAGCAACCAACCTATCCTAGCTGAAACACTTCCTTCTGAGTGCTGTTCTTGAGGAAGCTTCTCTAGTATACTTAGAGTTTTCTGCAATAACGAAATGGCTATTTCAAATTCGTTCATTGACTCGTACTGCATTGCTACCTCAGAGTATGCTTCCGCGACTTCTACAGGCGAAGCTGTTTCTTTCTTCTCGAGGATTTCGCAAGCAAACTCCAAACATTTCTTTGAATCCGCAAACTTCTGTTGATTTACCAAAGCTTTCGACATCGATATAAACACCATAGCTCTCATCTCGCTGTCCTTATCGGTCTGTTGCACAACACTCTTCAATACATCAATGGCTTCGTCGTATTTACCCAAAGCAACCTTCATGTTTGCAGCGTCGATCTCTGCACGAATCAGCTCCACTTTCATTCCCCAATTCTTTAACACTCTCTGAGACAATCGGTTCTGGTCCAGTGCCTTGTCATGTTGCTCTAAACCGCTATAGATCACACCGAGAAGTCTTCGATCCTGCGCAACCTCAGCTGAGTTATTCCCCAATTCCTTCTTATGTATCTCTAAAGCCTTCAACGCATAAGGCAAGGCCTCACTGAAATTCAAAACCGCAACATACGCATCAGCTAGACTCCGATTCGCCACACCCATCTCTTTACTATCTTCCTCAAGAGTCATCTCCTTAATCTCCAAACTCTTCTTCAAATTCTCAATAGCTTCCTCTCGCCTTCCCATTGCGTTCTTAACATTAGCAAGCTCGAGCTGCACAGCATGTAAAACCGGCCTAACGTCTTCTACAACACAATCACCATCTGCCTCTAACTTAACAAGAATCCGATTTGCTCTGTTTAAGTAACCTAAGCTATCACTAAACCGTTTTAAGCCGTAATTAGCAGAACCCATCAATTGCAACGCCATGGCAACAAGCAATGTAGGTTTATCTCCAACTACATCGAAAGATTTAAGAGCTTTCTCAGCGTAAGACAGAACCTTTTCAGGATCATCACCTTCTCGATCGAGATGGAGACCTAGTTTCAGAGCAGATAAACCTAGCTCGTTCCCTTCGAAGGTCAACTCCATCTCTTTGAACAAACGGACCATCTCATCGGTGGTATTCGCCGACTCGAACGCCTCTTCAAGATCGATTTTTTCCTGATCTATCACCTCACCTGACGAAATCTCCGTCGGTTCTTCGACATGAGTATTCAACTTCCGACACGGATTCTCCCAGAACTGAATCTTGTTGATGATCAGGCCATAGGTTCTGCAGCAAGTGGAGATTTCGCGTGTTGAGGAGACCAGAGAAGACGACGGAGAAGAAGCAGCATCGGAAATGTAATTCAGGCGGATTAGAGGTGGGATTGACTTGAATTTGTGGAATTGAAGGCGACGGATTAGAGAAATCGGAAGACTTTTCATGGCGGAACTCGTGAATTCGCGTCGAAAAAATCCTCTCATCAGCAAAAACCCTCAAAAAAACCAAAAACCCTAAAGACCATATTTTTTTTTTTTTGCTCGGAGCCAGAAATAATTAACATTTGTAGGAAACACGATTGAAGGAACGTTTATATACAGTAATACAACAATAAAGAATTGCATGTATTCCCACATAGAAAAAATGTTATTATTCCCACATCTTTTCCAAGTCCAAGAGAAAACTTTTAACAAGCATCTCTTTATCTCCTTGTCACAGAAAAAAGGAAACAACTTTGAATCCAAAATATTCATAGTTGTTCACCCTAATGTGGTGCTTGATGTTGAAGTTTCGTGAGGTCTTGAGCTATATACATCATCGAAATGGAGATCAATCCCAACTTCAATGTCATCATCATCCAAGAATGTAGTTCTCGACAACTTTCTCGCATTATCTTCCCAATCCAAATCTTCTTCCTCTTCTTCAATGCTTCTTCCGTCCCATGAGTTGTCTAACAAGTTTCTCGTTGTGTACCGGTTTATGAAATCAGGTGGCTCGATGAAGCTATTGGCGGTTGCGGGATGAGATGCACCATTATGAGAACTGTCGCCTCTTCCCCACCACTGGCTCCTACCATCAAGAGGATGATGATGCCCATAGGTTTCTTCTCCAGGTTGATGGTGGCGCAGAATACTCTCTCTGAAGAACTGACCTGATGTGCTTGCTTCCATATCTTCACCACGGACTCCCAAATTAGGAGGCCAACAATCCGCAGCGTTTGGATTTGGAGTCAAGATTTCGTTCTCTCTCTCTATCGGATAATGATCGGTTCTGTTGTGAGGCTGAGAAGTGTAATACCAGTCAAGAAGATAAGGGTGATTCCTCTGATCTGAGTCAATCAGCCACATGGAATCAACTTGATTGCCTCTTGAAGGTGGATTTCTTGGAATGTCTCTGTATAAAACGCTGTTATTATCTATATGACCAGCACGCAGGATAGGGGTTTCTCGCCATGCCCTTTTAGGAAAACATGCGTGTCTTGTGTTTATTTCTTGAAGCTTTCGGTCCCGGAAAGTTCTGAGATTCGACAGAAATTGCTTCCCAAGAGAATCTGATTCCCAAGAAGGATAACTACTCTGGAAACTGCAAAACAGATTGGAACAATTCATTGTTTATAGAGAGGCCATAACACTGAGTTTTGATACATATTTTTTTAGAACAATATGGGCATTTCAAATGAAAATGATGGTCAAACCTCAAGAATGATTTCTCCATTTTCCCCTGAGAGCTTCTCTTCTCACGAGATACATTACGTGGTGAACCATATTTAGTATTTCCATGGCTTTCGAAGTCAAAAGCACTAAAGCTGCAAGCGGAATAGCCAAAATATTAAAAAAGTGTTTTTGCGACAAAGAGCAAACAATTCTTTATGTTAAATTTCTCATGGGACTTACCTGCAAACATTGCCTACACCTTCAATATCAACTGTATAATTCCTGATGAATTGCAGAATATCATCAACCCGCTGCCAAGTGAACTCATAATGTGTTAAACTTCTCAATAGTGATGTGGGATCTATACACACTAACGCAAATGACGAGAAATATACCTTGGGCAAGACAAACATCAGCAAAAACGGTGTGATGAAAATTGAAGCTATCTCCTCCAGTAACATCATTCCAGTATACTGCAGAGAATAAATTTCCATTAAAAATCATTTATCGAGAAAGTAAAAAAAAAGAAGGGAGATAAGATCATGTTTGGCATTATATCATGCCATACGATCATCAAAACATCAAAGAGAAGACATCAAAGTTACTGAGAAAAAAAAGAAGTTTAACATGAAAACAAAGTACCTGAAACAGCGTCTCTAACTCCAAACGGACATCATCTTTGTTTTCTTTACCACGCCATCTTTTAGGCATATAGTGAGTGTGTTGTACCACCGCAGCCATAGTTCCTACTGGGTCGAGGACCAAAAGTTCATCCGAAATAGCAGCCCGACTAATGGCTGTAATAGTTCCAAAAACCGCAGCATACCAGAACAAATTGCGACCGAATATCTACACAAGTGGTCAAACAAACTTAAATAACCCAAATAATGTATCTATTAAATGCTTTTTATGTCGTTAGGATTTCTTACATGACCCTCTAGAAGAGATTCTTCGAGAAACGCTATGATGATTAATACAGCCGCAAAGCCTCCAGACACAAACGAGACGAACTTTGCAATAATGGAGATAATAGGCGAGGGGAATTGATTTAGATATTCGGACGCGTGTTCTGCACTGCTGTTAATCCGATGCTTGAATAAATGGTCAACCTGTTGTAGAAACAAACAGATTAGTGAAGACAACACTGAAATATTTTATAAAAGAAAAAGTCGAGAATTTTTGTGGGTATGAAATCCAGATGAAGGTAACTACCTCATTGAACTCTCTGAAGAGCCATCTAGACAAATTGGACCATCTTCGAGAAGATGCAGTACTTGGATGATTGTAGAACTGTTCAGCATGCCTTAGGAATAGATACACCAACATAAATATGACAAGAAATGGTGACAGCAGAAGCATAGCAAGCCCAACCACAAATAGCCGTTTCTTCAATGTTGTTGGATTTGAAACAAAGTCCCTTCGAACACAAAAATTGCTGCAGAATGAAAACACCTGAATTAGAAAAAACGGACAATACTCAGCATATGGAAAGATTTTTTTATTCCATGCCATTACTTTTCAAGGTAGTCGTTAGGCTATTGAGACGAAACATACAAATATGAAATCTAACACACATATGCTTCGGCCACGCCCACGTAGGATAGAAGGGCGTGAGACACTTTTTATAATATATAGACACATACGGGGACAAAAGATTTACAGGAAAATCTCATTAACCAGAAAAGATCACTGTAGTCTGACCAACAAAAAGCAGCACATGAAAACTGAAACTTCATCTTCATTACATTTCTCTACAACACAAACTATCACTTATCGCTGTAGCAGCTCATAAAATCCTACATCTACAATGTTACTTGAAAGCAGTTTAATGATTAGATCAAATATCAGCGTGGAGAATAGCATACCAGTCAAACATGCTCTGCAATATGCACCAGTTCAGGGTCCACTCAAGGGTCTTCGTCAATACAAGGTGATGTTGTGTCCCATCTGGGGCAGATTTGACTAATGGACCAGCACCAGGGATCCAGCGGAAAATTGGGAAAGAAAGCAAACCTTTGTTGAGCATTCCAATCAAGTAGTTTTCTTTCCGCATAAGGCGCATAACAATATCGTGAGCTGAAAGATCCTTAACCACACAAAGGCATTGTGAGCTTTGTAACTGAACAACCTTTTCAACGACTGTTTCCCATGGCATAGTCAGGATTTCGTTGTCTGTGACATGGAGGCTGCAAATATACAAACACAATAAGAAAATAGGTTATGGTCTAAAATGTGTGTTTTGCTCTACCTATTTATACGAAGTTGCCTCTTCCAACTCACCTGTTGTAGTAAAAGTGCCGGAAGTCCAAAGTATCCTTCAACTGGGCAAAAAACCTTAAGAAGCAGAAGAGCCAGTACACAGAGAAGAGGGCCAAATATCCAACAATTATAGCCGTTGTGAGCGTGAAAGGGGATAACGGGTGCTGATGGATAGCTTCTTTTACAAGATCACATGGCTTAGTTCCCGATTCAACTGCATCCATTCCACATTTTGCATTCTGAAGACCATGCCAATCCACATATAACAAGAAAAACCCAGAGAAGCATATGATGAAGCCAAGACTTAGAAGCTCAACAGCCCACTTTACGATAATACACCAAAGGCCTTTATCTCTATAGTAGCTGTAGAGCTTCTCGAAGAATAGATCCAAATCAGCAATTGGTTGAACATTTAAGCTCTCTCCATTAAGAAGTCCTGACGGGCTCTCGCTACCAGGGCTTGGTATTCCTCCGTAGTTAGATAGCTCAATCTCGTGTGACGCATTATCGAGCAATCCAATAGTCAAAGACGATGACGGTTCACCACGTTGCCATTTAAAAAAGTTAAATACATTTGGAGCCTTTTGCCCCCCACTCATCATTCGTAAAGACGGACAATTGGCCAACACAGCCAGTCCATTCCCCGCTTACCACGTGGAAATTCTAAGAGCGTAGTGCCTCACGAGAATGAAGCAACAAATCCTGCATAACACACTAAAGGAAAAAGTATCCAGATCAAAGACATGACGGAGATAACTTTTTCATGCAAACAAAATGTGCCAATGTTCGAGGTAGAAACAGATACAATGAAAATAGATAACCGATGAGACACATAGGCAAATCAAGGATAGGGAACTTGAGGCATAACTTGCTAAAGACATGTTTTTATTACTATTTTTCCACGATCATAGATATAAACTACCCACCTAACCTTCGCTTAACACACTCAGATTACTATTCAATTCAATAACTTTCTTTCTTATTCAAGACAAACCTTCTCGCACTGGCAGGATGCATTAAGTGCTTAGCAATGAAAACAGGGTTTACGCAACCATTGCACAAACAAATATCCTTGATCAAACCCAATTCCCTTGGGATGTCTACTTTTAACAGCGATTCAATCAGGAGCGATACAGTTCTTGACGAAATTAAAACGTCAAACCTCAACGCCCAAAACCCATTATCTAACAGGATAAACTTTAATTCCCCTCTCAAAACCGGTGTGCGAATTTTCAAGAAAAGAAAAAAATCAAACTTTATCGATGACTACAAACAAAAAGATCAAAACTTACCAGCGACCCACAACAGGAACAGCAGAGAGAAGGACGTGAAAGCGAAGTTCAGCTATCAGAATAAGTTTTGAAGCGGAAGCTTTGAGGAAGGAAGAATCTAACAGAAATTACGCGGAACTTGTTCTCCCCTTAAGGCGGTGGAAGTTCGATGAAGAAGTTGAAAAGAGAAGAGCGAATTGATCGATGGACGATTAGCGATTGAGGAAGAAAAGAAGAAGAAGAAGAAGAAGAAGGAATTGGGATTGCGTGGAAGAAAAGAGGAGTGATAAAATATTGATCCTTTGTGCTTGGAGGACTATTTTTCGATTTGGGCTTTCTTCTTCTCCTTCATTCTCTTACAGATACTTAACCAAAGAAACGTGATAACGATTAACGAGTCCCTCTTTACTTCTCTTCTTCCTTTTTTTTCCCAAATTTTACTTTTTTCTTACTTAAATACTATTTTTCATTCATGATATAGATGCCAAAATAAGACTAAACAAAGTCATAATAGCACAAGAAATGAGAATTCTGTTATTAGGCACTAAGGATTAGTTTTAATTGATGTTTGGTTATTTGGTTAGATGTAGGTTTAAAATAAAAAGAAAATTTTTTCTCAAAAATAAAAATTAAATCCATATAACTAAATTAGGTTTGAAGCCAATAAAAACTTTTAATATTCAATGGATACTCTAAAAACAATTAAGAAAATCTATATCATTGGTGTTGTCAAAAAAAAAGAAATCTATATCATGGGCCAATTATTTTTAGTAAGCCACCGGCCCAGTTTTGTAAGCAGACTACTTCAGGTAGTATGTGATGCAACTAACTTGTGAGAAGCCCTATAACTCTAAAGAGAAATTTATTATGAAAAGGATTTTTTTTACATCAGTTAAAAGGTTTTAAGTGGTCATAACTATACTTCGATCCTTGGTTACATCCAGGATTAAAATAAAAGAAAAATTAGGTATGGGCATTTGAGTATCAGTTAGAGCTTAGGTAGGTTATTTTGGATAATAGTTTTTTTGGTTTTAAAATTGAAAATTCTTTCGAATATTTTTAAAATTTTTAATTGGGTTTGGTTTGGAACGGTTCTTTCAGATATTTATTTGAAGAACCAAATTTAATCTGATACTAATTTGAATATTTTCGAATTTAGTATTATAGTATATGAAGTACTAAAATTACCCAAATTTATCTAAATATTATAGTATTCGAAGTAATAAAATTACTTAAATTTACTTAAAATACTAAATTTATCCAAACCAAAATAATCTAAAGCACATTAATAGAGAGACCAATACATGTTATATAACTCTAAAATCCGTAAATAAAAGTAAAATTATATTCGGTTCTCATAATTATTAATTCAGTCATCGATTCGGTTCGGTATTATTCGATACCCAATGTATCAAAAGAAGAGATCCATTCGAGTATTTTTGAGTTTGATTCGAATTTTGGTTCGAATATATTTAATTTGGATTCGGTTCGGATATTCAAATTCAGATATTTTTTCCAGATGTAAAGAAAATCTTTTTTTACACCATATGAAAAATCAAAACTCTATAACTAAAAATATGACTAGCAGCTATAGAAATTTGCAGAAACAAGTAGTTATGATATTAAGCGTTATTAAATTATTCATACAATTGATGTAACATTTGAAAATAATGTGTTTGCATGATAGTTAAAAATAATATATGTATATATATATATGTGATATATTAGTTAATGATATATGTGATTTGGTAGAATTACTGTTTATTTTATAGATATTTTAAATTATTTTTTTGGTGATAATCCCATATAATGATTATCTTCCATTTCAAAGAATATATAAATAGTGAACTAGCATGTACATTGCTTGAGCATATAAAAACTTGTTCATATTGATTTGAAGTAGCAGGAAAATCAGTTTAGTCGTACATATATAAAATTTATATAATTTCTGTTCAAAAACTTTAATACCGTTGAAGTTTTTTTTTGTTCGACCTGCATCTAGATCCGTTCCCAGAGTTTTGAGGCGGGTGTTTTTGGGCATCATTATGGGCCTAATGGGCTTCTCCTCAGTAATATAATTTTGCAGGAAGCAACGGCAGAATTTGGCGGGAGTCAGACGCGTCTCTCTCTCTCTCTCTCGCCACACCTTCTTCTTCGTCTTCGTGTTATGGGCCTAATGGGCTTCTACTCAGTGACATAATCTCGCGGGAAGGAACGGCATAATTTGGCGGGAAGCAACGCGCCCCTTCTCTCTATCTCTCTCCTCTCGGCGCCATATAAACCCTGACACTTCGTTCTCTTTCCTCTCTCTCTCTCTCTCTCTCTCTCAATCTGACACTCATTGACTTTGCCGGAAAAATGAGTGCACCGGGTTCTTCCAGATCCATTCCGTTCAAATCGAAGAAACGGCTGTTAGACTCGCCGTGCTCAAAATCGCAAACCGGAAGCCCTGTATCATCTGTACCTCTTCCCACGCCGGAGAAGCCGCCGGAGAACATGCTCACTAGATCCAGAAATCGATCTGTTGCTCTATCCGTGAAAGAGATTCGCCAAGCCGCTGGATCTCGTCGTAGATCTGAAGATCTTGTGGATAAGGTTTCATCCGCCAGGAGTCAGCTCGTGTTTTCATTCAATGATTCCTCGTCTTCCGCCTCTAAAAGAGCATTCACTAATAAGAATACAGATAAAGAGAAACTACCGGAGAAGCAAGTTAAATTTCTAGGGTTCTTGATTTTTCAAATTTTCACCCTTTTCTTACGGTTTTTGACTGATGAGATCTGGATTTCTTCAGGTACGAAACTCTGGGAAAGTTCTTTGATGCGTTAGATAGTTCAATTCTATTATCGAGATTGCGAGGCTCTAAGCCGACATTTTCCAACATTTCGGGAAAAATCGAGCATTTGACTGAGAGGTATTTTCCTGGAAAATTTTTAATTTAGATCATATGTTCATGCACTCACTGATTGTCACTGATGGAATCTGATTTGAATAAACACTTTATACTTTATAGGTTAGATGAGACAAAATAATTATTTAGATCTGGATTTATTTTTTGTAGATTGACCAGATCTGTAATTCACAAAATGAATTATTTTTTGACATTTAAAGTCATGAGCTTTTTGGCGATGTTGTGTACCTTAATTCTTAGCTAGTTTCTGATTTGAATCCGTTTTTCAGGAGGTTTTGCTACAGTCACTTGGCTCAGCTAAAGCATATATTGCCAGAGGCGATCGAGATCAAAAGAGTGTTGATACATGATGAAACAACTAGCTGTATGAAACCAGATCTTCATGTTACACTCAACGCCGATGCAGTTGAAGACAGTGACAACTCGAAATCAGAAAGCAAGAAGATCTCACTCCGGAAAGTGTTCAGGACAAGACTTGCAGATTTTGTTAAAGTTCATCCTCAGGTATACTATTCCCTATGATGTAAAAATGTTCTCTTATTGATTTTGGAAGTTACATTGTATGATGCTATTCAACTACTAATTGAGTTTCTTCTAATATGTTTAGGGTGATGAAGTTCCAGAGGAACAGCTTCCAGAGCTATTCAATAGAAGGAAACCAAATGAAGATTCAAAGGATAAGGTTAAGAGATCTAGTCCTCTCATGGAAGAGATGGCTTCTATTCCAGCAGCTAAATTGATTTCATCTTTCATGAAAGTCCCATCAAGTCCAGTCAAATCAGCTTCAAGTCCTGCTAAACTTTCGATTAACGAAGCACCAACATCAAGTCCTGCTAGACCAACTTTCTCTAAGATTAAATTGGCCCCAACTCCAGTCAAAGCAGTGTCAACTCCAGCTAGTTTACCTTCAACGCCTGCTAAAATTGAGTCAACACCAGTTATTGTTGCTTTAACTCCACCTGAATTTGCTTCAACTCCTGCCCGATTGTTCAGTACATCACTTGCAGCTCGTCTGCAGAAAAGAAGTAGCGGTGACACAAATCCAGATGATGTTTCTACTGACCCACCGGTTAAGCTCGCGAGGCGTTCCTCACTAAGCTCATCAAGGTCGCTGAACTTTGATTCTTATACAGAGGGCAAGAAATCTATGGATGTGATAGATGATGAAGACTTTGATCAAGAGGAAGATGCATCCAGCGATGATGAAATCCTCAGCATACTTCCAGATAAACTTCGACAATCGGTAATACAATTTGCTTTACTGATTAAGATGGAGAAACTGAGATTGGCTTTGCTTATTGAGAGATAAGCAAAGCTATTGAGATTGCTTGTAATACAATTTGCTTTACTAATCTTCTTTTGCTCATTCAGATTAAAGAACAAGAAAGGAAAGCTATTGAGGAATCAAATCCAGCAATCTCACAGGCAAAGAGAAGGCGAAAGATGATTGCTTGTCTGCCTAAACTTTTCAATGTCATCCATTACTTAATTCAATCTATAAGGCGTTGGGTTATCACAAAAGAAGAGCTTGTGCACAAGATAATCGCGGGTCATTCTGATATTACCGACAGAAGTAAGCCCCCTCCAACCGCTCAGCATCTCAACACATATATTCTTTACAAGCGTTTTTAAAAATGTCCTAACCGCTGTTTTTTTTACTTACACTTTTGCAGAAGAAGTTGAAGAACAACTGATCTTAATGCAAGAGCTTGTCCCTCAATGGATTTCTGAGAAAAGATCATTAAGTGGAGAATTACTAGTATTGTGAGTTTAACATCATATGCATACTTAACAGTTACATACTTCTTTCGGATTTTTTCGATTGCTTATATAAACATCTTTTATATGCAGCATTAACAAATTGACATCTCCCCAAACAATACGGTCGCATCTAGAAGAAGAAATCAAGAAAGCGGTTGCTCCATCGTGCCCTTAAGATTCCGTTTTGGTTGGCTGCGTTTTGGACTACTTAAATATGCGAGTCTATTCACGAGAGGCGTGTAGAGATTAGGTCAATTATGAAGTTCAAGTGTAGTTCCAAGTATTGGGTTCAAGTGGATGTGTAGTAAAAGGGTGAAAACAAGTAATCTATTTAACAAATCTCACAGTTTTAGGTAAATCATTTTCCTTTGTAGCATTTTTGAAATTTGTAGAGCTCATGAAGGGATCGTAACATTGCTCTTTATCTTCAAAGTTTAAACATGTGTGGAATGATAAATTACAGAATCAATTAGCTAAAACTTAAAACAAAGAACTATGACAATAGAGATGAAAAGCAATCAAGAAGGAGATGAATAATGAAGAATAAAACACACAAAGGAAAAGGGAACTGTGGGAGTGGCGAGAAAAATTTGAAGAAATTGACTTTAAAAGTTTCACTTTCCTTAACTTTTAGTTTAAATTCAGCTTATATCTAACTCTTTTTTATAACTCAAATATGAACTTTGATAAAGCAAAGTTAGCATTTTATTTGATAATATAATTTACTTTTAATAAAAGACAAAATATCAAACAAACATCAAAGTTCAAAGCGCACAGTTGCAGAGACTGAAGAGAAGCTTTGAGGTGCTTGAAATGAAAGAGGGAGACTCAATTACAGAGTATTTCTCAAGAGTCATGATTGTCGCGAACGACATGAGAAATCTCGGAGAGGAAATGTTGGATTCAAAGGTGGTTGAAAAGATACTACACACCCTCGTCAACAAATTCACTTATATTATCTGCGCTATTGAGGAGTCCAACGACATACAGAAGCTCACGGTGGATGAATTGCAGAGCTCACTACTTGTTCATGAACTGAACATGTCAAAACACCAAAGGGAGTAGCAGGTTCTGAAAATCGAAGCAGAGAAGGGACGAGGTGGTGAAGTGTTTGGACGTGGAAGAGGCATGATCAGAGGAGGGAGGAGTGGTAGAGGCAGAGGGTATACGACCTTCAACAAAGAACATGTCGAATGCTACAAATATCATAGACTTGGACATTTCAAGAATGAATGTCCAAGTTGGGAGAAATCGATGAATTACGCTCAGATTGAAGAAGATATTCTTTTTATGGCACAAGTGACAATGGAGAAAGAGGAGGGCAAGGAAGTGTGGTATCTCGACTCGGGGTGCAGTAACCACATTTGTGGCAACATAACCTGGTTCAGCGAGCTGGATGAGAGTTTTGAGCAACAAGTGAAACTGGGAGACGACAGACGAATGGAAGTCAAAGGAAGAGGAAGTCTGAGACTTCGAATAAACAGAGTCACACAACTAATCACCTCCGTTTACTATGTACCTGGCATGAAGAACAACTTATTGAGCATCAGTCATCTTCAACAGAAGGGACTGAGAATCACCATTGAAGATGATTATTGTGAAGTCTGGCATAAGAGACTGCAGAAAATGATCATGCGATCGATAATGACCACAAACAGAATGTTTGTGATACTTGCTAAGGTGATGAAGATTGGAGGCGCTTTAGAACTGAACCACTTTTACGTAGAAGAATAAGAGAAATGGCATAGGAGGTTTTGTCATATAAGTCATGGCAGATTAGTCACGCTTGCATAGAAGGATCTAGTATGTGGTCAACCAAAATTCAGAGATAAGGGGTCTATATGCGAGATTTGCACGAAGGGAAAGCAAATCAAGCAGAAAATTCCAAAGAAGACTGATTGGGAATCGAAGAGGAAATTGGAGTTGGTGCATAGTGATATCTGTGGACCTATATCACCTGTCTCAAAGAGTGGCAAACGCTATATCATCAACTTCATCGATGATTATAGCAGAAAATGTTGGTCTTATTTCCTGATGTATATTTTTGTCAACACATATAAGTTATAAAATTAACATAAAGGAAATATACACACAAATTAACATAAATTCATTTTTTTTTCAATATACTTCAAAATTATATATTATTAAAATAAATAGGCATTAAAATTAATATAAATTGATTTTTATTAATTAGAAACTTTAATTTAAAATAATATAAATTAAATATATATATTTATAACTTGATAAGAAAAAATTAAAAAATTAGTAAATACTCATAATATTCTATTATATGGTGTACTGGATTGATATTTAATATTATAAAATAAATAATCAAATTTATATTAATTTTAATATATCAAATGAATATTTTTAAAATTATAATATTAAAAACTATATTTATATATTTTCAGATTGATAAAATATTATAAATAAGTCAATATTTATATTATTCAATTTATATGGTGCAACGGATTGGATTGATATTAATGTATAAAATAAATTTTTTTGAAATTATAATATTATAAATTATATCTATATATTTTATACTAATAAAAATATTAAAAATCGTTCAATATATATATTATTTGATTATATGGTGACATTTGTATTGATGTATTTACGATTTTAATTTTTTCGATGGATAAAAAACATCTAGATCACTAAAAGATTGATTATGCTATTTTAAAAGTTAAAACTAAATTAAAAATAAAATATTAATTCAAAAATTAATTCAAAAATTATAAAAAGTTTCGCACTTTCAAAAAATTAAATTAATTAGTTTTTTAAAAATTAATTGTTAACAAAATATTAATATTTAAAAAATAAAAAAACTTGTACCTTCAACAAATTATATTGAATAATTAAAAGTATAAATAATTAACAAATTGTTAATTAAAAAATTTGGCATGACCACACATTCATAGAAAAGTTAAACAAACCTAAATTATTAAGAAAATATTAAATATTTTTTTTAAAAAAAATATATACCTGCATTTTGAAAGCATATATCAATATCTAATTTTTTAAAAGAAATTTTAACGCTAAACAGTAATGCTAAAACTGTTTGAAATTTTCCAAAGTCAGGGCAGTATGTAAACTGAGTGGCTCGATTATCATATTTCAAGTCTTTTAAAACTATCTCCTCATGTTCCAATACACTGTTTTAGAACAACAATTTCTTCAATCAATCTTATATCTTATATTTCCAAGTTCCAAAAAAGTTATGAAAAGTATTACTTTAAATTTGGAAGTTATGAATAATATCTCTTTGTTAAAAAAGAATATTATAAATTTGGTGAAACATAGCTATTAAACAAAACAAAAAATAGTTCTTTAGTTGATTAAAAACTTAAATTCAACAATAAAAACATATAATATAGAAATACAATGACATAATCAAAATGGTATATATCTAAGGTGGTCAACCAAATTACTTAAAATTTGTATTGAAATTAGAGGAATGGATTGGATGTCGTCTAAAGTGAAAACGGCTGAGATATTATTGTTTTAATGCGATAATTTGTAACAATATACTCATGCAAAAATATTTCCAAGTTTTATCCAATCGGAGTTGTTGTCTAATTGCAAATAAGAAACATACTAATATATATCTTTCATTGGAATTTTCAATTACTTTTCTCTCCCACGGGAATTTATATATCACTTGAGTTCTAGATTAGCAATTAATACAAGCTATCTTCAATATTAACAACTAGAGGGCGGTCATCTTTATTGACTATATATACTCATCTTATTCGTTACAAAGCTCCACTTTACTCTGTCCAATGCCATCACTATACATGATTAACATAATACAATAAATAATCAATAAGTGAAATACAAACAAAACATGAACTTAGAAAAAGAGAGCCATACTAATACAGAAAAAAAAAATGGAGGGGTATCATTTAAAGTTTGAGGGTCAATGAGCCACAATACCCCAAATCAAACAAATGTCAGAAGAAGAAGAAGAAGATGAAGCAAGGAGGAGAAGAAGAAATGGAATTTGTAAAGCGAGAGATTGAGTGAGATTTCTTTTGTTCTTTATAAGGACAATAATTATTAGATTCCTTAGATCTTGTATGGACCACTAACTAGTCCCATCATACATTCCTAAGTCTCATTCTTTTCTTATTTTTCTCTTTTAAAAGCCTTTCCCGAACCAGTAATAAACTAATATTATACTATTTTATGGAAAAAAACAAGAAAATAGATTAAATAAGAAATAAATAAAATGAAACAAAAAGAAAAATATAGAGAGACCTTTGCCACTTTGTTAAGCAATTTCTGACCCAGTTCCCTTTTTGGAGAAACTTCAAAACCCTAAGTTTGGATTCCATTTTTCTCTATTTATAAGATTCCTTTATTTTCTTTCTGGTTCAAAGAATATGAACACCTTCATTTTATTGCAGAAACTTTAATTACGTTTTTTGTGTGGAAATTATAAGATAAAATTCGGAAAGACCTATCTGCACTTAAAGCTGATATTCGAAAACCATATCACTTGTTTTCTTATAAAAAATTGATCGTTTAATATATTAAAAAAAAAAATTCTATGGGATATGCTTACACTACGTCATCACATTTAGATTAATCGTCGAAGACAATGATACCTCTTTTAGGGTTGGCTAAATAAACTGAATCGGAAACCCAACTCGAATCCAAACCGAAGTAACCAGTTTGGTTCGGTTTTGGTTTGTCTAATCGGTTTTTGAATTTTGGTAGTTCGAGTTTCGGGTTCGGATTCGGTTCTGTTGTGATGCACCTAAAAACTCAATCAGTTCATAAATCTAAGTAGTTTGAGTTTCGAGTTTGGTTCGGGTAACCCGAACTAAATCGAAATAAATAAAATATTATATTTTATTAGACTTTTTCTTCTTTTTTTTCTTGCGGTTTTCTTCAATCGGTATTTTTTAGTTTGGGTAATTTAATTAGGAACTGAACCCGATAAGTATATGGATACAAAATGAGACTTAAGATATAATACTAAAACCGAATCGAACCCGATATGTACTGAACCGAATCCAAATCGAAATAGAAAATTATACAAATGGCTTCTAGATCTTTAAACCCGAAATACTCGAACCAAACCCGAACCGAAACCCGAATACTCAGGCCTACTTCGTCAATATAGTTGGCTAACGAACTACTATTAACCGATATTATTGGAAATTTTAAAATATTCGTTTTCATTTTGTACATTAAGAAGTTTTGTCCCGTAAGTTTTTATAGACCAAAGACCAAAAAAATGTATTATCTATGCCAAAAATAGATATGTTTTTCAAATAAAATTCAACAGTTTAAAGTAATAACGACTTGGAAACGTTGGATCATGAAAATAAACATTTAAATGACATTTGACCATGATAGCCAGATGGGAACTGCATGTCTTATGGATTACGGACCAACTCATCATCAAACGTTGTCCATTAAACATTATTATCAAAAGTTCTTTGATTTAAAAGATAATCGAAACAATTTCACAGAGGCATGCTTGATCTAATTAATGCCAACTTTCGGAAACATATAGAAATCAATTAATATAATTTTCGGTGGAATGTAAAATTATGAATATCCGAACAAAAGTGCACCTAGATCTTCTTCTTCTTCTTTTTTTTATTCATACGCTCCCTACATTTGTTATTTCTGGAAAATACAAGCTCAAAAGTCACAGTTTGCAGGCGAAATTAAATACTTTATTAAAAAATTGGAGGAATATTTTTTTACGTGTGAAATAAAGAAATTTAACAAAACCGGTTTAAACTCATTGAAAAAAAGACAAAGCAGGTTTATCATCCAAACCAATGATCCTTTTTTGAGTTGAAATGAGACGTCAAATTAAGTATCGATTTAAAGAAAAAAAAATGACATCATAAATATATATATTTATAAAATATTCATGCCGTTGTTGCATATTTTTTTAAAAAAATTATATGTAAAATATAATTAGTGATGTAAATTTAGAAAATTCTTATACAGTATATAAAATTTTGACATTTGACATAAAATAAAGTGTGAACAAAAATGATTAAAAATGAGAGATAATATATATAAATATGTGTGCTTAATTGAATTTGATGTAAAGGAGTAAAAGATAAAAATGATGGAAAGGGGGAAAGAGATGTTGAGTTGGTGAGTTGCATTAGAACACATTGATGGAAATATGTCATGAGAGCATATAATAAGATCCACTCTATAGAAAATATAATGAGGAATCAATAGTAAAACATCATCATTTTAATTCCCAAGTGGAACTCAAAATCAGAGTATAAACATTTCAGAATACTCTCAACTCTTGGGTTCTAAATGAACTTATTGAATGATCAACAAAAAATACAATTCTAAATTGCCAAGATACATATATATATAAAGATTTTCTTCATATGGGGAATGTCATTGTCTAATCAAATGACGTTGGACTAGAAATTGTTTCAGGCGATCAATTCGAACCGTATAATCATTTTCTTTTAGAAGTCCTCATAAACTAAAAAAATTCGTTTAGAATTTTGGATATTATAAAGGTAAATGTAGTCAGTTTAGATTTTGATTTGGTTTTGTTTTATCCTTTTCCGGTTTCAGTAGAATAGGGTCAATCTAAAATTGAATCGAATATGAATCGGTTTGATAGGATTCCATTCTGTTCAATCAACTATATCTTTATAGTTTAAATATGTTTCCGTTTGAAAATATATTTTTGGTCTTGGTGATTGGAGGACAAACAAAATCAAACCATAGTCAGATTAATACATTGCTTGCTTTTTGAATCAATTTTTTTTTTCCGATTTGATGCTAACTTCGACCAGTTAGTTTATTGATCAAACATCCTACTCTAAGCATTGAAATATACATTCTCTGTTGTTTAAATTTTATAAACCTTACAAACAGAAAAATATTCATATATTCAATTTAAAGGTGATTTAAAAGTTTTGACGCAAATATATGATAATTAGTTATGTAATTTTGGTTTATATAAAGGACCCGCAACAAAAAAATAACATATGCCAGCACATTGATTATTTTAGTGGGTATTTTCCTTTGTCAAGAGATTATTATGGTAAGCAAGACAAAATGAGTGAGTATGAAAAAGGCATTGGATTTTTGTTGACAATACAAAAAGGGAAATAAAAGGAGAATGTGTATTTAATCATAATGTGAGAATATGTATGGACTTATAGAGTCCCAAGAAATCATTTTTATTTATTTATAAAAGCTGGATATCCACAAATTCATTGTCAAAAATTGGAATAAGGATTAAAATTTAAGATTTTGACTCTATAATTGTTTCGAAAATTATACTTTAATTAAACATAATTTCAATCAAAATTTATAGTTATAAAACAAACCACTAAATTATATATATATATATATATATATATATATATATGATAATTATCAAAATCATGTGGTACAATGGTGGTCACCTCTAAAATTTATGACATATGTCTTGGGTTAGAATACAAAATTTTGCAATTTAAATGAGATATTAAAATCAGTAGGATACAGTGGAAAAAAACTATATATGATGGTTATGTGAATATTAAATTTCAATATTCTTGCATAGTCGATTTTTTTAAAAATAACAGGTTTTGGATTGTATTTATTGATGAATATTGTATTTAATGCAAAAATGTATGTAATTTACTAATTTTGATGAGAATTCACTTGGACAATGATTTTGCTGGCCATTACAAGTAGAGATCCTATCCCCTCTTTGAAAGTTTTCCACAATAAAATCTCTCATACCCTCAGCCTAAAACACACACTCCCACTACCTCTCTAACATGCGCACACAAGCGCACGATTGATCCCGATCGTTCCTCTCCCAGTTGCTAAAATGAGCATGGTGCGTGATTCGCCCGCTTACTTGCCTGATTTCTTCTTCCCCCTTTAAAAAAGGAACCGTCTTTTCGCTATCTCTCTCTCTCTCTTTCCTTTCCTCTCAGTCGTTTTCTTTTTCCGGCGGATTTCTCGGCTGAGATTGTAAGTTTTTTTTTTCTCTTCTGAGTGATGCAGATTATGCTGAGATCAATTCTTGACAAGAACCAATGTCTTCTGACATAAGCTAAACTCTCTTCTTACAATCTCTCTCTCTCTGCTTCCTTTTCCACTCGCTTCGTCTTCTTCTTTTTGCTTTTGCTTTGAATTTCAGTTCTAGATTTCTCCGGTGAAAAATTATATGGCAGCTCAAGGAAACGGATCTATCTCGCTGTTTCTTTTCCCAACTGTTTGAAATTCTGATTCTCCGGTGTTTTATCTGAGCTAGGGTTGGTTAATTAGCTTCCTCTCTGGGATATTTTCATAATCCGATTCAAGCTTTTTCTTGGGAAAGGGATGGGTAAGAGGCAAATTTCACAGGATGAAGTAGGTCCGCCGATAAATCCAAGAGCTGGATTGCGAAGGGAACAAGCTGGAAGAGGTTCATACAGAGGAAGTTAGTAACTTTGTAGCTCATCGAAGGGGAAGTAAGGTTTTTTTATTTATTTTGGGGTGGGTGGAGAGAAGAAAGTGTTACAAGACTGTTTTTTTTTTGTTTTTCTCGAACTTATAAAAGAATCAAGGGAAAGGGTTGGTGTTTTTTTTTTTTCCGGAGAGTTCTGTCTCTCTTGATTTGTCGTTCTTGAGAGTCGGCCACTGGAGAAGGGGGAAGTTTTGATTTTTTCCGTTTAGAATGGGTTCTACCTCTCAAGAGATACTGAGGAGCCTTTGCTCTAACACGGAGTGGAAATATGCTGTGTTCTGGAAACTTAATCATCGATCTCGAATGTGAGTTGCCTAAACATTTCCTTTATTCCTGGAAAAATCTATTTACTGCATTATAATTGTCAACGGGTTGAAATGTGGTAGTTGATTTGGGTGTTTAAGAGATGTATAGTTAATACTAAGATGTACATCCAACTCGCTAGTGTGAGAGAACATATGGAACCTTATATCGAATGCAGCTTTATAAAAGTGTAGTTTAAGTGTCTTAGTCTTTTGGAAGAGTTGATAAAGTTACTAATAGCCTGTGAAAGTAATGCTTCTATATAGGTGTTTGTGCTAGAATCTGTCTTTATATGAAGATTAAGTAGACAATCAATTAAACGATCTATTTCCTTATAAGTTGAGGGTTTAGTTGACCAGGATTGTTTCTGATTTCTAGGCTATTGAACACTTGCAGGGTACTTACCTTGGAGGATGCTTACTATGACAATCATGGGCACAATAACTCACCTGAAGTTCAGGGTTGCAGCGTTATACCAAAAGACATGCATGGAACACATGACCCCCTGGGTTTAGCTGTGGCGAAGATGGCTTATCATGTCTATTCCCTAGGGGAAGGGTAAGAAGAAATTGCTTGCTGATTCACTCCCTTGAATTCATCTTTTCAACTACGCTTTCATGATTATCTCGGAAGATTGAATTGCTGGGCGTCTGTTGCTCAACAGTGTATGAGGCAGTCTGGCATTTGGTATTTTAAAGTTTGCTGTGCGCGTTTTTCTTGTTTGTTTCTTTGACATTAGCTACATGATGCAAAGCTTTTGTCTTTTCCTGGGACTTGATGCTGGGACTTGATGCCAGCAGGAGCTTTTACTACTACTTACAAAATCTTGCGGTTCTTGTTAAATTATTTTACTCAATGATGCCAGGACTAATCTTCTTATTTTTTTTATTTATCATACCTATATTAACAGGATTGTAGGACAAGTTGCGGTTTCTGGAGAACACCAATGGGCATTACCCGAATATTATGACAACTGCCACTCAGCATCTGAGGTTAAGAACTTCTTATGTCAAGTTGATTTTTTCTATTTTTCATGTTTTTAAACCAGATATCCTTTTCTAATTACAGTTTCATAACGTTTGGGAGAGTCAAATATCTGCTGGAATAAAGGTATTTGAGATTTTGCTTAACTGTTATTTTTTCTGCTCTGTTACATGAATGTCAATGATTTTTTTTTTCAGTTTGCCACTGACGACTTTCTTTTAAAAAACATTTGTTCTTCCTTCGTCGCAGACCATTCTTGTAGTAGCTGTGAGTCCCTGTGGTGTTGTGCAGCTAGGCTCTTTGCGTAAAGTAAGTAAGATCATATAATTGGATGCAGACTGGTCGCATTTACAAAATTTTAGCCAGGAAGAATGCCTGTGCACTTACGATGCACATATGAACGTATCTGGTCTAATTGTGTGCTTGTGTGGAGCAGGTTGATGAAGATGTGACATTGGTGAATCATATCCGACATATGTTTTTGGCACTGAAGGATCCACTGGCAGATCATGCAGCAAATTTAATGCAATGTAATATGAACAATTCGTTGTGTCTGGTAAAGATCTTCCTCATAAAAATATGGATCCGCGTTTTTCCAGATTTCTCGTTATTTAAAATGGGAAGAGTAGGGTGCTTAGGTTTCTTCTAACAATTCCTCAGACCTCAACTAACTTCCTGAGTAGGAGCATGATGTGTTGTACTCTTTTTTGTTGCAGCCAAGATTACCTTCTGAATGTTTACATGTCGAGGCTTTCCCTAATTGCTCTGGAGAAGTTGACAAAGCTATGGATGTGGAAGAGTCAAATATTCTAACTCAATATAAACTTAGAAGAAGTGATAGCATGCCTTATAATACTCCTTCATGTCTTCCCATGGAGAAGGCAGCCCAAGTAATTGGTGGTCGTGAAGTTGTGCAAGGATCTTCTTGTGGGAGCTATAGCGGTGTTACGTTTGGCTTTCCAATTTATTTGGTGGATGCCAAACATGAGAATCAAGTAGGTACAAATATAGTCAGTGATGCAGCTCATGTGGGGATGACTAGTGGATGCAAAGATCCAAGAGGATTAGAACCTAATTTACATCAGTATGTGAAGAATCATGTGCTCAACAATACAAGCTCATCTGCTTTAGCAACTGAGGCTGAAAGATTGATATCAGGCCAATCAAATCCAGGCCTGGAATCAACTTTTTATGCCTCATCAAGAACAGATAAAGAAAGTTCTTGCCAAAATGAAGTGTTCCAACTATCTGAGAACGAAGGAAATAAATACCTAAAAGATGCTTTGATCTCATATGGGTATACTTTTGCTGGGAGCGAGCTGCTAGAGGCATTAGGCTCTGGTTTCAAGCTAAGGAGCAGGGGTCATGAGGAGCTAGTGAAGTCTGAACATGGTTCAGCAATAAGACCAACAGATGATATGAGTCATAGCCAGCTTACTTTTGACCCTGGCCCTGAGAATCTTCTAGATGCTGTGGTTGCTAATGGGTATTACAGCGATGGCAATGCCAGGGATGATATCTTTTCGAGCAGATCAGTACAGTCATTACTTACGAGCATGGAAATGGCAGAACCCTCAAGTCAAAAGAAGCATATTGTTGTTAACCCAATTGGTAGTTCTATGAATCAGCTGCCACTAGCAGAGGTGCATACTCAACAGAATCCGTCTGATATCTGTGGAGCATTTTCTTCGATTGGGTTCTCATCCACCTGTCCCAGCTCATCTAGTGATCAGTTTCAGACATCCCTGGAGATGCCCAAGAAGAACAAAAAGAGGGCTAAACCTGGCGAAAGTTCTCGGCCTCGTCCAAGAGACAGGCAACTCATTCAGGATAGAATCAAGGAACTTAGAGAACTTGTACCTAATGGATCTAAGGTGACCGAGAACTTTTACTCTTCCTAGCTACAAGTTTACTTGCACCATTGTAGGTTTAGCGATTTGAGTTGTCCATAGTTGCCAGTGATATTGTAGTTTCTGTTTCTAGAAGCTAATATTTTTTATAGTTTCCAGTGTTTTTGCAATTTGCTAATAATTTTGTCATATTTTACAGTGCAGTATTGATTCTTTGCTAGAACGCACGATCAAGCACATGCTCTTTTTGCAGAATGTTACTAAGCATGCTGACAAGCTGAGTAAAAGTGCTAGTACAAAGGTAAAAAAACTCAGATTTCTTTATACTAAGAATCTCTGTTCTGTCTTAGAAATTTATGTTTCCAGCCTCCATATTTGATAAATGGACATATTATGCTATTATGTTTGACTGATTGATGTAGCAAATATTGGTGTCAATTTTCTGAATCGCTTAATGAGAAGACAGAATGGGCACATAGAGACATAGAAAAGCTCAACTGAAAATCAGAAGTTTATATCGAAATCAGCATATATATAACTTTGTAATCTCAGATGCAACAAAAGGAAACTGGCACGCAAGGTTCAAGCTGCGCAGTGGAGGTTGGAGGCCATCTTCAAGTGTGCTCGATTATCGTTGAGAATCTGAACAAGCAGGGGATGGTGCTTATCGAGGTATGTAATCTTTCTTTCCTTCCTGTAGGATAGTCTTCGTTTGAACTTCAGTCCCAAGTTCCAAATTCTTTGATTTAAAATGTTTTGGGGTTTTGGACAGATGTTATGTGAAGAATGTAGCCATTTTCTTGAGATAGCAAATGTGATCAGGAGCTTGGACCTCATCATCCTAAGAGGCATCACCGAGGCTCAGGGCGAGAAAACATGGATATGCTTTGTAGTTGAGGTACTAGTCAAATTATACCACTTCATGAAAAGAAAATCGAACTTTTTCTTTTGGGTTTTGTTTGAACATTGGGTTACTATAGATATATTATTGACTAATATCAAGATGGTCATATGAATGGCAGAGCCAAAACAACAAAGTAATGCAGAGGATGGACATTTTGTGGTCTCTGGTGCAAATCTTTCAGCCAAAGGCCAATGCCAACCGGTAGCAGCAGCGTTGGTTGCAAGGCTTTGCGTTTAGAGGAGAAAAACAGAATTTGCTGTGTGCTTGTACAGTGTTGTTGTGACTCTGCAATACTTGTTTTGTTTGTTTGGGGTTTTTAGGTTTAATAAATTTAGTTCTTAGTGTGCATTTTTGAGTTTTAGTGTGCTTATGAATTGCATGTTGTTTGCTTTGGCGTTTGGACCCTTTGAATATAGAGTAAAATATTTATAAATTAAAACCAGTTAAATTTTTTTTTCCATTTTAATATCCCTTATTAGCTAGAATTTTTTTTATTGAATTTCTTTTGCCTTCTAATTTCCATAAATACATTGAGAAAAAACTTTGGTAAAGTTATAATCAAGAGATATATTAGTCACTGATCTTCTGATTTTTTACATTGTTCATTTCATTTGGTTCTTTTTTTAATAATAGATTTTCATATATTTAAGTGTGATGTTCTCTTGTCTCAGCAACATAATATAAAAGTTGGAGGCCCATATTTTTGAAGTATGAAAGAATTTTCGGTTAAAATTTTAATTGACTTCTTTTGATCGTCTTTAATTTTTGTTCTTTTTTTTTACTCATACCTTCCTAAGATTCAGTCATGTTTTTTTTGCATGATCTATAACTAAAATTTGATGTTCTAAAATACTAACTTAATCATGTGTTTCTCCTTTAATGATTAAAATATGAATGTAAGGAAGAGAACTAAACGATTCTTTACACTTACATCATCTTTTTGGGGATTATTAAATTTTATTTAACTGTGCAGCAATACTCTGATTTACTTTCTTGTATGATAAAAGAAATTACATTGAATAGATGTTTAAAAAAATTTACATTAATTAATGTTGTATGTGAAATTAATAAGAGTCCAAAACAAACAGCTTACACAATTTTTTGCTGTATTGTGTAAATTGTAAATTATTTATTTACCTATTAATATTTGTTTTTCCTAGAAACAAAAATCTATGAAATGTTTGATCCAACGATTAAAATCCATTGGACGGTGGCCCGCGGGAGCGAGGGCATATCATGCTATTTTCCTTATTGTTTAATGACTTTATACACAAGTTTCTTTTACTCTCGACAAATTAATGTAAAAATGTTTTTTTTTTATTTCTTATAGTTAGAACTCAAAATTTCAATGTTATACTCACCAATCGGGTGTTAGACTTTCTCTCTAGGGTTTACTTAGGACTACTAGATTGACGAGGTAATGCAAAATGGAGAATTCTCAGCAAACTATTAGATTTTTTTTTTCTTTTCAAAATTGTATTATTCCTTGGATTCAACTTCAGTTATTGCAATTTTCAAATTCTATCTTTTACATTTGATTTTACATGTATTTTAATTAATAAATTACTCAAAATGATTTTACAGTTTCTTCGAAATCATATAGATTTGAGAATCATTTAAAAGAATAAACCACAGGCTAAATTAATGATTAATTGATTAGTGTTGTTACTTCTAAAAAAACCACAACGGTATTTTTCAGTTGTTTCGTTTTTCTCAACTTTTCAGTTCCGAGAAAAAAAGGAAATCTTTTATTTCTTTTTGTGTAAATTAAAATGAAAAAGGAAAATAAGAAAAGGAAACTTGTGACTGAAGACAATTGGTTACTGCTCTTATGTCTAGACGGATTAATAGCTTCTATGTATCTGTCGAGACTTCACCACGTTATTGCAAATTCTCAGATTTGGGCGTTTGTTGAGTCATATCTTCTTGCAGCCTCCTGTGAATGGGAAGACTTGTAATCCCAGGAAAATCGATCTGAAATGAGGTCTATTAGTGTTTAGACTCGTGAAGCTCAAGAGTTTGATATTAGAAACCTAATCTCGTTATTGTTCAGTTCATGTTTGATTGATTTGTAGAATTATGTAACTGTTTTTTTTTGGTATGTCACTGAATTTGAAGTTTTTGGTCCCGACTTTGTTCTATCCAAAATCAATATAAAAATCTTATACTATGAATATTAATATATTTCTGCTTTTTTTCTAAAATTAATACCTGCTATAGTTATATTCATTATTCAATAACAAATTGATTACAAATTGTAACTCATAAAACGAAAATAAAAATAAAAAATAAAGTGGGAAAACGCCCAAAATCCTAACTCAAATAATATTAAATTAAGTGGAGGCAAAATATAAAAATTGAGAGGGAAAACTCCCAAAATCAAAAACGAAAATTTGATTTTATGAGTATTTTTAGGAAAAGATCTTCTTAGGAAAAGATCTTCTTAGGAAAACAAAATCTATATAAGTACTGCTACTAAACCTTCTTTCAGTCTCTTCATTATCATTTTCTTATATTTTTATTATCTTTAGCGTTTGATTCATTGCTAACAAAACCAAAAAAAAAAAACTCTACTTTTTAAGGACGATGGTGACCTATGATGATAACTAACGCTGCTAGGATTCACAGGTAGAGCAGATCTCGTTTGATCTTTTGGTGCAGTTGCTTCTCGTTGATGCTGATGAGGAAATAAGATCGAGACGAGGCAACGAATGATCTAACTCTATAATGAGTGAAATGACGAAAACTTTATTGGCTAAACGAAAGATTCATCATCATGCATGCGATAATCAAGAAAACCCTAATTACCCTCATGATTATGCTTCTTCTTCTTCGAGACCCAAGAGGCCTCGTGTGGGGTCCGACAAACCGATCAGAGCAGATCCGATTAGGGAGATTAAGCCTCCGGTTAGAGAAATAAACCGGACGGTCAGAAGAGAGCCGGTGGAGACGCCGGGATGGGTGATTGACCTGATGATAAAAAAGGACGGTGCGGATGTGAAGCTGATCATTGAAAAGAAGCTTAAGGCGAGTGATCTGAAGAAAGACCAATCACGTCTCTTGATCCCTTTTAACCAAATGGCGGAGATAGACTTCTTGAACGAGCAAGAGTTGAACATCATACAGGAACATATCATCAAGATTCGTAAGAAAGGTGTTGATGTGATGTTGGTGGATTCTAGTGGTAAGGAATGGAACGTTAACCTGAGGAGATGGGATATGAAGACTAGTTCCAATTACGTCTTATGTAATGGATGGAACAGCGTCTTCCGCCATTACAAACTAAAGAAAAACCAGACTATTCGCCTCTGGTCCTTCCACTCCCAAGATAACCTGAAGCTTTATTTTGCTTTCGCTCATTCGAAAGCTCAGTCTATGGCTCAATCACAAGCTCCATATCCACATCAGACTATGGCTCCAGCTATACCTGCAGCTTCATCTTCATCCATGGCTCCGGTTGTAACTAGAGATTCTGACAAGCTGTTTCTATGTGTAGAGAAAAACAGGAGAGATTATCCATTTCCAAAGAGAAGGAGAACTCCTCGAGTTTGTGTTCCAGCTCCAGCAAGAGATTCCGACAACCTCGGCCAAAGCATACTCGAGGGTTTAGACCTATGTAGAGATTTGCTTCAAGTGTGCACGGAGATGCCTCCTCTCGAGGCTGTAAAAGAGACAAATAGGAGGACCTCACTAGCGTCCGTCACAGAGACGACAACGCTGGACCTCGAGCTCCGGTTGTAATGGGAGATTCCTGGGAAGGCAGCTCTTCTGTGTGACTTAATCTTTGTTTATTTTGGAATCTAGCTCTCTATTGCCAAGCCACGCAAGTAGTTTCTTTTCTTTTTAGGCATTCAAAGGTTTTTTTTTTTTTTTTTTTGGTTTTTCTGTCCTTTACTCTCGGATGTTGTAGCTTCCTTAATCGAATGAATGGATGATAATAATGTTTATTTTTGGTAATTTAAGTTTCAAACTGGTTTGACTATGTCGTTGAATAAATGCTTTAAACATATATGATCGGAATAAACCATTTTTACGCAAGGAAAGATAAACCAAGCAAATTTAATGTAGCAAAGAGACAACATTTAATGAGTAACAAATAAATAGACTTCAGATGTCAGAAACAGATAGAGAAATAGGGTCTCATAGAGTTCACAAAATAATATGTAACTTTTACTCAATCGTAGCAGAGAGTGAGGCTATGAGCCACGAGAAGAAGCCAAGCCTTGTTCTTCTGCTAAACCTCTCTGCAGAATACTCCACTAGCTTATTCCAGAGGTCTCCTACATTCAATTCTTGCAAACAGATCCTTTCAATCACCTGAAAAAAAGCTTATACTATATAACATGCTTTTTTAAGGTCTTGAGATAGTGATGTAAGTTCAATGTATTCGGATTTCTAATAACCTGACTGAAATTTTTCAAGGTTTGGAGACCAAATGTGAAGTATGACATGAAGGGTCATGCCGACTGGAGAAAGTAGATAAAGAGCGTCATAGAGTCAGAACTGTTCTTGCAAGAGAAACGGATCAAAGTATATTATGTGTATTATGTAAAAGGGTCTTCCCGATTATTTTTAATTATCTTGACATACATACTCTTGTCTATTGTGTAGAGTTTTAGAAATAATTGGAATGCTAAGAAAGTATATTATGAGTTTCATGTTAAGTTTCGGTACAGTCTGACATTGCTTGACCATTAAATAACTATCGTCAGGTGGGTCAGTAAGCTTATTCGGAAACGGCATGAATCTTCAGTCACAACTCAGAATTGTTGCTTGAGCATCCTAATAATATGCGTGCAATCAACACAACCTTGTCTACTTCAGCATCATCCCACCCTTATTTTACTGTTGAGAAACTGGTATTCTCCCGTGTGTTATGTCCTGAATCGATATTTATAACATGAACTTTCTGTTTTTAGTCCTATTTAATTCTGAGAAAATGGTGATAGGTGTTGGTTAAGACAGCAACCCGAGGGTAATTGCTGTAGATGATACTGGACAATGGTGTGTAGCTCTCAAATATATCTGCTTTATTTTCTATCTTTCGTACAATCGCAACATTCCCATCCCCTTGGTTCTACTTTGATCTAATTACTTCTGAACAGATCCACCACACCGATTGCTGCTATGTTTACAAGCTTGTGTAGGAGCTTTATCAGATATATCGGAGAGAATAAAACTACATCTTCAGGTTCCCTTTACAGTTTCCAGGTATAAACCAGATTTGTGTTTCTTGTATTTGTTGCAATATGTCTCCACTTTTAGCTTTTTTAGTAGAAAATATGAGTGAAGTTTAGCTTATCACTGAATTGTTCCCCTAAAAATAGTAATCTTTCGGGTAATAAGTGCATTTGCTCTTCTTTCTCAGATCTCTTGTTCTTCCTACTTGCATTATTTGTTCTGTTCCATCAGTCCAAAACAATAAAGACAATAAGTAAAGCTTGAGCTACGTCCTTGGCCTCTGAATCTTTGTAATATCTTAAAAGTTTGAGCTACGTCCTTGGCCTCTGAATCTTGTATCTATAGCAACATTGCAATTTCAGTTTTGGTTAGAACAAAAAGAAAAATAGTACTTCTCGGTTTCCTCCCAAGAAACTACTATCAGATGAATGCTAAATATATATATCAGAGTCTTCTTGTATCAGATTTTATCTAACAGACAACTAACACTCACTTATTGCGAATTTTAACTGCTGTCCTTGTCCTAAGCAACTTCCATAAGACCTATCACAAGTGATCTGATCTTCTCGGTGGCCTAAGCAACTTCCATAAGCAGAGAAAACTTAACTTTTCTTATATGATTAATACTGAGAGAAGAGAGGCGTACACAATGGTTAAAGAATATCAAAATACAATGGTTAGGGAAAGATGGTTATTTTACTCTTCATCTATCACTTAATATACTCAACCTCTGATACAATATCTTGTTGACGTTATACTCTGACTATAGTATTATTATTAACGCAAATGTGAACGAAATTTTCAAAAAAACAAACGATATTTTCTCAATAATAAGGGTTCATAATTGTGTTTCAAGTTTATAAGAAATTATTTGATCTCTTATATTTAGACATATAAATATACCAAAATAACTTATATACACTTCTATTTACATTTATATATATACAAATAAGTTATAACCATGCAGTAGACTAATCATATTACATAACACACGCAATGAATAATGCAAACAGAATTATCTTTGTAAAGATAAACAACCAACATGTACCGTATTAGTTCTGGCTTTATTTATGTTTTTTTTCTTGCGTGGATCTCCAAAATCCTTTTCTGAATATTTTTAATCTTCACTAAACCAACACTAAGTCATAAATCCACTACCACTTGTTCATTATTTTCGAATAATATACCTTTTGTACTTAAATTAATTATTTTGGAATATCTTTGTTGATAATCATGATTCATGATTGTTATGTGGGCTGGATAATCATGGGTCTCTATTTTTCTAGCCTGTAAAGTTTAATCAAAACTGAGAGCATAGCAAATGTATAAAATCTAGTTAGGATAATTTCATAGACTAATACTATCAACCTTTGTTTTGATGCACAATCAAATTTCAAATAATGACGAAAATCCTATATATATATATATATATATGACTATATGTTACTTCGTATGTCAATTGTTTATATATGTATATAACTATATACTCATATTCTTCTAAGTAGTGCATAACATTCAATTTCATATTCATTAACTTGAATCATTCGCTTTCAGTCGTACCAATTGACAGAGAAAGTAAACTAAAAATATTAACCTCTAAATAATTCATTAAAAAAACCAAGTTAATAATGGATAAAAACGGATAGTTAGAAAAATATCCTATTTATAATTTTAAATTTTAAAATACATTTTTTTGAAACTACCCTTTATAATATATAATAAGAAATTTTATCCTGACTTTATTGAAATTTTTACAAATAACTCAAATTCCAAAATATAAATTTAGTTAAAATTTTATATCTTTAATCATATTTTAATATAATATTACTTAGAAAATTATTAACTTAGAGTAATATAAGAAACTAAAAAATCAGATAATTTCTGAATTTATTTCTAAAAAAAATAGTTTTACATACATAGTTTTATGGTTTTTTATACTTTGTACTAAAACATTTCAAAAAAAAACAATTAAATTATAACAGTAAATATGAATAATTTTATCAATTTTTTTGTCAACTTATCTTATTTACTTTAATATCTCTTTTAACATTGTGTGATGTTGAATTCGAACTCAGCTATGTATGATGAATTTCAGAGATTACCACTATCGTGTAACATAATTCCCACGATAATTTTATTAATTCATTTAGAATAAATTATAGTTTTCTAAAAAAACAAAGGTGTAGTTTTCAAAATAAAATCTTTCTTTAGAATACTTTTTCAAATTTTCTCTTAAAAAACTATGATTAACCACATAAGTAAACCAATCAGAACAAAAAGCAAAATGGGTTTGGTTCATGTTTACTCATTGTTTTGTCCTATACGTCAACCAAATCTCTTAGTCGATCGGATCTCAATATTAATATGGTTCTCTCTCAAATATTTCCTAAAATTCCCTCCTCTAAAGGTTAAATACTATAGCATTTGATAGTGTTATATTTTTTTAAAATAGATATTTTACAATGTATATAAACTTGAGGGGGGAAAAATAAAGATGCAGTTTTGTAATTGTACGCCATTAGAGAGACAAACATGTAAACTAGCAAATTGGGTTACTATATATATTTTACACACACAAAAAGGTTATTATAATGTATATAATAAATCCCACCTTATACCTTCTGCATAAACAATGCCATGCACTATATATAATCGTCATTAGTAGTATTAATCTTCCTCCAGATAATAATTGGTTAACTATAGATTAATAATTACATTTTGAGAATGGGAGGTTTAGGTTCACCATGTGGAGGATGCAAGTTCTTACGCAGGAAATGTGTAGAAGGTTGTGTATTTGCACCATACTTTTGCTACGAAGAAGGATCTTCTAATTTTGCAGCCATTCACAAAGTATTTGGAGCCAGCAACTTCTCCAAGCTCATTTCTCATCTCCCTGATCATGACCGATGCGATGCCGTACGAACCATCTCTTATGAGGCTCAGTCTCGTCTCCATGATCCTATTTACGGCTGTGTCTCCCAAATCTTCTCCCTCCAGCAACAGGTTTTTCTCTATTGCTACCTTATTTTATCAATAAATGACATTTTTTTTTCTTTCTCAAAAATCGCAAAAAGCTTTCGTGGATGAAGTACAATCTTCATGTCAAATTTAATAGTCGAAAAAATATATTCTAGTCTGGAATATACAAAACAGTCCTATATATATATATATATATATAGATTTGAAGTCCATCTTCTCTAGTCTCTAGAAAATATAGATGTAGACTCTTTTATCATAAGCTTAGTAGATGAAAATGAAAAAGCTTTGTAGCTGAGTTTTCCAATGAATTGTTAGCTTATTTAGGAAATGTAAACATAGGGTTTGTTTGTCTTGCTTCAGCATCTCTAGTGTGCTTACAAGTTGCTTGACTTTCTTTTGTGTGTGTGTGTGTGTTAAGGTTGTCAGTCTACAAGCACAAGTGGTACTCCTTAGAGAAGAAGCTTCTAGAAAGTTCCCTCAAGAGGATTGTACGGAACAAGGGAAGGTTCTAGCTCAAGATATGTCCCTGGATCTTCACAGTTGGTTTCACCAAGTAGTCTCGGGCTCGAACCTTAACCAGATGAGTGATGTTGCATCCACGTCCATGGATCGCAATGAGTCATTTAGCAGCTCAAATGAATCTCTTTACTACCCGGAAGTCATGTTTCCATGGTCTGTTTAAGTACAAGTCACTAGTTTGCAAAAGATTGGAACTTATATTATTTTAGAATCTTATATCAACTTTCGACGTTTTGCATCTCAGAAATCGAATCACCCAACCATTTTTCTCCTTGGATATAACCGCCTCTTCAATGATTTCATAGAAACAACATTAGATTTGAACAAGTGACCGAAATGAGTGGTTACTGGGAAAGAGCATAACAAAATTAGGCTGTTTTACAACCAGACACTACTACAAAGCCAGAGAGACAATTCGATTTCCCAAATAACATTTAGTTACAAAAATTTGTCTTCATGTTGGATTTTGATCTCCCAAAAGACATTAGTTAACAAAAAGTTATTTCTTCCTGTTTGTTTCGAGCTTATCTCTTGTGCTTAAACCGTACTTTCAACAAGAACTGCAACTTCACCTGTCCAAAGACAAATCAATCTTCGTCAGACCTGTACACACCTGTCCAAGGCTTTTGATTGATTTTTTTTAAAAAAATTTTGTTGTTGTTGTATATATACTAGAAAAGTATGCTTAACCGTTCCTGTATACATATGTATCACAGCATATATAGTACGTGTTTCATTGTTTTGTAGAATTTATGATTTTAGAAAATATTTGAAAGTTATAAGGAAATAAATTCTTTGATTATTTGACAGATTATTGGTTATCTTTGATAATACGGAGTCTACCATAAATTCAATGAAAAAGTTTTGGGCTCTTTACTGGTTATCAACTATGATCAGTTTCAAGTAATCACACACAAAAAAAAAGTAATCAGTTTGAAGATTCCGGTTATGTTTATTTGGTGGAAGTGTCAAACTCTCAAGTCTCAATATTATTCGCAATCCGATACATAGAACCGACTTAGAAACCAAACCGGTTCCGATTGGTTTGATTCGAATGTTGTTCTTCCTTGGCGAGAGAGATTCTTAAACCCTTTAGTTTCGATTGAACATTTTCCCGAGATTTGGGAGTGTCCATAAACCCCTTACACTCTCTCTCTCGCTGGTCGAGCTCAAGGCAAGAGGAAGTAGGAGGAGGAGCAGAGAAATGGTGAATAAACCTTGGAAGATTATTCCAAGGCCGCTTCTAGAAACCGTTCTCAACAATCATGTCCAACGCCACCGTGTTCCTCAGCCGCTCATCCTCCATGGTCCTCGTGGCGTCGGCAAAACCACCCTAATTCTTAACCGTAAATCTACCCTTTTGAATCCCTAAATTTCCAATTTTCAATTTTTTTTTTCAAAAACAATCATAGCTTTGATTCGTTCCGATCTCGTTCTTTTAGGTCTTCTCGGAGACTGGAACAAAGGGCCTCATATCGCTGGCTATGTAGATTTTGCGCAATCGGTCACGGAACACCATCCGGATCACCACCAATCATATCCATGGGCGTCTTGGACCAGTGTTTACCCACCATTGTTGTCGAATTGCAAAACCCAGCTCGAGGATTGTCTTGAATCTATGAGCCACAAAGCTATCAAACTTGGGAGTATAAGCTCGCAGCAGATATTCACTACCATGAACAAATGGTACGGTCTTAATACCGCTCTCCGCCGTATACTTCAGGATTACAAAATCGCCATCCCCGAGAAAGCCTCCGTTTCGTTTCTCTGGGAACGCGCAGTTTATGCGTTATCTCTTCGACAAAATGCCGATGAAATTGATGGGTTGCTCGACTTGGAAGAGAAAGGTGATAGCTTGTCTGTAGAAGAGGCTACGTACTATAGAGAGACCGCCTTTGCGTTAAGATTAGCCAAAGAGGTAATAAGGATGCAGCAGAGTTGGAGAGCCAATGCCATTGCCCATCTAAACCGAACTAATGGGTTTTCGAGAACAGTAGCAAATTCTTGTACTGACTGGCCGTTGCTACTGATCGAGTTGTTGTCACAAGCTGCAGAGATTGGTTTCTTCCAGGTAATGGAATTGATAAGTACTACTAATTTGTGTCTAAGGTCATTGAATCTTTGATCTTATGAGTAGTTAAACAGTGGCTGTATCACCTGGAAACATTTTGATAATTATCGATGTTACTTTCTGCACTAAGTAATGCTGGCTAAGTTTTGTTTCTCTTTGTTTCTTGCTTTACTTGGCAGCCTAAGTTGGTCTTAAACAACATTGAAATCTTGAAGAGTGCTATTCAGACTGATGATTCAACAGTGTCAGCGTCAATGTACCATGACAATCTTGTATGGAGAATAATAGCGTTAGGTGCGAATGAGCGCTGTCTACCTGTCCTATTCGTGACTTCGGATAGGTTGGTTCTGTTTTTTTGTTGCCTTTTTTGTTTTATAAGTACAAGCTGTTACTATCCGGTGATTGCTTGGTCTCATAAGCTAGCCCTTTAAGTTTCGTTTTCTAAACACTATAAGGGAAACTGGTTTCAGACTTGTATACTTTGTAGCATGTCATTGAGTTACAGATTTTGTGAATAGTCATTTTCCATTCTGAACTTGACCCCTAGCTACGTCTTTTCTTTTGAAACCTTTTTATCATTTTTCTCTGATGTTTAATAATTTGAATCATGACAGCTACTACTCATATCAAGCCTTTGTTGACTTCGGGTTCCCAGACATTTTCATCTCTCGTGAGGTATAGAAGCTTCACGTATATCTCTAACCAAACTATGGATTCTCTATGTATTTTTGTGAACATGTATTGGTAATCTGGTATAGAATGTAAAGTTTCCCAATCTCTGCCTTCATTTCCAATATAGAAAATCTGAATCGAGAGACTATGTTAACATGGGAGTTCAAGATTTTATGTTTTTTCCGCATTCTACCCCTTTTACATTGCATTCTTGATTTGTTTCATTTGTAGACATTTGGATGGACTCCTCAAGAAGCCAAATTACACATGGTTCCTGATTACTTCAGTGCTTCGGAGGTGAGAAAAGTGTCGTAGGTAATGGCACGCTTGTTTAATGAACCCATAAATTTGAAAATTAGTGTGACATTCTAAAATCACACAATATAAAACTAGAAAGGCTAAGTGATCTTTTCTGCTTGACATTTTACTGTTTATTTTGCTAATGTGACTGTTGTATATAATACTAGATTTCTAACATGATGTTGGAATTATAGTGGACTGTCATTGCTGATGTTCTTGGGACCAATTCTCGGCATCTATTTGAGCTTTATGCTCTTAAGCAAAGTAATCATTACCAAAGGTAGTGGCTCCTCTTCTTTTGCAGTCTCTCTCATTCTATCTTCCATTTTCGGTTTTTGCTTTTTCGGTTTCATCAGAAACTAAAGAAAACAAGAAAAGATATTTCTTTACACAGTCAACTTAGTAATTTCTTTGGTATGCGTCAAATCCCTTTTTCTCATTTTCCAAATGTAACCAAAGCCATTGTCAGTTTGATGGGAAAGAAAGCAGGTACATTTGAAGATATTGTGGATGCATACTTGGCATATTTACAAGTAAGCTCGCTTAAACTGATTGCTTGCAAAAGACTTCTTGATGAAAGTGATGTTTAATTTGTACAATGTTATCTGTTTTTTTCTTGTATAGGTTGCTGTGGTTAATCCTGCAATGGAAAAAGCGTTGTTGCGGCTTCAACTTTACGCCGCTGATGTACGGAAGGGAAGGATTCCGGATGAAAAATTACGCTTTGGTGCTGCATGGAGGCATCCTCCACGTAATGAGGATCCTACTCTCTGCTCTGAGTGGGCTAAAATTCAGCTGATGGATTTTGTCCAAGCTCTTGTCAATACAGAATTTGCGGTACCTACTCTTCTACTTAATGGAAATGACGCAAAGTTGTTAAAATATGTTACTTTTCAGATTCAAATGATTAAAAATTACAAGCTCATGGTCTATAGGTAAATTATTTGGGTGACTATAGCCTTGAGATCTTTGAAGACCCTTCTGCTATGGCATTGGTTGAGGTAAAAATTCTATCTTCTCTTGATCGGCAAAAACTAATATGTATACCCATTTTACCAAAAAGGGTTTTCTTGCAGGTTGGGATACTATATACTCAACGAGATCCGTCTTTTTTCCGTCCTATATCCCAAGGCATTAAAAGATGCCTAGTTAGATGGTGGGCAAACTTTTTCCCTTCTCCCCTGGACCTGCTCTTTTAAATCTCTGCTTTTTGCAATCCTCACACACCTGCGTCATTTGCATTGCAGGCTCATCCAAGAGCGAATGCAGATGAGCTATTGGAGCTCAACCAAATATTGGTGGCAGAGAATCATACGGGGTCGTTATTACAAGCATTTAATGCTTGGCTACAGAACATAGGCAGTTTCAAAAGGTACACGCCTGACATGCTCTGTTTCTAGCTCTCTTACACCTCACAAGAGTACGTTTATCCGGCCGTTGCAGTATATAGGATAATTAATTTAGGACTATTAGTAAAACTTCCATCTCAATAACTTGTCTGATTCAAGTTCATTGCGTTAGCGTCTATGCATCCTTAACGAACGTACAATATTGTTGTTAGTGTTACTGGTAAAGCTTATTATCCCAAGTTTCACACACCAATGCAGGTTTTGTTTTCACAGGAACATTGATGATAATCGTGGTATCTTGTGTGCGTAAATCCCCAGCCAAAACATATCAGATTCATATGTTACCGTGAAGCAAGAAACACAGAGGGGCGTTATTATTGTTGCCGTCAAAGCCTAACTTTTTGTAACGTCGTCATCAAGAAGAGACGTCTGAGGGAAAAACCTCCAGCGACGAACGGTGTAAGTGGGAGTCTGCCACGAGAACAGCTTTTTTCTTCAGACGCTGTATATAAAGCGCATGTTTCTGTGTTGTGATTTTTCTCTGTGGTAAAATTATAGAAGTCAAATACTTTAATTATTCACTGTATTGTCTACCTACCTTTTCAAGCCGAAAAGTCCAATAAAGTTTCTTTTTTTAAAAAACAAGAAAATCTTTTGATTATTACATTTGTTTCTAAATTTTTTTTTTCTTGACCAAGTGAATAGCGAAACAGAAGATGTTAATTTGTATTGTATTGTAATTGAGTTCACACACTAAATAAACTAATTAAATTTCCGTTCATTACAATTCAAATGATATGAGACCAAGTCTAAAGCTTTCGTATAATTACGTAAATGTAATATGTACGTTACACACTATAGTGGGAAAAAAAAAGAATAATGAATTGAAGACAAAGAAGATTTGCATGACAGCTTTAGCCGTGGCGGCACCTTCCTGAACCGCGAGGTATATTGGTGCAACCGTTCCGACCAGAACCACTGACCGGACCTCTTTGCAGCACCTGAAACAGTAGCCTGATCTCATCGACGGCCTCCGGGAAAGGCCTCATGGCTTCCACTTGCGTAACATCCAAGACAACAACGAAAACAACAACTAAGATAATTACGAGCACTAATTGTCTTTTCATCATACTTGTAATTATTTTTGTTTCTCTTCTTCTTTTTGAATGTGAGACCAAAACAAAACAAAAAACAAGAATGAGCTTTTTATTGGTTAGGGGAGTAGTGTAGGGTCTTTTTTGGTTTGTATGTGTAATAAATTCGATAATGACTCTTATATATAGGGTTTTTGAGATGTCGTTGTTTGACTTGTGCAAGTTTGGTCTCATTATCTTATGTTTATGCATACACACACATATATGAACTTTGACTTTGACTTTACTACCAAAGAATTGGTTTTCAACATCTTGAACCAAACCGTATTAGACACGGTTTGTCTAAGTCCACATGGGCTTTTGCTAAAAATAAACAAGACCGGGCCCTAGCTAGCTACCTCTCTCTAAAGTCGAAACCGAATTCTGATCTCCGTTTAGATTGGCTTGACTTCGGCTCGGTAGTTTGATGCTAATTTCTATTCTTGTGACATAGATTGAAAATCTATTCTTTTTCACGTTTGTAACATAAAAAAATTAATTAGATGGAGTAATATATTGATGAAAATCACAAGTTCTTTTTTATTTTTTTTTATCATTTATCGTCTATGGATTCGTTTGGGAACACAGGACAGTAAACTAAAAACTAGTGAAGGACAACTGTTCAAATACGCCAACACAACTATAGCTGGTAAAAACATTGATACTTTTTGTTTGAGTTTCTTGTACCACCATTTTTATAGCTTTGTATTGTAGTTTCACTTTTGTGACATAGTTAGTGGTACATGCAATCATCTATCGCAATTTTACCAATAAAAAAGCCTATATGTCGTAAATTCATTAGAATTTCAAATGGTTGATTTATAGAAGCTATGAAACATGTGGAATAATAAATCAGTGTTTCAAATAAATATACCCACATTTATTAAAAAAATAATAATTTCATGTTTAATATTAGGGGAATAACCTTTTTTACGTTTCCATTCAAATTCTACGTAAATCCGTTGTTAAAATGTTTTTAAAGGTAAACACATCGTGTACAACTTAAAAGGCCTTCAAATGTTCGTATTATTTTATATTTTTATGCTACAAATTAAATTGAGTTATAGCACAAAAACACCAACGTTCATATAATAAATGTATAGTAAGTATGATGACTATATAGCTTTCATTTTCACAAGTAAAGAACTAAAGAATATGTGTAGAGATTATTCAAATGACCGATCGACTGGAAAACGAACCGGATCCCTCTCAAAGTGAAATTTAGGTTGAATTTTATTTTATTTATACATTTAATTTGGTTATAAACGTAATTGTGTCATGAATGAGACTAGGGTTTCTTTGACTCGAGGATTTTGGTCTCGTGAAATTTTCTTAAACTTTGACTTTTTTTATTTGGGAAGAAGCTCGGCTTTAAACATTTGAAGAATTAATCAAACAAGTTATACACGACTCGGTTCGCCTTACTCTACGAGTTCTTATTCACACGAGAACCGGATAATCTGTATAAAAACCGGGTCACAGACTCACAATCCCGGTTTAAGCTTGGCCGATCCTAGAGGCTAAAGCATATGAGTACCTGCGAGTAGTGAGTGTTGATCCACAACATCGACCCAAAAGATACCGATTTATGTTTCAATAAGGCGGCATTCAGATATTTTCACAATAATTTAATTGTTTAATCAATTACAAATGCATACGCGTATAATGTGTAACCCTGGTATCCAATATTATTCAATAGTTTACAACATAAACTAAATAATATTTTTCATTGTTGCATACTTGCATGCGTGTGTAGGTCTACCAAACTAAACACATTAAGAAAACAAGTTTAAAAATACATATATGCTCGCGTCATCTCATGTCATGAATCATAAATCTTTCATGTGGTAATTTATTTTAAAACATTGATTATAAAATCCTTTATCATAAGGTTTAAGAAATTGGTACATGTTTTTTTCTTGAAACATCCCGACAATGCTTGATAGTATATAGTAAAAAACTTGGTAATTGTGAGACATTGAACAGAAATGATGAAGTCGAAAAGAAATTTTTAAAAAATTACATGAAAGGTGCTTTTTTCAGCCCAAATAAAAGTTTCTTTTAATATATTTTAGCAAAACAAAGAAGTTTGGAGCTACTTAAAAATTGAAATAAATCCATAGTCGTGAAGTCACGTCGTATCTGTAGCTAGAGATGCCTTATAGATTTGGTTTAATATTCGGTCCGGTTCGATCCGTTCTTGTTCGGTCGGTTTAAGTTTTTCTTTGGCAACGTGTGACAGACACCTTTGATGGTCTATCTCTGTCTCAAAAGCACCTCGAGACTCTCTGTATGATTCTCTCTGACGCTCTTTCTCCGTCGAAGATCCTTCTTTGATCAAAGAAGAGAGAATCTCTGGGAGATAGAGAGGAAGAGAAATCCTTTGATCTACCAGAGAATTCTCTTCCGAGAAAAAAAAAAAAAGAGAGATGCAAACCATCTCGAAAGCTTCTTCTGCTATCTCCTTCTTTCGATGTTCTAGGGTTTGTCTGATTACTTTCTGGATTCTTATTCCTTTTCATTCTTTGTCTCTCTATTCGATTACCTCACGAATTTTGGGATAAACCTATACTTGTAATTTTTTTTTTTTGAAAATTATCAGTGCATCTCATACCAATTATGATCTGTATGCTTAATTCGTGAAGATCGTTTTTGATATTTCTCATTATAATTGCCTTGGTTCGTCCCCTTAGTTATGTACTAAGGATTCTAATTATAACCAGAATTGGTGGATTGAGACAAAAATTTGTCTAAGGTTGCGTTAGTATATTAAAAAAAAATTAGTGTTTATCAAATAAAACCAAATCCTGTATCATGCTATTACTTTATCAAAATCTTTTCCTTGAATATTGGATGCAATGAAATTTGATGACTTCAAACTGTTATCATGGCGCATTCAATTATGGACATAATAAGCCTGTTGGCTCTTGTTTGAATCTTCTCTGTTCTTGTTGTTCATTTTCTCGTCTGCTTCGAAGTAAGAATGAAATAGAAGTGTAACATCTCTTTTTTTTTAATCTCAGAAACTAACAAGTCAGCCATGTGTGAGACAGCTTCACCTCAGAAAGGGTCTTGTGAGCAGAGTGATGAAGATGGTCTCTTCACCTCTTAGGACTTTGCGTGGTGCTGGTAAATCTATTCGAGTGTCGAATTTCTGCAGTGTCTCCAATATCTCCTCATTGCAAATTGAACTGGTGTGTACTTTTTGGAGCTCCTAAACTATTTTCTCTCAATTCTAATTTGATACATTTTTTTTTTCTTGAATTTTTATGCCACGAACCTATTTAGTAAGTCATCATGTAATTTAGAATAATTCTCTCGTGTTTTCCATTTTCAGGTGCCTTGTCTCAAGGACAACTATGCTTACATTTTGCATGATGAGGATACTGGTACAGTTGGGGTGGTTGACCCTTCTGAAGCTGAACCTGTGATAGATTCGCTGCAGAGGAGTGGTCGAAATCTAACATATATATTGAATACACATCATCATTATGATCACACTGGTGGTAATTTGGAATTGAAAGACAGGTACGGTGCAAAGGTAGGAAGACATCACTTCTTTTTCTTTCCTCATTGTACCATGATGCATTCTAAAAAAAAAAAAAAATTTGTTGGGATGATCCAATGTTACATATTTGGAAAGTAGGTGATTGGCTCAGTTGTAGATAGAGACCGGATACCTGGAATCGATATAGCCTTGAAGGATGGTGACAAATGGATGTTTGCTGGTCATGAAGTCCATGTTATGGATACTCCTGGCCACACAAAAGGTTGTTTTATAATCCCGTTTTGAAGTAGTTGACAATTCGATTATTTCAGTCATCATTATATCCATATAATGTGTGAGGATAAGCTGAGAGTGGAGATTTGGTTTAGAATGGGTGGATTTCCCTACAGACAGCATCGAAATAGAAACTGTGTGCTCGTTATGTGGTCTTAAGTTGGTACAGAAGATAGCGTTGTCTCTCTTATTCAAAGAAGTAAGTTAGAAATTTATATGTTCAGGAGTTGTAATACATTTTAACAAACTTGTGGGTTATGGAGAATTTTCTTGGGGATTCTTTGGATAACCCCTGGGTTTTATACCTCGATTGTATTGAGGAAATATGAGAGTTTATTATAAACTCTTTAACAGAATAGTCTTGCTCTTCTCTTTCTTGAAGGATTGTAGCTTTCATATGCAAATGGCCTAGAAAAATCGAGTGCAAACGAAAGTCATGCACGATATACCTCTTAAGCCTCTTTGTCCCCCATTTTTACTCATATTTTCTAAATATTTTGATTCTCCTTGCAGGCCATATAAGCTTATACTTTCCAGGATCACGAGCTATCTTCTCCGGAGACACCTTGTTCAGCTTATCATGTGGTAAACTATTTGAAGGTACCCCTAAGCAGGTAAACACCCCATATCTCTCTCTCTCTCTACCTTTCTGCTTAATTACATTATATTTTGGATCAAAAGTTTCAGGATCAATTCATGTATTTTCTATCTAATGCAGATGCTTGCTTCTCTCCAAAAGATTATATCTTTACCAGATGACACAAGCATATACTGTGGTCATGAATATACACTGGTCTGTCATATTTTGATACTCTAGTGTTGGTGAGAATCTCTAACCATAAAGGGGTGGTCTCAAATGACTTTAATTTGATATTTGGTGCAGAGTAATTCCAAGTTTGCGTTGTCTATAGAGCCAAACAACGAGGTACTCCAGTCTTATGCAGCTCATGTCGCAGAGCTCCGTAACAAGAGATTACCTACGGTAAAATAATGATTCATCACAACGATCCTCTTATGCATTCCTGGTTAACTTAGTGTTAATTCTTGTTTTTTTTTTGGGGTCAGATTCCGACAACAGTGAAGATGGAGAAAGCTTGTAACCCGTTCCTCCGCAGTTCGAATACAGATATTCGTCAGGCTTTAGGCATTTCAGAGACTGCAGATGAAGCAGAAGCCTTGGCGATTATCCGAGAAGCAAAGGATAATTTCAAAGCTTAGGCTTTTTTCTCTAAACAAGAACAAAGAAAGAGAGAGAGAGAGAGTTTTTTTTTTACTTTTGATGTAAAACCTCGTAGTTTGGTACTTATCAACACCGCAATAATGTTTTGATTAACGATTTTTCTTAACAAATTATATGTATAAAAATATTTACCTTTTTATGTTTCTTATTTTTGACATTTTCTTACGAATTACGAAACAGATTAAATGTTCTAATGTATTCTTAAAAAAAGAGTATTTTAAAATATTAGTTATGTTTTACATTTTTACTAAATTCTAAAGATAATAAACTATTATTAAATCAAACTTAAGAAACCTACTACTATAAAATACAATGTGCGGATAAGAAATATGAGTTTATTTTCTTCTATTAGTGTTGTCATTGTTATGTGTATTTATAGTTTGAATGCAGAATACAGAGCCTATTAAGAACTAAGTCATTTGAATTTAGCACGGAATAAAGCTATTTGTAATATATATGTTAGTACTTGACAAGATTAAAAACAATATAAAAGCAACAATTTTTTCGAAACACTGTAAAAAACTAAATTTATGGTGAAACGTAAGTATTTAACAAATAAAAAGTCCAACAACAATTCAAATTAATGTTTCTGGATAGTCTACTCTAAATTCTCCTCGAAAACAAGAGTCACCTTTTTAAACCATGAATGATGTTAGAGTTCACGAGGTCTGGTGATTAACAAGCTAGTAGGCAAATAGCTTAACCTTATTGGGGGATTTAATCTTCGAGTAAGAGAAATAAGTTGGTCATTTGTCATTAATAACTGTAGGCATTACTAATAAATAACCTAACCGAGTTTTCAATTTGAAAGTTCTGAATCAATTAAATAATAAATTATAGTAGTATTTTTCTTTAGTCCTAGGACCACCCATATGAAATTAATTATTTTCCGCTTTAGTATAAAATTCACGGTTATCATATTTCCTTTTTTCGTAAAATCTAAGCAGTCTTAATTTTTTTCTTTAGAAAAAAAAAAGCAGTCTTAATTTATAACTGAATTTTACTTTTTAACGAAAACCCACAGTTTAGACTTTTAGAGTGTTTAATTCATTATTTATAGTAAATACAAGATTTTGTATTTTCGAGTTATCACCATAAAATATCAGAAGCCTGTTTTAGTTTGTTTAAGTTATGCAAAACAACTTAAACAATTTTAAAGTTATCACCATCACATGCTGAAGCTAATATGGAATATAAAGTGGTAAATTTTCAAATTAACTGTGAATTCTTGTTCAAAGCTTTCAAGAAGCCAGCAAAGTGGCCCTCTCAAGATGGATACTTGCAAGACATAACCACAAATTTTAGGAATAACCCTTTCTTCAGTTTTTATAGCTTAGACAGCTAATGCTTGTTCTTCCTACTTTGCTGTAATAGACAATTCTGTCCCAACATAGTAAGTCCCACTTATTGATCTGGATTTAAATGTATGAAAGGTAATTTAATTGAATTAACGTTTAAAAAAAAATTATGCAAAACAACTTTTCTGGTCATCATATAAAAGATTTGGATCAAAGCTACGAATGATATTATCAACAGTCATCATCGTTCGGAATTTGTATGTTTTCTGTAATGTATCATTTGCTTCATCAATAATTTTTTTATAGACGAAAAAAAGAGTGCTGACTTCATTGTGATGTAAAAAGAAAAGAAAGATAAAAGAGAGTGCCGACTTCAATCTAAAAGAAAAAAAAAATGTGATCAATATTAGATTTATTATTCAATAGATAATGTTTAGATTTATATGACAGACAAAGACTGTATAAAAGCCAACAACAAACTACAGAAACCAATATATTCCCCCTTTGATAAAGTCTCTGTCTCTGCTTTTCTTCTTTTACAAGTAATTATTTCGTGTAGATATTGAGATATACTCTCACATTTATTATTTAACAAACACACAATGCTATAAAGTATATAAACTCCCAAAAAATAAAAATAAACAATATATTTAAGACCCAAAAAGGGAAATTGTCTTTTGCTTTTCTTCTTTTACAATTTTTGTTATCCCATCTTCTCTAGAAAACGACGATTAGATATTTTTTTAGACATATATATATTAAAATAGTCTCACATAGACAAAAGAGACCGTTGTAATATTAGTACGTATTAATTGCCCCCCCCCTACTAAGGATTTATATAAGTACCAAATTACGACAAATATCTTAATCAACTTGGTCCAACACCAAACACATCGGAAACGTTCATTACGTTCAAAAGTTTTTTTTTAAAAAAAAACAAAAAAAAGAAAGAAGAAAACAATAAACTCTTTTAGGATTTGAAATTATATATTTTTTTTTCTCTCTTTCTTTTTTTGTGGTTTCCCGCAGTTCAACGAACAATAGCCATACGACGTCGTTGAGATTCAGTTGGCACTTTCACGTCATATGCTAAACCGATAATCTCAAGAAACCGGACAAGGTACCAAGAAATGTCGATTTGCCACCATTCAAGTCCTTGCCTCGCCGACGACTCGAACGCGTGGTGATTGTTGTGCCAACTTTCTCCAAATGAAAATACCGATAACCACCTTCCAAAGACAACAACAACAAGAAGAACAGATTTCTTTTTAACAATAATGTATTTGGAAACATTAGCTGTGTACAATTCACGTATATATACTTTAATATATTGTGAGAGTGACAGAGATCATTAGAGTCTTGTACACACCAAGAATGTAGAAAATTGAACATTTACATACCAAACATTACGAGAAGTGTCATTGGTCTTCCAAGTCCGAGTGCCCCAAATATGGCAAAGTGAGTTTATGAGACAAGTCACGTGCACCTCCAAAGCTGCTCCTACCCCCTGCATCACCAACCAAGTCAATTATAATGCAATTCTACAATATACCATTATATTCATTTTTAACAAGGAAGGAAAGATTCAATCTTTTTTACCATTCCCCAAGTAACGAAGGACATGCCACCAAGATAGAAGAGAAGGATACCAAGTCCTAGAATGTGAAAAAGCACCGTTTTTTGTAGAAACCTGTAGAACCATTGCCTCTTCAAATCGTCGACATTTGTTCTTCTTCCACACTACATATTCAGTCATCGTGATTTAGATCTTTTGGTTATTATTAAAAGATTTATAATGGAAAAGATAAAAGAGTAATTAACAAAAACAAAAAAAACCCACCTTTGAAACAAGATATGCAGAATCATAAATCCATAGAAGATGACTAAACCAAAAACCTTCTTTAGGGCTATGTGGATCTCGTTCTGAATCCGTAAATTGATGATGATATCGATGAGTACTCACCCAATCAATCGGATCTCCCTATTAAAAAAAAAAAAAAGATTTTAATCAATAAATAAAATATACTACTCCTTAATAGTAGCAATTAAGATCTAAAATGACTTTGTAATTATGGATATGAACCTGAATAGCGAGAAGGGCACAATAGGCTAAGAGATACTCGAGCCATTTAGGGACTTTGAAACTCCGGTGAGCCAAGTTCCGGTGATACGACACCGTAATACCAAGACCACCAATCGTATAAAACAAAAAGGTAACCCAAAGAGCCGACCAGCTGAAATAAAACGGAGCCAAGAGAGCCATTGAATGCACAAACAATGAAGCTGTGAGTTTAAAATAATCTAATCTCCTCCACTTTCTTTCCCAGAACACCCATCTCTGTTTCCTCTTCTCCGCCGCTTTCTCCGAAGAAGAAGGCTTCTTCTGGTGGTTCTCCTCCACCGTCGATGTCACCGACATGTCCCGATCTCCTTTCCTCTCTTCTTTCTTCTTTTTCTAGGGGAATGAATAATGGAGAGGAGAATAAAAAATGAGGCTTTCCTTTGTAATTTATAGTATCATGAAAAATTTTATGTTATGAATCAGTAAAATAATAAATATGAATGATATTTGTTTCCGGACACGTAAGGAGGTAAGGTGTATATTACATGCACAAGTGGTATCTTTCTCTCTTTCTTTCTAACAACTATTGATATTATTTATTTGTGAATCACTAATAATAACAACGTAAAAGTTATTTTTAGATGCCACAAAGTATAGAGGAAATGGTGACACAGGGCTCGATATTCCTTGACTTATTCTAACTATTGATATACATTTTGCTTTTTATGGATGTACGTGATTACAGGCAAAATTCACGCTCTGTAGCTGTAACACTGTTATCGAATTTCTTTCTTTTTTTTTCTTTTATATAGTATTCCAATAAACCCACTGACTACTACTCAGCATATACTCTTTTTTTTTTGTAACAAAGCATATACTTTTTTTGAACCGATTCGTTTTTAATTAATTTATTGGAAAATATTATCTACACTAATTCAGGTCCCCAGGTTGCAGCTAGATATATTCCAACTCATTGTATCCATACAAAAAACAGAAACAAATTATTTATTATTCATTATATACACGATCTAAATCTAGTATAATATTATTTTAATTTTGTTCCTTGTTAGTACAACTAAGTCAAATCGTACATCAAATTTGCATATCCAGATCATATATATGATCATTTCCATTTAATACACAAATTGATATATGCAAACAAATATATCCAATGTCTCTAAAATTTGATTATTCAGGTCATAATTGTTGGACAGCACAAATATATCATCTATAATTCTTAAAAAGAACAATGTATTTTTTTTTGCTATAAAAAGTCATATATCTTTTAGGATATTTTATTTCAATAGTCAAGATTATGTACTATATATAGAACACAATCGAACAAAATAAAAAGATTACATTTTCAATATATTTATGTATATGTATAAGATGAAAAACATCATTTTATTTGACTTTATGACTTTTTTTAAAAAATATACAGTTATCTTTTTCATATATATTTCTTCACTATGTTAAAACCTTTTTTAGTAATTAAGAAAGTTTACATATTATTATTTATTATTTACATTTAAAAATATAAATTTTGAAAATATAATTATATATAGAATAATTTTCTATATATGTCTAATTTTTCCAAAGAATCTTAAACTATATTTACCATATATATATATAATTTATTTTAAAAAATTATTAAATTTATATTTATTTTTATCATAATTTATATATCCACACAACGGTGCAAATCAACCACTTATATATATAAGCGAATTATTGTTTTTTGTTTATTAGTTTAGGTTTGCGTTCTATTTTAAACGAAGCCATAAAAAGTATCTAATCTGTAATTTTAAAAGAAAACTATGTATCTTTTTTTGCTACAAAAAATCATGTCTTTCAGAATATTTTGTATATATTATTTCAATAGTCAAATTTATGTTCTATATATAGAGCACAATCGATAATTGAGTAAATTACCAGTTCAGGCATTTCAAGTAGTTGAGCTCATGTTTTTTTTTATTAAGTTTTGTATGTTCTTTTAAATTAATAACTTTAAAGTTGCAATTATATAACAACAAAAAAAGCTTTAGGGTTGCAAGATTTGACACAAGTAAATAATATTATATTTGATTGAGACCGAGTTTTTCCTTTTTTGGAGCCTATAATGATATATCGGTCTCAATACACACTTTAAAGTATAATTATTTTAAAAAATTATAACGAGGGATATTATTTTACTAACCTTGGGCCCGTATGTCCTATAGTCCATACCTTCAAGTAAAAATGAAACTGAAACCATAAATAATATATATTGTATGTTGAATCAAAAGATAGTAACTTTCGCATGTTAAGATCTGTTATGTAATATGAGCTCTTATACATAATTCAAATGTTAAGATCTGTTAAGATATGTAATATGAGCTCTTATACATAACTTTCACATGTTAAGATCTGTTATGTAATATGAGCTCTTATAAATAATTCAAATTATTTTGTTGCGAGTGTAGGTGTTCAGCACAATATATACATGCATATATATATATAACAAATCGTTATATGGATATAGTTAGAAAAAATTCAAAAAATAATCACTTTTGAAATGTTCCAAAAAATCCTAGATCCTCGGTTCTTGAACTTGAAAAACTGAACTTCAAATAAAAACACAAAAATGGAGATTAGAGCCACGCGAACTCCGGAAGCGTAAGACGACAAAAATAGAAAAGCTAAAATCAAATGAGTACAACATTGTTACAGTACCCTACAAGAACAGTATGCAGAGTGCAGTTGCTTTAAATGATAGCATCTACAAGTATCTTTGAATGTAAGATTATTCCCAATATGTACCAATACATTAGTGGTTTCTACATCAAAATCACAGCAGCAAAATTATTAATTGTGTTAGCTACATTAGGTCGTGGGTAAGTGAGAAAGGTAGTTAAGCTTTGTTAATAACGATAAACGAGCATTTAAATAATAGATATGAAAAGTAAACAAATTAAATAATCATGTGGTCTCCGTAATTTTGATTAAAACCAATGACCGATTCCTTTCTGATGCAATAATAAATTAATGGTGGAAAAAGCTGATCTAGAAGATGTTAACATTCACACACATAATTAACTAATTAAGGAGATCTGATCTGTAAACCATAGTATTAAAAGTTTGAATACTTGGGATTTTGGAGCAGGTAAAATGTACACTTACATTACAGTTGGGATGGTGATTATCATCACACTGCTACGTTTTTCTAGATTTATGACGTTCAAATTTGTGAAAAAACCCCACTATGATCGGTTTAAAGAAGAAAACAATACAGACATGTAATTATTTCCGACTTGGTTTGTTGTTTTTTTTTATGAGAAAATAGGTTTGCATTTCATCTTTTGAATTGCTTTGTAAATGATCGTGAAAAGTCCTACAAAAATTGAAAATAAGTCATAATAGTTTTCTTTCGTACGTATTGCTTCTGAAAATTGGCTAGATGCATAGTTTTTGAGTGGAGTTTCTTAAAAACTTATTATATATCAGACCTTCTAACATATTAAGATCCTTAATATAGTAATTATATTGTTAAATATATATAATATTTATATTAAAAAGGAGAAATGATCGTCACAGGTGTGCAGAGATATAAAACTGTAAATGATGCGAATGGTCCATGATCACTCACTGACGACTAGTCGATATACTTTCTCAATATAACATTTTCATCCCTCACTTTTCAAATTTTCAATCATTACGATGATATTATTAATTAATTAATTACATTCGGGTGGTTACAGCTTTTACTTAATCTTGTCTGATCAAGAAGATAGGTTACATTCATTGAGAGTTAGCGAGTTAAAAAAACTGTAATATAAACAGTACTATAGGTTACAACCATATTTTTAGTGAAACTAAAGCTTCTTTTTTGACAATTTATCTGACTTTGTTTTTCATTTTTTTGGGGTTCTATTTACATATTTTGTTACGCACATATCGTCATATACATAAAAATAGACGCATTCATGTTTACGAAAATAACATTATTTTTAACTAATACACATAGATTTGTAATTAAAAAGAATAAAAATGAATTTTCATTTTGTTTCATCATACTGATTAATAAAATTTAATTGGAGTACAAGAAGCAGTCACGTCCTATGGATAGTGACATGCATCAGTCGAAGTACATAATTATTAATTCCAAAATTCTCTATACAACTACCGATCCGTCTAGAGCTTTAACTCATTACTTCTTTTAACATCTATGTGATCAATTTTTAAAGAAAATGCTAAAAATAATCGATGGGCAGTTTGAACTTTGGAGCTTGGAAGATGCATGGTCCATCTAACATTAATTTACGATCGTAATTATAATATTTAAATAAAAACTTCTAAACTTTGTTTTTTTTTTGGGTTGAAAACTCGTACTAAAACAAATAAGAGTAGATATAAAAAAAATACATTTCTTACGAAAACGGTAACAAAGTATTGATTGTATAACCAATTTGATGTAAATTCCTAAAAAAAAAATTATTTTGCTAAAGGTTGTAAAGTCCTAAAATTCTTGATTGTTTGTAATTTTAAAACGTCGATTACTTAGCTAACCACCTGTATTTTGAAGACCAATATTATCAAAAGTTACGAAAGTACGAGGATAAAATTATGAATTCATAAGAACGATACTTGAATCAAGTGACTTTAATGCTATTGTCGATGAAAATTGATTACCAAGGATTAGAGAGGAATATACATGATTTACGAGTTTGTAAATTGACAAATATTAACGATTTTCTAGGTACATTAAATTATTATCCGAACCACATATTTCAGATTATTAAATGTGAAAACGAAGACCGTAACATTCCTTTCCAACTTGGAAAAGGACAATGCTTCGAAGACACACGTGGTGGTACCAAGTGTTATATATATATATATATATATATATATATATATATATATATAGGGGAAATGAGTTCGTTTTTTATTTTTTTATGTCAATGTTTAAATAGGGCTTTCGGCCAATTTATACTTTTATTCTTCTCCATGATTTAGATGTATATATATTCACGATATGTGTTAAAATCTTTCTATATAATCTGTTTCAAATTTTCATATTTCAGTTCTAAAAGATAGTTAAAATATACGTTAATTATTATTTTGTTTCTCAATTGTTTGACAATAATGACATGTCTGCTGAATCATCAATTTTTTTTTTAAAAAACGTGATGTATTTACTGAATTACCAAAATTTGAAAATATAATAATTTTTTTTTTATTATAAATAATCAAATCAACATTATTTTATAATAATGTAAATGTGATTTCTATTGAGATTTATTAGTTTTTTTTATAAAAGCTCATATTTTTTTATCAGTTTATGTTTTAAATTTGAATTAAATAAAATAATATAAGTAAAGATAAAAATTATAGATATTTTGACCAATTTTGTTAAAATATAATTATTAAAAGAAATTATCATAATTTAGTGAAGCATATGTAAAATCTACTGATCCAAACACATCAATAAATCAAATCTAATTCAATGAACTAATTTGATAAAATTCATCAATTATTAATGTTAATTTTATCAAACTAGTTAAATGTACTAATATTAAGATTAATTAATTATGAAAGTTGTTCAATATAGTAAATTAAATTTATTAACATATTTAAAAATTTAGGTAAGAATTATGTGGCATAATGCTGACTATTTATGAAATTCATTACATATATTTAAACTTCGAACCAGTTCCCCAAAGATATTAAAACATTGAAATAAAAAAGAAAAAAAAATATACAAAGGGAAACTTAGATGGGAATTAGGTGTGGCAAGTGTCACATACAACAGTTTTAATATTAAATAATTTTATTAAAAACCAAAAACTTAAATGGTTTAATTTCTATTATTATTATCCTAATAGAAACCAACTAATACTACCATTTTTATTATTTAATATATTATGTCATAAGTAATATATTTACAAAATATTTCTTAGTGATTTTATATATAGATCTATTTTTATTATTGTAACTCTAATTTAAAAAAGAAAATAACAAATATCTATGATTTTTGTTTTTCTTATATACTTCTATTATTTTATTAACTTGATTTGAAACATAAAATAATAAAAGATTGTTTTTATATAAAATAATCAAAACCAATAAATCATGATAAAAAGCATAGTTGTGTTTTTGAGAAATAATGTCACTTTTTACAAAAAATTTTTTTTCTAAAATAATATTTGTTTTAAATACATGTCCCGATTGGAATAGTAGACATATCAATTCTGTTTCTTTCTCCTCAAAAGATAATAACTCATTTTTAAACAAAATTAGGTTGTCAAAATAGAAGAAGATAAATATTCATATAACATCCATTTCTGTGTTTGTTTGTTTGTAATTTGTAAGATACATGTAAATGAAAAAGAAATATATGGACAGACAACAGCGTTAAATTTATGGACTGATAAAAATTATAACTATTTTCGTGATCATAATAATCGGCCGTCTTCCGGCCGAAAAAAGAGTATATAACTCCAATATTTTGGGTCATATGGGCTTTATGGCCCATAATATGTTCGAGAAAGGCCCAGGTTTGAGGCTTGGTGGGGACAAATGTATATTGCTTTAATTAATCCATCGTGTTTAATTAATGAATATCTCTGCTTCTGAAACGTCACACTAACGGAAATGGCGGAACACGCAAAACGACGCGTTTTAAGATTGTATTACCCAATACGCAGAGATTGTGGGTATCTAGTCTACACATGACATGATCTCTTCTTTTGGTCGAATACATTATTTCTTCTAAGAATCGCATTCCCTCTTCCTCATCTCACAGATCTCTTCTCTTCTCTTCCTCTCATTTCCTTTTCCTGATACTCAATTAGCCCTAAACCCTACAACTTTTTGCCGGAAAATATTATATTTTTTCTGCTGGATCTACTTCTCTCTCTGCAGGGTGTTTTCTCTTTGGGTTTCTGGAGTCTACTACAGCTTGTTTAGATCTGTTTTTGTAAGTGGTCTTACAAAGTCGTCTCCTTTGATCTACTTTCGATTCGAGTTCTCCTCTTTTCTCATTTTGATTCAGGGCTAGGATCAAACTTGTACTTTTCTAGGATTTCTTCACTGTTCTCTCTTCCATCGACGAATTGATAGCTTGAATTTTTGGAATCAACGCCCAGTTGGTTTTGTGTTTACCAGTATTATGATCTGATTTGCTTAATGATCGTTTTACAGGATAGTCGATTTTGGTTAAATTCACTAGAGTAGAATTTTAGAAATGGATAAAGAGAAATCTCCAGCACCTTGTGGAGGTCTCCCTCCTCCATCTCCTTCAGGTCGGTGCTCAGCATTCTCAGACACTGGTCTCGTCGGTCATGGATCAGATGCTAATCGGTTGAGCCACGATATGAGCCGTATGCTCGATAACCCACCTAAGAAGATTGGACACCGTCGAGCTCATTCCGAAATTCTAACTCTCCCAGATGATTTGAGCTTTGATAGTGATCTTGGTGTGGTTGGTACTAATGCTGATGGAGCCTCTTTCTCTGATGAGACTGAAGAGGACTTGCTGTCTATGTATCTTGATATGGATAAGTTTAATTCTTCGGCTACGTCTTCGGCTCAAGTGGGCGAGCCATCAGGAACTGCGTGGAAAAATGAGTCGATGATCCATAAAGGCTCAACTTCCAATTCTCAAAATACGCTCAATAGTTTTGGGGAAAGGCCAAGAGTCAGGCATCAACACAGTCACTCTATGGATGGATCATTGAACATCAATGAGATGCTTATGTCGGGAAATGAAGACGATTCTGTAGTTGATGCTAAGAAGTCCATGTCTGCTACTAAACTTGCTGAGCTTGCTCTCATCGACCCAAAACGTGCTAAGAGGTAAGAGTTTTTTCTTTTATTCTGTGCTTCTCGGTTTTACTAAAATCCTGGTTAAATTTGGGATTGACATGGCGAATATTTGTGCTTTGGTGTCGCGGTTTAATGGCACTAGTCATATAGTTTCTGCAATTGTTTTCCACAACTTCTAGAATGGCCTGACCTCACTAACCATTAAGGAATCTGCTGCTTGATTATCTATGTTTATGTAAACATTTGCGTTTGCACAATCAAGTCTAAGCTTTTATTGTGAGGGGAACCAGTGTATGACTTGTTTTTGTATCATACAATAGGATATGGGCAAACAGGCAGTCCGCGGCAAGGTCAAAAGAAAGGAAGACGAGATACATATTTGAGCTTGAGAGAAAAGTACAGATTTTGCAAACAGAAGCTACAACTCTCTCAGCCCAGTTGACTCTCTTACAGGTTGGGTTTGTGTCAGTGTATGGTTGCTCTTTCTTCTGATTATTCTAGCGTTACAATGTTTGTTCATGGAGAAAAATAGAAAAGAAAAGTTGTTCATTTATTGTGATTTCTTCATGGGTTTTAAAACGTTTCCTCTTCTCTTCCTGTTTGTTCAGAGAGACACAAATGGCTTGACTGTTGAAAACAACGAGCTAAAACTGCGGTTGCAAACAATGGAGCAGCAAGTTCACTTGCAGGATGGTGAGGCTCTTTTATCAGAAGCACTTTACTTCCCCACTTAAAAAATTTCCATCACCATTTTGATGTATACACTTGTTTTTGGGCAGAACTAAACGAAGCACTTAAGGAGGAAATCCAGCATCTGAAGGTGTTAACTGGCCAAGTTGCTCCAAACGGTGCATCAGCGATGAAGTATGGGTCGTTTGGATCGAACCAGCAATTCTATTCCAACAATCAGTCCATGCAAACAATGTTAGCCGCACAACAGCTCCAGCAGCTGCAGATTCATTCACAGAAACAACAACAACAACAGCAGTTTCAGTTTCAACAGCAACAGCTGCAACAGTTTCTGCATCATCGCCTTCAACAGCAGGAACAACATAATGGAAGTGCGGAGATGAGAAAACAGAAGCCATCTCAAGGCCAAAATGAGAGCTGAGGAATATGAATATGAATATGAATATTATGTGCACTTTAGTGAGAGGTACATCCATCAATTGCAGTCTATGGATTTGAGATTGTTGCATTTTAGGGTTTAGCTAACGGTTGCCTTGGCCTACAGGTTATTGGCGCTTTTGTGCTAAGCAGAAGCCTTTTGGTACATCATTGAGGAATACTTTTGGGTAGCCCAAAGAAACATTATGAGCTGTTTGGATTTGGTTACTGAGACTGAGTCCCAAGTACGTAAAAAAGTTTGTTTTTATTACATTCAAATTGCTAATTTGTTATAAATCATAAAATATAACCATTATTGCCAACATCATGCTTGATGTATATTTATTTTCCCAATGCTTTGTAATATATAACATTTAGATTATGTTATACATCCAAATTTCATATTTGATTGACAACAGTGCAGCGTAAATTTCATAGATTGACAAAGAATTTAAAATTTATTTTATCCACGGGCTTACTAAGAGTTGAATCTCTTGTGGCACAAAACATACAACTTAACAAAAGTATCTTGCCTACTTGTAATTAGGGGTGGACATAATTCCCATTCCGTCTTGTCCCATTCTATCCCGTATCCGTTTCGAAATTCTTGTTCCGTGTAGGAATACATTTTTATATGGAACAAGTTTTTAATTCCCGAATGAGAACGGGACGGGAATGGGAATTCCCAAAATCCCGTTTGGGACAAATAAAATTTATATATATATATATATATTTATATATTTTATGCATAACTATATATAAATATATTACAATCAAATACACCTAAAGTTTAAAATTTTAAGAATAATATAATTACTTAGGTTTCAATTAAGTTTGAATTTGTTTTGTCTGTCAGTTAGGTTTAATATTTTTTTTTTTTGTTTTTCTTTTGAAAAGAACTAGCCACATATGTGATACATCTTTTGTTATTCTTTTCTCTTAACAACAAAAAGTAAATTCAATTTAATTAATTTATTGAGTATATCTAATTAGCTATAATGGATTTTCTAGTTTCATCTTCTCTAATTTTGCTTTTGTAAAATTGTAAACAAAATAAACTCTATGTCCATGCATAGATGATGAATACAATTATGCTTATATATATATATATATATATTTGTATCATTTTTTTTTGTTGAATTTATTTTTATTTCACTTATCGTGTTTTACATTATATTTTTATTTATCTAGTTTGGAATATTTATCTAGTTTGGATCATGATTCAGTATCTTATAGAACATGATTTAAATTTAAATTTATTATATTTTTAAAAATCATTTTTTTGGGAATTCCTGTTCCCGTTCCGTTCTATCCCGTCTTGTCTCGTTCCTGTCCCGAATTTCATATGGAACATAAATATGACATGTTTTTCTATTCTCGAAATTCTCGTCCCGTACTATTTCCGTAAATTCCCGTCCCAAATTCTCCTTAACCTACCCCTACTTATAATATTAAGGATAGTCTTGATTAATAATATCGTTTTGGTAGATATCAAAATCATTGCAGCAGAATTAAATGCTCGGTTTATCCATTATGATGGGATGAGGAAAGCCACAAGATTAGTCAACACCAATTCCATCGAGATATTGGATTGATATTAAAGAACATTTGTTGTCAAACACTGTCCACTAGATTTTGAGATAACACTAAAATAGAGAAAAAAAAAAACAACTAGTAGTCTTTCTTTTCGGCTATCTTAAGAAAATAAATCAATTTTCAATAAAATATTTTATATCCAATAGTATATATTGAAAAGTTTACATATCTCTTCTATTATAAGTTTCTGAAATTTGAGAATTACATTTTTTCGTAGCATCTTCATCTTTTTTCTAATAGGCGTTAAAACTAATCTTATTGTAAGTATAAAAAGGTCCACAAACAAGAAAGTTAATAAATGAATAAGAACAATAATAATATCCCAAAAATGAAAATAAGAATATCGAAATACAAGTGAAAGAGACAGAGAAGGAAAGAAGCAACGAGAGCCGCGGAAGAATCAAGAGTGGAGCCTACTACTACATGGCCCTGCTGTAAGAAGCAAGGATGTGGTTCCTTTTGATACGCAGAATCATAAAACCTCCTTATCTTCTTCTCTTCCACCAATCACTAAGTTAAATTGTTTTTCTTTTTACTCTCAAGTTTCGTCTCCATTTGTCTTTTAGACCAAGGGAAGAAAACAAAAGGCAGAGCTTCCTTTCTTTTGTAGATTTCTCTGATCTTCAAGAACCCATAAAAGGAAAGCTCTGTTTTTCTTTTTTCTTCTTTTTTTTTTGTTGGTGGGGTAATTTTGTCAAGTGAAGAGAGAAAGATGAAGATACAGTGTGATGTATGTGAGAAAGCTCCGGCTACACTGATATGTTGTGCCGATGAGGCTGCTTTGTGCGCTAAATGCGACATTGAGGTTCACGCAGCCAATAAGCTCGCTAGCAAACACCAACGCCTTTTTCTTGATTCTCTCTCCAACAAGTTCCCTCCATGCGACATCTGCCTTGTAAGAAATATCTCCTCTTCTCCTTTTGTCTCTGTTCATGTCTGTATTTGTGTCATTGTATAGGCAGAGACCTTTGTGTGTTAATCTATTGTGGTTTATGAGGAGATCTCGTGATTGAGCTATTCTTGGCAGATTCTTTAGGAGTATTATCGAGAAGTTTCTTAGCATTGTTGTATCTCTATCTATTCATTAACAAAGATCGGATATTTAGATGTAACTTTAGTAGACGCTTTGAGTTAGATCTCAAGAAATTTGTTAGTTAGGAAAGATTAGAGTTTTAGGGATCTCAAGAAACACATGTTCAAGGTTGGCTTATGTAGTAATTACTTTCTTGTGTTCATCTTTGTTGAACTTGCAGGAGAAGGCAGCTTTCATATTCTGCGTTGAGGATAGAGCTCTTCTCTGCAGAGACTGCGATGAGGCGACCCATGCGCCTAATACTCGCTCTGCTAATCACCAGAGGTTCTTGGCCACTGGAATCCGAGTCGCTCTGAGTTCTACTAGTTGCAGTAAAGAAGTGGAGAAGAATCATTTCGACCCATCTAATCAACAGAATGCAAAGCAGATTCTCTCTACTCAACAGTCTGCTGCTCCATCTCCTCCATGGGCTGGCGATGAATTCTTCCGCTACTCTGATGTTGAGTGCAGTAATAAGGTGAGAAGTGGTTTTGCCAAATCTATGGGTACCAAATGTGTTAGTTTGTAGCTTATTTTGACATGTATATGTGTATCGCTTGTTGTGCTTCAGCAGAAAGAGCAGCTTGATCTTTGTGAACTGGACTGGCTGGCAGATCTGGGTTTCTTTGGGGACCAGACTGATCAAGAAGCTCTACCGGCAGCTGAAGTTCCTGAGCTTTCGGTTTCTCATTTGGCTCACGTTCATTCCTACAATAGACCCATGAAGTCCAGTGTTTCCAACAAGAAGCCGAGGCTTGAGATCCGGTATGATGATGAAGAGCACTTCCTTGTTCCTGACTTAGGTTAAACTATGGATGAAACTAGTAAGCTTATATGTTTTAGTACGGGCTCATATATTGCCTTTGCCTTGATTTCTCTGTGGTCTGATTCGAACCAGTAATACAGGTATTTTGAATTGGCATGCTATAGACCTAAACTTGGAAAGAACCTTCTCTTATTATTAGCAAGCGATGCCTTGAATTGTAACATAAGTATTTTTTTAAATCGTTACATTTGAAGAAGCGAAACAAAAACAGAGCGGAATGCCCAATGGGTTTCTCCTCGATTTCAACGAACATCAGAAAACAAGAATACATAAGCGAAAAACAGATTACGTGGAGAAACCTTGAGAGTTGGTTATGTTTTTATTTCCCTTCAAGAAAGCTGTGAACTTCAGCATCTGTGGGAAGAGCTGGAATGGCTCCTTTTTTGGTCGTGGTGATTGCTCCACAAGCGTTTGCGAATCTTAGCACCTTTCTCAATCTCTCTTCGTCCTGTTTCATTACATAATGAAGTTAGAACTAATATATCTACCATCTTTAACCAAAAGAGGTTTCATTCAATGGATGCACGTTGAGTTGGGTGCTTATTTCGAATGTTACCTCAAGAATGGATTGATCATCGGCAATCTTGCTTAGGAGAGCACCAACAAAAGAATCTCCAGCTCCGGTTGTATCCACAGCGTTCACATGGAAAGGGTCAACGGATCCATGGAAATTCTACAAAGTTTTGATTAAGTTGTATATAAGTAGAGCAACCCATTTTTAGTGGAAGTTACAAAAGTCATTTACGTAGTAAAAAAGTATACGAATTGGTTTCATGTTCATGTGATTCGGCAAATGAGAAAAAGCAAAAGTAACTTCAACTTCTTGACAAGAAGAAAATTCGGCACGTTTGATAAACAAATAACCTTTAGAGATCACGACTTTTGTGACCCTTAATTGATTACTTCACTAGTCATAATTTTTTGGAGGGTCCACGAAAACCAAAATTCAATTTTTAATTAAGCAGTTGGTGAGATCTACCAAACCAACTCAAAACCGAGCAATATTAAATTAAATAGCACAAATGATTCCTGCAGAAGTATTGAATTCCCTATGTTCTGACTAATATTTTAATACGTTCCTCGAATCCTTTCGAAAAACATGTTGATATAAAAGTAATTATATTATATAGCACACTAGTTTTGCCTTCTGGCATCACCTAATGGACACAACACACAAGACACAACCAAGAGACAAATCATATAATGATGACGATGATGATGGTTAATGCACATAAAGATGTTTTAGTGTGTTTACCTTGGCGTAATACCGGCAGCCCTTTTCACCGAGAGTGACAAGCAAGAGCTTCAAGTTGGGATGCCACAAGGACATTGCGGTTTCATCATCGATTTTCTTGCTTCCAGTTAGAAACTCGAGCTCAACGTCGCTTACCTTGATGATCTCAGCCTTGTCCCAGATGCTCATGATCTGTGTCTTGGCTTCTTCGTTTGATGGCCACAGAGGTTCCCTGAGATTTGGGTCATAGGATAGAATAGCTCCGGCTTCTTTCGCCACTTCCATGGCCTTCAAGTGAGCTGACCTACATGGCTCCACTATTAAGCTTATTGATCCATAGTGAAACACTTTAGCCTGCAAACAATACATCACATTGGTCACAAAATACACTTTCGCCAGCTTGTACCCAAAATTCACTAATCAACACAACTTTGATCGTAAGGAATAATTATCACGGGACCCATTTTGATAGGATCCTTTGTGTTTTGAATATTAACTGTTGAAGAAAAGCAAAAGGTTCTCGCCACTGAGATTAGCAGTAAAGGTAAAAGTTTAACAGTTTTAAGCAAAAATTATTCAACCAGGAGATCATTTCACCATCACCACAAAGATCGACTTTACACGTATGTTGATATATGATTATTAATTTTTATCACATCAATGAACCCGAAAATACTCAGAATTTGGGAATTTCAATTTGGATCAAGAAGAGCACAGATGTAGCTCAGTGCTAAACTACTTAACAGTAGATATAAAACATCACACCCAATTTCCACAAATCAGAACATATATTTATTACGAAAAATTTTCAAAAGAGAAATCAGTTGATTAACCCAGAAGCTGGTGGTTAAATGCTCATGCTTAATTAGTCGACCAAAAGGTAGAGCTTTTATTTTTGGGAAAAATCGAAAATTTCATCACTTGCAAGTTTATTTTTTTCTTTCAAAATTCGGATACTAAAAACAAGAAGTAAGGTACTTGAGCAAATCACGTGATATCACGTGGATCTATGAAAATTCATGGGAGAAAGATTTAAGACCCGCGAAAAAACGCAGTGAGAGCAGAGAAAAGTCACCGTCTGTGAAATTAGCATTGACACATATCCACAGTGAGATCATCTTCTACGTTCCTAAAGCAATCAATACGCACGACTCCCAATACTACACGCTCTGTAGAATTCTAAATACCCACGACGAAAATTCGAAAAACAATTTTTGTTTCTGCGTTTTCCAAAAATTCAAAAAAAAAAGGACTATGAATCTGTAGTTTCGTCTAGATCTCGTGAGGATCAGGAGAAAAAAAGGCTTTCTATAAATCTCAAAATCGTAAAATTATGGAATCAGAGATTTATGAGATTTACGTACGGATCTGATGAGCTCGAGGTTGAGTTCGTCGGGACGGAGGAGCATATCGGCGCTGGGGTTCCGGTAGAACATAAACTCCCGATCTCCGTCGGCACGTAACGTCACGAACGCGAGGGCTGTTCTGGCTCCTGTGTCGAAATTGATCCCCTGATCAGCGACGCCGTTTTTCCTCAGAATCCCAGCGAGCATATGGCCGAACTCGTCGTCACCAAGTTTTCCGACGAAGGCGGATCGTCCACCGAGACGCGAAACGGCGATGGCGACGTTAGCTGGAGCACCGCCGGGAGCTTTGAGAAATCCTGGTGCTTCGGCGAGTGAGACGCCGGATTCGGTGGGGACAAAATCGATCAGCATCTCGCCGAAGCTAACGATGAGTCCTTTCTCGCCGTTGGATGCCATTAGAAAAAGAGATCTGTGGATCGTTTAGATCAAATCGGAGAATTGAAAAAAATAAAAATAACAAAATCAAAGGAAGGAGAGAATGGTTTATATAGAGAAGGACGAGAGTTGTAACTGGTGAAGAAAGTCACTGATATTAGCGTAATCATTAATATAATACTAATAAATGTTTTTTTCTGGATTTTTAACAAATATCCATAATCCAGAAAAAATATCATCATAGTATTATTTATCTTCCAAAAACACGAGTTTCTCTAATTAAATGCAAAATTCTCGTCAAACTATTTATTACCTATTCAAACCTTTGCCCGAATCTTAGATTTTTCTGTTTTGTTTTCTCCGTAATCGTCTCTGTTTATCTCTTTATCAAAGATTAAAAGTCCAAATAATCGTATTATCAGTAGTCATTACTCATTATGTTGATGACTACTAGAGTAAATAATAAACTTAGTACAGTATATATCATGATGTGTGATATCTTGTCAGGTTAATGGGAAGTGAAGCGTCACAAAAGCTGGTCGGTGTTGACAAGTTGAATTAGTTAAATATTTAGTTATTAATAATTAATCATACCAGGATTAAATTAGTAAAAAAAATCTGTGGATTCCTCTGTTCGGTTTTCATAAAACCAGCGAAGGATCGACCCCATTAAAATGTGATTTAATAAAATTAATAGACATTTAAATTCACAATTTCACACACACCAAATTCAAACCAAACTGAACAAAGGTGAAATAAAAAGGAAAAAGAGAACTATTTTTAAACCAACCTTTATAATTCAGTGATTCAAGATTCCCTTTTAATGGTCAAAAACCAAAAAAAATAGAACCTTAACATTGTTGTGTTATCTCTGGTGGTTATGTGATCATGGAGGATATACGAGTAGAAGGTTTGGACGTTCCAAGAGTCAATGTCCCACCTAATATAGCATAAGGTAGTGTTGAAACAATCTATCTTCTTCTAATTTCTGTTAAAAAAATATATTATGTTTGATGAACTGATGATGGGTTTCTATGGTCTTTGGAATTCTAAAAAATTTTGAAATGGTTTTTGGAGAAAGATGGAAGGTGTTCCGAGAAGAGTGGGTATTCAGATAAACGTATACTCAATAAAACACAGTATACTTGCGCGTTTACTAGTCCAACTTGTTACCTCAATCTAAATTGAAATATTTACACTTTAGTCAATGTTCAAATTTCTATAGTAACGTTTATATTTGCATAGTACGTGCATTGGCACTGGCACTAGTTGTGATTATCAATGAGGTTGTCGCCTTAACTCTTAATATAGACTCAATGTGCCATTATGTCTAAGCAGTCAAAACAATGATGCTTTACAACTTTTCTCAAGGTATCTCTTTTTTTTTTTTTTTTTTCTCTTTTGCTTATGCGGCAGTACCAACAATAATCATAGCTCATGAGTTTTTATGATGCTCTTTCAGTTGATCAATTTCACGTTAGCGTTGGGATTGCAAATCAGTTTTCCTGAGATTTATGTTGCAGATTATACTAGGCTGATTTTGCTAGGCTGTTTTTGACATGAGACCAAACCTTAGATTAAAACTTTATCCACAGTTTCAGTACCTATCTTTAGCTCAGGCACTATTTTATGTTGCAGATAATTAAAAAAACGTTTCTTTTCCAAATCGTGGGATTAATATGATTTCTCTAGTTAATATAACAATCTTTTTGGGTCAACTTACAGTTTGTGTTGCTTGTTACAAAATATTATCACAGCGCACAAAACACCACCATTGTTACAAGTTACAACACAGAGTTGGTGGTCATAAATTGTTTACATCACAGAGTAGAACTACAAAAGAAGAGGCTGCAAAGTGAGAGAGGTTGGTTCATGTTGTTCTGTTGATCTCCTTGTTGTACTCGCTTTGGTAGTTACGTGGTCATGGACGATTAAGAGTTTGAGTGTGGCTGATTCACGCAGCCAAGTTGCTACGACCGAACCGCTTGATGTGAAGCGTCCCATGTTGCATTTTGAGAGGTAGAACGGTGCGTCCATTCCCCTCAATAGCGCTTCAACCGCTGGCCTTAGTGCTCCGTCTCCAACCACTTTGCTGTGTTTCCCCCAACCAGTCAATATGCTGCCACAAAAAAATGGTTTACAAAAACATATCAAACATTTTGAAACAACCGGGATTTTGATAGAGTTCGGAATCATGACAGAAGTCCAAAACAAGACCATATATTGGTATCTCCGAAGTAATCCTTATGTAAGACTAATAACTTAAATCTATCAAACTGTTTGCTAGTTATCACAAGTCAACCTAGCATCGACTCTGGGGTTAGTACATGATCCGTATTAGATTTTGACAAAGATGGGAATGGACTAATTCTTGTGCTATGATGCAGTTTAGGATGAACTGTTAGATGGAAGTGTTGCTGGGTTTTAGGACTAATAGGTAACTAAACGGAAAAGCTTTATTACCTCAAGAGTTTAGGTAACTCATGTCCTTCATAGACAATGGAGCGTATGTTTAGCAACCAAGCATGGACCATTGCGCGTGCAGCACCAGAAGACATAAGGTGCAAGTCCAAGCAAGACTCAGACCACACGTTCTCCCAAACTTTTCTAGATCTTCCCTCAAGCGCCACCAGTTGCGCCCCCCGTTCCTATAAACAAAAAGGTTATCGGAGTAAGCCTTGGCACTAACAGTAACGCAAGAAAATTGATTCCAAACTTGGCCTCTACAATTTCAGTGTGATTTTACCTGACCAAAGTGCCAGAGCATGTCAGTAAGAGCATTGTAGAAGGCAGAAGCAGTGGAACCATCCATTTCGTTTACTTTGTCGAATAAGCTCTGAGCCTGGATCCACACATTCTCTCTGTGGCCCTTGAGAAGCCCATGAACAACACCATATACCTGATTATCAAACAGCCTGAGCTCCTCTAGCAGCATCGATGCATCTTCAAATGAATTGCACCGACTACATCGATACAAAACATGCTAACAAAATAAGATTCCCCACCAAACGCAGCCACACAGCAAAACCACATAGAGCTAATCTATAATAATCTTAACAGTTGGGTTATATCTTTCAATCGCTAAGTTCAAGAAGAGATATCCAAGAGAAGGACAAACCTGCAAGCATTCAGAATGGCGGAAAAGGTTACTACATTTGGTTTTATTTCCAGCTGATGCATTTTGCGGATAACTTCCAATATACAGGAGAGCTCATGCATACCTTCCTTACAATCTTTCTTGACCCTGTTATTACTCTCGATAGTTAATTGCCCAAATATCTGTATTACCTGATTATCCTCTATTTCAGTCAATTGACTTAGAGAAGAAGAAGGAAAAGAGGACGATCCAACTTCTAATGTACTTTCTCTACCATCTCTAGATTCACCTAAGGACTCCATGGTTGCAGAACGACCAAAAGCATCGATTATGGAATTGTAAGTTACAACGTTAGGGCTAATTCCTTCCTTTGTCATCTCATCGATCAACGAAATAGCCGAAACCACCAACCCATTTTTGCACAACGCATCAATCAATGCACTGTACAAAACAACATCAGCTCTTAAACCGACGCTCTTAAACTCCCTAAATATCTTCATTGCCTCTTTATATAAACCCCCTTTTGAGTAGACATCGATTAAGGTAGAATAAGTAAGTAAATTAGGCAACACGTGCTCCCGTTTCATCTCTTCGAAAACGTTTTTTACTTCATCATAGTTTCGTTGTTTCCCATACCCTCCAAGAAGAGCATTATAAGTCACAACATCCTTCTTTATCCCAACAGATGCCATTTCTCTTAAGATATCCAAAGCTTCTTTAGATCTACCGAGTTTAGTATATATCGAAAGCAGCGTATTATAAGAAACTCTGTCCAATGCAATTCCGAGATATTTCATTTCATCAAACAGGTTAAGAGCTTCACCGAAGCTCCCGGACTTTGCAAACCCATCAATGACAGTGCTATAACTTACAACATTAGGCATGATTCTCTTGGCAGGCATCTGAGCAAGGATTTCGAAAGCAAGATCCATCTTCCCGCCTTTGCAGATTGCATCCAAAAGCGTGTTGTAAGTAAAAACATCTTGCTCAATCCCTCTCTTCGACATCTCATCAAAAAGATTCCTTGCTGCTTCCCATAACCCTCCTCTGCTACAAACAGCGAGCAGAGAGTTGAAGGTAATTCTATCAGGCTGCACACCGTTCCTCTGCATCTCATCGAAAAACTCGACTACTTGCTTAAACTCCATACCACCTTTACCACAGGCGTCAATCACAGCATTGTAGGTAACCAAATTCGGCCTCAAGCCATAGTTTTTCATGGAGTTGAAGACACCAATGGCTTCCTCATAAAGCCCACTTCGTCCATAAGCGCTAATTATAGCCGAGAAGGCGTAAACCGTGTTTCCGTACCCACCAGCTAAAGCAGTTTCGAAAATCCTCTTAGCAATAGCTACTTTGCCTAATCTACCAAGAGTACCTATCATTGCACTGGCTAATTTCCCTTGCTCGATCTTTTTCCTCTCTCGTATAACTGCGAACTCGTAAAATTTAACAGCTTTATCGCACTCACCTCGATTCCCTAGCTCACGGAGTACGAAAGTATAGTCGTCCGAGCCACGAAGCTTAGACTCGAAGCTTAACATTAGATTCTGAAACATTTCATCTTCTCCGGAAAAATCGATAGCGCTCTGGAGTGCATCTTCCGCAACAGAGCTATGGCGCGAGGCCATTGTAGTTTTAAGTCTCCCGAAATGCATCTTGGAGACAAATCGGGTGGATCGACGACCGGAGAAATCAGAGGAGTCCGATTTGTGAGTTTGCAGAGGAGAAAAATTAGGAGTCTTTGATAGCTGGGCAGAAGCTGCAGTGGCGACTGAAACAGCGGCAGATGAAGACGGAGTAGCTGAGGTAACGGCGCGGCCGCCACGAGGACAGGAAGGGACACGCTGCGAAAGCCATGGACGGTGATTGTGATTGGGTTGTTGGGGGATCTGGGGATGGTTAGTGGTGGTGGTCATAGACCGGTGAGGCGGCGTTGACGCCATCAAAAAGGGACTGAGCAAAGAACGAAGAGTTTTGGGAGAGATAAGGCAACAGTGACCAGAGAGATAAGCCTATGGTTAAATTGGAGACCCTCTCCTTATCAGCTTCCCAAATCCATTTTTTAATATTTGGTTTCGAAATTTATTTGTTTTTTTTTTGGTCGAAATGATCAGGTTTAAGTAACCAATAATTATTTTCATTTTTTCTTTGTTTTCGAGTTCTCTATGTTCTGTAAACATTTTTACATTGTCGTTCTGCAAAAAGAGTACATATCTATGAAGCATACATATTGAATTTTCTGAGAAATGATGGTCTTATAAAAGAAATGTTTATAAGAAAACTTTGTACGACCAACTCCCAACAAATTCGATAAAATAACCCCATGAGTCATTGTCCCACTTAATATACTAATATAGCAAAAAGGAATTTCAAACTCTAGACGAATCATTATCTTCCTGACGTCTAGAGACTAGAGTTACCGACAATGATTTCTGCGTCTGCAAATTCACTAGCAGCAAGTCATGCTTGCTCAGCTTTTGAATTTACACCACAAGTCACTTAACCCTTGGGTCACAAATTGGGCCAAAAAAATCATAATTACTGGCGGCTAGCGCACAAACTTAAAGACATTCATCTTTAACCCCTGGGACCAAAATTAGCTTGTGTTCTTAAGATCATTGAACAGTTAAGTAGCTAAACATAAGGAAGGATGGATCTCTCACACGACAATTAACTTCGATTAAACGTCACGAGAAAGTACAAAACTAAAAAAACTAGCCTTTTTATAATACGAGAAGAAAAATCAGTAATTCTTGAAATCTTTTGGGTCACAAACTGATCATAAATCTGAATAACTGCTACACAAACTTCTCAAAACATTTCATCTTCACATAGATTATGTGTTCTGTTAGATCATGAACAGTTCAGTGACTACCATAGAGATGTGAAGCTCTCCCACAGGAAATAACTAAACTTGAGGAACTGAGAACACATCAGAACAAACTCCAAGTACCAACCATTTTACTTGTTCAACAATAAAAGAAACAACAGAGAAAGGCTATCGAAAAGAAACAAAAAAGTTCATCGAAAGGCTATCCAAGTCAATGCATGTAAAATTTTAATCTCGAATGCTTAATTCATGGACAAATAAACTTAAAAGTTCATTTTTTTTGCTTCTTGTGAAGTTCGAAATTGGCTGTTTCTCACAAGATTCTGTTACTTCATCACTGATATTATAAATTATAAAACCTGAATGCAAAACAAAGACAGTTTGTTTCCTGTTGAAGCAAATCTCACTATTAAACGTGGTTCTTAGCTGCAGATTGTTAAGTAACAACATCGACTAAACGTCACGAGAAAATACAAAACTAAAAAAACTTACCTTTTTAATGAGAAGAAGAAGAAGAAGAAAATTCAATTAATTCTTGATGCTCTTCTTGTTCCCATTCACCATCTCATCAGGAATCACTTTGAGATGCTTCCTCTGCTTAGACTTTGCGATTTTCTTAAGAGTCTTAGGGTTTGTGATCTTCTGCAATTTGGTACCTGTTCTCAGAATGTTCTCCTGCTTCCTCTTCTCCCTCTCTTCCTTCTTCTTCCTCTTCTCCACCTTGTTACTCCTTATCTCTTCCTTCAGCTCGTTCATCCTCTCCCTGTACGCTCTCTTAATCTCCTTCTGCCTCTTCATCTCCTCCAGATCGGGTCCCTTGTTCTTCACAAACCTCCCCGACGCTCGGTGAGCTCGCGGCTGCTTCCACGTCCGTCCGGAAACTTTCCCCGCAATTACTCCGTCGTATGTAGGTCTCCCAATCGCCACAGCCACCGGTTTATCTGGATTTTCTGAGGAAGCGACGGCGCTGCGTTTCGCTGAAGGAGGATGGACCGAATCGCCGCCATCGATTTCCATGGACGAATCATCGGCGATTGCTTCGGCTGCGGCTTGTTCCTGAGATTCGCGCTTCCGTTTGTAGGTTTTTCCGCCGAATCCCTCATCAAGGCACCGAAAATCTATGGTGCAAGCCATTTTCTTCTTCTTTCAGCAGCACCTAAGTTCTTGTGGCTCTGAGGTTTCGAAATTTTTTTAGGGTTTTCCAGAATTTATATGAGTGAACGGATACAGGGTATAAATCCGGTTTTTAGCCGCCCGTCCCAATCCAACAATCGTACCGAACCGGATTCTCGATGTAAATCAATTACTCTGGTTTAGTTGATGCAAATCCCAACACTAAATTAAAAGTGATTTGTTGGAGATAAATAACATAGTACATGAAAGTTTTCAAGATTTTAGATTTTGTTTTTCAAATACTAATTATTTTGGTCTATACCTTAGTTTTTGGTAGAGTAATAAAAAGATTATATTACATTAAAAATATTTTGTTCAGTGTTAGTTTTTTCTCACTTATTTTAATGATTTTAATATTTTTTTAATATCCTATTGAAATGTAATTTAACATTGATTATGTATAGATTAAATTAATTTTAACTTTTCTTCCAGCTTTTTTTTCCAAGATTAATGCATTGTCTCCAGCCAAATTCCACAAGAAATAAAATAAGCTTATTGGACAAAAACCACAAATTTAAGTTATGTTTAAAAACACAGAAAAAGGAAAAAAAAAAAAACATAATCTAGAATTGCCTGAAAAATAAAGCCCTTCTTAAGTATCGATGTGATCAGGAGCGACGAGAGCTGCTCTGACCGGAATGTGTAGAATCTCTTTCTTGAGGAGAGAGAACCAAACATAGTTTTCCACTTCCATGTCGGAACGACCAGATTTGAGTGGCATCGCCCGCTTCAAACTTGTTATCAGCAACCATCAACCATTACGTAATTCCAATATTGACCTATCTTCCCCTTCCTTAAATCAACCTTTATGCCTAGTTAACAGAGGATCCACCAAAACCACACTCACACCTTCTTTACGAGTTTTCAGGCTCAGCTCCCACTGTTCGTGTATGATTTTTGTCTCCCCTTCAGTAACCAATTGGTTTAAAGGCATTGAGAGGCGTGATTGGAGTTTGCTGAGATCACTCCGATACAATGTCCTTGCTATGAGATTACCTTCACAAGCCACTCCGGTGGTGTCGAAGAGGATTGCACCAGGCCACTGATTCTCTTTTTTTTCTTTTCGATAATTCCCATAACATATCCAACTTCCAAATCTTATAATCATCAGAATTCACCATTGTGATCGATTCTCTTGAAGACATATAACGGAGAAAATATGGTAACGTAAATTTCATGTATATCTGTAAAAGCGACCAAATATGCATCCATTGGACTAAAGAAACGATTGTGCGAAGATGAATGGATCTCCTCACTTTCTATAACACGACTGTTTACAAACAAACTAGGTTTGATTCGTATTTTCAGGAATTTGACCATAATTAACCGGAATTTTAATACTTTTTTAATAACCCATATACATAATCGGGCCGCTTTGGTTCCGGCTTTCGATCAACCTTTGCCAAATCATTTTACCACAATGCAGAAGTGTCAAAGACGCCACAAGGTAAAGAAGAGGAACGCCGATCACACAGCCTTCCGATGCAAAATTCATCAATGTCTGAAAAGCACCAAGAAACAAAAACAAAAAAAAAGAGATTACCTTTAGAAGAACAGTTAAAAAAATGCATTAGCCTATCATAATATAGCAAAGGATAAAAATTTGAGATCTTACCAACATTCCAGAAGAAAGGTGTATGTCTGGAACTATTACTTGATCTACTTTGTTCCCTTTTGCATACGCTTCGAAAGCAATGACCATCGAGAATGTGTGGATCGTGACAAATGCAAGAGCAATGATTGCTGTAAGACATAATAGTAAGACTACAGCATGAGTACAACTAGCCTACTACACAATATCGAAACACCTGCGACTCAATCAACAAGTCACAAAGCTAATAATATATGTTGTCGAAAACAAAACTTGGATTCAGTTGACTCACCAGAGATGAGAAAAAAATGGCACCTGCGAACATCTGTCTACATAGAATGTGGCCGGTGTAAAGAGGCTCAAACAAAAGAAGACAGCATGAGCCACACCATGACCTAAACCACCAGCTGCAATAAATTGACTATAATAGTTTAGATTATGTCAAAGAGTAAGAAATGGGATGCACAACAGGTGCCTGATTGTTCTCTATGACAAATCTAGATCAAGATACTTGCACCTCATTTATTTCATGCTTGCACCGCTTCGAGGACCTGGGCTCTACTTTCTACTACGAGTCAACGCTCTTCCGGGCTTGGGATCTCTCGAGGATACGGATGTTGTCGCTTCCTATTTGGAAGATGCCAGATTTGCATTTCCAAGTTCTCCCTAGTTAGATAATGTTCTAGGCAAGCATCGTATTCGCTGTTGCTTTTGCTGTAGATAGACCACCTCTTCTGGTGGAATTAAGGATTGATGAGGAATTAAGAAAGTTTTAACTTTCTTCTTGTGCAAGTATATGAGGAATCAAGCTTGTTGTTCAACTGCTATATTGTTTACAAGGCTTATACCTTCCAAGTTTTCGCTATTACACTTTGCTTCGTTTTGGTTTTAGAAAACGACGCACATAATATAAGTAGTTTGCGTGTCGTTTTTCCATTGACAAACGGTGCAGCATTCGAGAGGTGCAATCGGATATATTTTCTTGCAGTCTTCGAAAATGCTCACACAATTTTCTGGGATGCAATTTATCTTTTCAGAGAAAAGAATCACAAAATGGTTTTGTTTTTTTTCCAAAATACAAAGGCCCGAACTTTGGATCACAGTTCTTTTCTTGGCTTAGATTTCTTCAACTTGGATGATGGACTTGATGCCTCTTTGAATGCAGCAGGACAAAGCTTAGCAACATTGCAGGTTTCACAACGAGGTCTCAACGGTGTGCAAATCGTTTGTCCAAATCCCACCTGTGTAAAAATTTCAGACAAGACAAGAATCCAGAACAGAGTCGGCTAAATTATGTGATTTAAAGTTTTAAGGTAGAAAAATATGTGAGGGATGACGCACCAGAAGCGGGTTAATTGCGACCCATTCCTCCTTCGGAAGCCACTGTTGCAAAGCTACTCTTGTTTCCTCAGGAGACGAAGTTTTCTAGCAAATCAAACAGATTAAGAATGGTAGACAAAAAGAGCAGGCAAACCAGAAATCCACAGACGTAAAAACCATCTTGCTCGATTCGTCACAACGAGTACCTGTTTGGTTCCTGGTCGAGACACCCAACCAAGTCGATTGCAAATACGATGCACATGTGTATCTACACATATACCTTGAATATCATTCCATGCTATATGCAGAATCTGTCATGTGACAACAGAAAAAAAACTTTGAGAAGCTTTTTGATAATATTTCTCTATCTCACAAGATAAGTAATAATATACATATTACTCAATTTTACCAAATGGGCCATCTTGGGACCAATCCCCGGAAGCGCAAGTAGATCGTCCAAAGAGCTTGGAATGTCACCGTTATATTTCTCTAGACAGATTTTAGCTATTTTCTTCATATATGTAGCCTTCCTTGCATAAAATCCAACCTGAAGTAAAGGCAAACTGTTAATTTCATAACCAAGATTTTACCGTGAAAAAGAACCTTTCCTTTTATAGTCTCTCATTCCTTTCCTCATTTCCCACTTTTTGAGAAATTGGCATGAAAATTAAAGCATGAAGGGCTTCTGTGCCAGAGGCAAAGATATCAAGAAGTAACACTTGGATAACATACCGGATAGATCAGTTCTCTTATGGTTGATTCATCAGCTTTGTCAATGGCGTCGGGCGTGAGAAGGCCGTTCTGATGAAGACGATGTATTGCAGCTGCATGTTGAATGTGTATGCATTTATAATCAGGAAACACATTGTAAGTGCAGATGATATGACATAATTGTTTACTAAACAACACAAAACTCACCATTATTAACTTGATCTTTCGTCTGACTTGAAAGAAGTGATCCTAGTAAAACAGCAAATCTTCTTTCCTAGATATTTTAGCAAAAAAAAAAAAATTGATCAGTAGTGAAACAATCCCTCCCCTTTCAAGCATAGCTTGGGCTTGTCAAATAGGAAAACAACAAAGAGAGAAAAAAAACAAAGGTGCTTGCTTGAGTAATAAGAAGAAGATAATTTTCTAAGCTATTCACTAGCAGTAAGTAAATCAAAATTTACCAGAGACTAGAGAAAAAAAGTGCTTTGAGAAAAGATAATCAATACCGTAGGAGGTAGAAAGCTTCCAGCTTTATCACATCCCATAGAATCAACTGGTGCATCTCCAGATGATCTCATTTGACGAATGCCCTCGAGCACATTTACCCAGTTTTCAGGCGTGTTTCCTAGATTAGCGCCATAAGATTAATACATAAGCAGTTATTGTGAGTGAAGAAATCTGCAAAAGTAGAAACGTGACTTGCTGCGTGATAACATACCTGCTGTTTTGGCTGAAGTCACAGTGATGCTAGTTTCCGTCGACCTCCCTGCAAGAACTTAGGTAAGGAATCTCTCTTGGCCGTTTAAGGAAAAAGCTAAAGAATGTGCTTGATGTTAAAACATCTCCCACCAAAAGAATTTCAGTTTTGAGTACTCAGGTCATTCGAGTGACTGAAATTAAGTTTAGTGAATGATGAGGATTATGAAAAATTAAGAGTTGTCCAAATGAGACTTACTGGATGAAGAAGATCTGGTATTCTTTCTGAAAGCAAATTCTTCTATATCGGGCAATCCACATAGCTGCTGCATCAATTAAATACGACAATAGACAAAATCAACACATAAGACCCAAAAATAATAACACAAGGTAAATGTGTATGCTCATGGAACAGACGGAAACGCGCTAATCAAACCCATAAGGGTTGGGTCAGATTAACTTCAAAATCAATGCATTTGCATCACTGAGGTAATTCTGAACAAGTAAAACTCACTCCCAAGAAATTACCACACTTGATCAAAGGAGTTGTGAATCTCCAGAAACCCTCAATTTCGTTTTTAAAACAGGGAAAAGAAAGAAGGAAAATTTACGGAATCTTTCTCTAGAGGCCCCAAAGCTTCCTGTTTTAGCCTTTTCTTCCGGATGTATACTCGAGTCTCCGACCCAGAAGGTCCATTGGCTGGTTCTGATACAAAAAAAAAAAAACAGCTTCGTGACAGCAATCAACAACAATACGAAATTTCCAAAAGAAAGAGAGATAAAACGAAGACCTAGGTTTGAATCCGAGTGAGGATGTTGGATTTTCAAAGAGATTGATTTAGAAGGAGACACATTTGAGTAATTTCGGTAATTCATGTTTCCAGAAAACCAAGCGGCGCTGTGAAGGGTTGAAGAAGCCACTTTGTTAACGAGAATCATAGCACAATCACTAATATTAAAATTTTACAAATTTTTGTTTTTATGTTAAGAGAATTACTACCTTTAAAATTTTTTAAAATTAGAAAAACAGAACCATTTTTATCAAATACCTATGGTTTCCGTATTACACCGGAAAAAGCACACCTAAAGAATCAGTTCTAATTAGCCATATTATGAACATTAAAATTTTCATTTTGGTTTGAGAGTCAAAAATATATAATATTTTCGTTTTACAGGGTTGTCCGATATAACAAGCCGATATAAGAATTTAATCTTGTGGGTGAGATTTATAGGAAACAAAATGGGGAGAGAAAACAAAAAATTGTTGCTAACTATTTTATTATATCTTTTTATTTGTTAAGATAAAAACTATGTAAAACACTTTTAATTTTTATTTATTTATTTTTTCATCCTTGGTAAATGACTTGGTATTAACAACAATTTAGAGGCAAGTGATAGAAATAGGTGTTAAAGTTTAGAGACAAATACTCTTTTTAGATTTTCCTCTGAATACACTCAATCTTCATTCACAAGGTGGTTTTAGTAACATCGGATATTCCAACGTCAAAACATATGATATATTCTAACTTATATAGACGTTTGTTTGTATTGATCAAAATTAATGTTTGTGATTTTGCTTTTTTAAAAATAAGACAAATTAAAATTGAGTGTTTATTATGTAGTGTGTTGATCTGGTTATTGTCATTCCCTAATGTTTAATAATACACAAGTAGAGTGGATCAACTATACAAAAGAAGTTGCAAGCGAAAGAAATATTGAATTTGTTTCATCCATTAAATCTCATTTATACGATTACTTTTGTTAATCCAAGTTTATTACAATTATATTTTTATATTTATATTATGTATTGAACACAAACGAATTTAAAAGATTTTTAGTTAATGCACTAGTTTTGAACTAATAAGTATCAAATAAAATACAAGTATAAAAGTAGTAAGCACATAATACTTTTGATTTTAAAGGAGAATTCAAATTAAAAATGAGATTCTGAGCGAGTTGGTTTTGCATTGACCAGTGAAATATGAGTGTTCTCAAAAATATTTCATGAAGTTTTCTGTTTAAATTTTTTTCTAATTAATGTTTAGCAATTTTGGTTAAACATAAAACTAACCCTAAAAAAATTCAAATAAATGTATTTGGTCGACTATCTTTAAGATTTCAAATACAATCTCTTTTTGAGAAGATTTCTAAATGAAGTCTCCTATAAAAAAAATTTGGTCAATTATAAAAATAACCTCGTTCAAATAGGAGATTTTCAAATGAAATTCTCATTTTTTTTTTGTTATCAAAAGATAATTGATTGACTATAATAAAATCTCATTTCTTTGGTCGAATAAAAAACTAATATTTTCTGTTAACTAGGATAATTCATTCCCAGAAAAAGAATGCAAAGAAAGTTTTAAAACACAACCAACATCATAAATTCACAAAAATTATGCTAGTGATTATCTGATGTCACTTTTAGTTGGTTTGGCCGCTCATAACACCAAATTTCATGTATTCAAATTAAACTCATGCGTTTTTATACAAAAATCAGCAAAATTTATAAAATTTATGAATGTGTGATTTTGAAAACATAAATTAGAGAGTTTTTAATGAAATTGGAGAGCAAATAAAGTTTGAAAACTGGTTTATGAAGCATTTAAAGCTTGAAAATGGTGGTTAAAAAATTTGAAGAAGATGATGCTTTCATAAATAAATGATATTATAATGGACTTTGTATTTTTTATTCTATTTGAAAAAATAATAATGACATTTTAGTAAATAAGTAAGAGTACTAGAGACCAAATTGGGTCAAAGTGTCAAAATATAGTGGAAAAAATAGATTATTTTTGTATTTACTCCAAATTATAGGTTATTAGAAAAAATAAACCAAAATTTTTAAATAAATAGTCAAAAAGGTTATGAGTTTTTAGAGTCTATAATAAATTGTAATTAAAATGTTTAACAAAACAAAAAAATGAAAATATAAGTGGATTTTAAAGCTTAAGTTAAATTTATTTCCTTAGTTGGGTTTGAAAAATTAAAGACATAAGTGAAATTTAGAGTTTAAGTTATTAATATTTTATTAAATAGGTTAAGTTATTTTTATCTTGTTAAATGAATTTAAATAAATATACTTTTCTTTTGATTTTATCAAATTTTTCAGTTGGTGTAAATTACAAATTATTATGGATAAATTTTAAAATTAGTAAAAAATATAGAAATATTATGAGTGCATATACACCGTATTAACATTTTAGTTTCGCCTTTAATATTTTAAAATAATGAATTAGCTCAAGAATAGGAGTATCATTTATGTATATAAAATCTTTATATAATTATTTATAATAAACTTCTCAAAGACTGTCTTTACTGCATAATATTTGGTGGTGTTAGGTTGATGGTTGATAAATTTTTTGGTTAAGGATGTATTTGTAGTAAAATGAGCATGGAGATAATGATTTAAGGACATATATTAGGTGTAATTTTTCTCGTTTCACGCTGAGATAGAATTCTTGATTTGGGCAATGGAGTGCATGAATGCGTTTGGATAACATGACATAATCTTCACAACAAACTGTTTTGATGTTGCGAAAATGGTTTTTTCACTAAAAAAGTGTCTAGATGGAAGAGTTCTAGAGAGAGATTGATGATGTTTTTCACCAGTTTTACATTTTCAAAGAGTAATGATTACAGTGTCAAAAGTTTTTCATTAATAATGGTTTATATTTGGGATCATTTCACCGGTTTGGTTAACTATACTGTTTTAAATTAATTTTTTATTAATAAAAAAGGAATTATTTATGATGAGAAAAAGTTGATAATAAATATATTTGTAATTTTGTATCTTATAAATGCTTAGCAACTGACGAGGTGAGCTTCTCCATTAGAAGTATCTCAATAGAATTCTCACAATAAAAATTTAGAAAAGAAAGAGTGTGACAAGAGTATCTCATTTGAGAAACTTTCAAATACTCTTAACATCAAATTTACACATGACACTCTATAATTGGTTTAATTTTCCTTTGTAAATAAAAACTAAATGGTGTCCAGAAACAATCTCTCTGCTAATAATTCCAAGAAGTAGGGAAACCATCTCCCTGCAAAAACATTTCAGAGATCCACAAACTTGTATTAATACCGTTCACATGCTAAAATGAAGAAATGTTGCAATATTTCTCTAATGGTTTTGTTTCTCTTCTTCTGTCTGCTTATTCTAAGTCTAAGTAACTTAAAATTCAGATGAATGAAACAACCATCTTATGGAAGTATGGTACTCAATAAGAACATATGTTCCGGCTCTTTGATTGATCCAAAACGAATGCATAAATGTGTATATATAAATGTTACATGTATTTACTATCCAACACATATACAATCAAGGACCAAAATTGTCGCCAATGCAGATGTTAGTTCGGCAAGTATACACTATTTAACCGTATGATGCTATATCCTCTCGGGTTGTCGAACCTGTAAAGCCTTTTTCTTTTCATAGAGAATCTTCTAACAAGAAACCATCAGTGTTGAAGTCTGAATCTATGCCTTCTCTTCCCCTGAACTCGCAAAGCCCAACCGCCTTTTCTATAGAGAAATCATTCATCAAAGCAAAGTCATCTTCTAAGAAAGTCCTGGACTTGCGGGTCATGATAAGTTTCTTAGGTGTTTTTTGCTCTCTGCCTATCTCTCCACTCTCTTCTGTAGCTTCAATAGGTACCACCTTTGAAGATATTTTGCTCGATTTCCTCAACCTCGATGGCAAACTTTTGTTCCTCTTCACACTGTTCCTGATGGGTTGTTGGTTCTTGCTGATCTCAGTTTTCTTGTTGCTGCTACTGTTGCTGTTATTGCTGATTGTTCGTTTCAGTTCTGGAATCCGTGTTGGTTTTGAATTTGATCCAGGACCGTTGAACATGAGCTTTCTCTTACACCCTTCTTTGAGATCTAGCTTTCTTGTCTGAAGCTGTGCCCTCATTGATCTTGGAGACGTACCTGCAACTTTGGTTCCTATTGATTTCTTTCTCCGTGGAGACATGGAGAAATGCTTTAATATATCCTCTGGCGTCCAATCAAACTTCTGCTCAAACGGCCAGAATAGCGGCTCCACAACAATCTTTCTCTTTGAATCTCCAATCTCTGCAACTTTCTCCAAAGCTGGTCCCGGTATGGATTTAGCAGGACCAGATGGTCCAACAGTTGAGTTAACCGGTGAAGGAGGCACCTCTAAATCCAGTGAGAAGCTAACTTTCTTATCTTCATGACTCTGTGAAGTCAAATGAGGACTCGCATATTTATTGGAACTATATGATTCTTCACATGATTTCCTTGGACAAGTCTTGTTGTTGCTTTCAGGTAAACGCGAAGACGACGGCTTTGCAGAACCTGTTCCAACGGATTTCCCAGCTGAGTTGCAGAACTTTCCGTCCTTCCGCATGTTCTCTGAAGAAGATTTTGCGTTCTTTGAACTTGTATGGTGATGATGATTCTCTTTGGTGGAGCTGGTGGCTTCTTGATTCAGAGACAATGAAGAATTAACAGCATTTGATAACCAAGAGACAATCCTTTCGTCGACCGAGAAATGAAACGAGACAGAAACTCTGCGTTCCTCTAGAAGAGAGGCAGTAGAAGCGCAGTCCGAAGACAACCAAATAGAATCGCTGTCGTCAAAATATCTCAGCTTCATAAACTGTTTACCGGACTCATCGATCTTTTCACGCCGTGGTTGAGGCGAAACACCTGCAGATTTGGTCCTCTTTGTGTTTGCTGTAACATCTGGAAGAGCCTTTTTCCCCTGAGGCAGCCTCATGGATTCATAGTTGGAACCTGTTGATTTGGATCGAGGAAGAAGTGATTTCGGATCATTCGTTGTGTTCTTCTTTTTCTTAATGGAGAAAGTTGATGTAACTCTCTTGACGAAACCTTTAGATCCATCTTTCCCACCTGCAAAAGCCATATTACAGGTTTCAACTTTGCTCCTTCAATCTTCAGAACCAAACATAAAGTTTTTGTTTTTATATATACTTTCAGAGCAGACCAAATCACAACATAAAATACATTAGCGTGTGATTAGAGAAAAACCAGGAACGCCAAATGCAGGAATTATTCTTGCCATTCTCTGAATAAAAAAACAAGAAAATGTAAACTACTTGAAAGATGATATATAATTAAAAAAAAAATATATAGAATTCTGACACACCAAGCACTAAGTATGTATTTGCTTCTGAGAATTAGAAAGAGTCAACAACTAAGACTCAGAAAATATATTATAAACCCTAAGAAATCATTTGTGACAGTTCAATAAACAGAGCACGAAATCAAAATGTAAATACTAAGCAGCTCTTTACTAAGAACCACAAAACGAGCTTCGCGCATAACTCAATTCCGAGGAAAATCCAGACATGAGAATGAGATAAACAATGCGTAAAAATATTGAACGAATACAGAATTTCAGAGGCGAGAGAACGAAGAAGAGCTTTGTCACCTTCAGCGATCGAACGGCGAAATCTATGCATATGGAAATGTGAAGACTAAGGAGAAAGAAACTGAGAATTGAATCGAAGAGACGCAAATTAATTTGCACTTTCGTTCGATCTAATCACAATTACGTTCTTGAGATCCTCTCATAGTTCAAACTTTAATTTAAGGAAACATATTAATTAATGAAAATTCAAGAATCGATTTTATATAATCTTAATGTTTTTCCTTTTTCGTTGGTAATTCGGTAAAATCTTGAATAAATTCAAAAAATTTACGAGGCTATCTAAAGATGAAAATGGTTTATTGATCTTAATATAGTCAAACAAAAAACTCGATAAACGAAATTTTGGGCCCTTTTTAATTGGGCCTTGGGCTGAAGTCACTTTCACATCTGACAATTGATGTGGCCCAAAAAAATTTGGTTTATTACTAAGCTGATGAAAACAATAAAAACTTGACTTAACCGGGATTGATTTGAGCTGCCCCCAACCACAGTCCAGAAGCTAAAACCATCGAAGAGGCGATTCGGATTAGGAGAAGAGAAAAGGTAAATCGAGAAAGCGAAGAAGATGGGTGGGGGAATGGAAACGAACAAGAACAAGTTCATCGAGGATTGGGGATCGGCGAGGGAGAATCTCGAGCATAATTTCCGCTGGACCCGTCGCAACTTCGCTCTCATCGGAATATTTGGCATCGCCCTTCCGATCCTCGTCTACAAGGGAATCGTCAAAGATTTTGTGAGTTGAATCTCTCTCTCTCTCTCTCAATCTCACTCCATTACATTTGCATTTCGATATCTCTCCGACTCAGAAACGTGCTATGTCTGTTTTGTGCCCTAAATTTTGTTTTTTCATGCTGTTGTGAGCTTCTTATGAATTTGGATCTTACGATAAATCAATTGGTTTAGCTTCTGTATGTGATATTGATACTACCATTCTAAGTTGATGATTACATTACCTGTGATTCACTTTCTTCTTCATTTTCCGATTAACTTTCTTTGGAGTTGGTGCTGGAAGAAATCGAGTCTTTTGTTTGGATGACCTATTGCCAAAGTAGTTGAAGAAACAAAATTGTTCAAGTGCTATGTGCATTGTGCTTAAATGCTCAGCCTTTAGTCTTGATGGGTTTAGCTCGTTAATCTGCTTCTCTTTGTATTAGTCTGAGTCTAAGCCGATTTGTTTATAAAAGACTTGTTTATGGTGTACTCTGTTCATCAATGATATAAATGGCTTTCTACATTCTTAATTTATCAACTCTGAGCCCTTTTGAGTATATATATATTATCGTGCAAGGGACAGACTTATGTGATTGATGCTCTGTGTCATTGCTTGTTAGTGGAAACTTTTAATGACGATTGAAATGGAAAAAGAAATGTGTGCTATGTTGTCTTGTGCTTCACAACATTAAAGTTAAGCTAACAGACTCAAAACTTGAACTTTGACAGCATATGCAAGACGAAGATGCAGGCAGACCACATAGAAAGTTCCTCTGAGGTTGTTTTCAAGAACACTCTCTGCAAAATGTCTCAGCAGTGTGAACTTTTCAAGAAGCTGATGTTATAACACTCCTTTTTTTGCATTTTATTCAGAATAAAAGAACATCTGAAGGATTATAATTTCTGTTTCGAAAAGTTTGTTATAATTGGCAAATAAAAAACTCAAGTAAAAGTAAATGTTTGTAAAATCCCAAAAAAAAAATGAAGAAGAAAAAACAAACTTTGAAACTTTTGAAACTGAACAAAATACATAAGGTAGCACTATCATTTGTTTTAAAGTTTCAGAAAAGGAAAAATCGTCCCAAATTAATTTTCTTACAACTTGTGATTTTTTTTGTTTCTCTTGTAGTTTCGTTATTAAAATGGTGAGACATAATTTATGCATTTCTCTCTAATAGTAGTAGCCAAATAACCTATCCAGATTTAAATATGAGTTAAATATCTAAATAATAGGTTTTGTCTTAAAAATCCTTGAATGGTGGATGACATATATTTTACTCCGTTAGTTTGTCAATGTTTTAGCGGATAATACATTTTTGGTAAATTTTACAAAAATCTGTCAGATTTAGTTAGATTTCAAATCAATTTTTAAACTGATTCAACATGACAAGAGATAATATTCTTAGAAGTCCTCTTGAGAGAAGGATAAACGCATCGAGAACATAAATGATCAAAAACTAAATAGGTTACTTGAGAAATAAAAATTTAGATGTAGCATCCTAATTGTTCTTAAATTTTCTTATATAGAGACATCATATAGAGAGGAAAAATGATATTTGGATAGCCCCTTAATGACAGAGGAAAAATGGCGGCAACAAAGTTAACGGATATATGTGAAAGAACTCAACCAATCAGACTGTCATATAACCAAATATAGAAATATTTCTCTATCCATCCAATCTTTTTGTTTCCCTCTCAATCTCCTGTCTTTTAGGACTTCCTCTTTCTTTCTTTCAAACAAACAACAAATAAACATTAAAAAAACCAAAACAAGAAATCAGAAGAAGAGAGAAGCCCAAGAAAAAACAAAACTCAAAACTAAAAAAGAAAAATAAAAATAGAAACTTGAGCACAAAAGCTTCTCTCTTCCTTCCCATGGGGTGCAATTGAATAAAAAATCCTTCTTGAAAATCGCTTTGATCGATTGTAGTTCATCGATCAATCGTGGTTTTTACAAAACCGTTGGATATTATTCCAAAAAAAACACAAAAAAAAATCCCATGGGAAGCTGTGTTTCGTCGCCATTGAAAGGTTCTCCTTTTGGGAAGAGACCGGTAAGAAGGCGAAACAGTAGTAATAGCAAAACATCCTCTAATCCTCGTTTCGATTCTTCAACTAATCTTTCCCGGAGATTGATTTTCCAGCCACCAAGCCGTGTTCTTCCTGAGCCTATTGGAGATGGAATCCTCCTCAAGTATGAATTGGGGAAAGAATTAGGCCGTGGTGAATTTGGTGTCACTCATGAATGTATCGAGATCAGTACTCGAGAAAGGTTCTCTTTTTTTTTGTCCTAATATATTTCTTGAAAGTTTTTGTCTTTTCCCGCAAAGCCGTTTTGTTTTGTTTGATTTCATGAAAAACAAAAACAAAAACTGGCAGGTTTGCGTGTAAGAGGATATCGAAGGAGAAGCTAAGGACGGAAATAGATGTTGAGGATGTAAGAAGAGAGGTTGAGATCATGAGATCTTTGCCAAAACATCCAAATATTGTTACCTTTAAAGAAGCTTTTGAGGACAAAGACGCTGTTTATCTTGTCATGGAGATTTGTGAAGGAGGAGAGCTTTTTGACCGTATTGTCTCTAGAGGCCATTACACTGAACGCGCCGCTGCATCTGTCGCGAAAACCATTCTTGAAGTTGTCAAGGTGAAAAAAGAAAATCTCAATCTCTTTTGTATCGTTTTGTTGATTTTTTTTTTGTTTAATGTTTCTTGTTTGTGAAGGTGTGTCATGAACATGGAGTGATTCATCGAGATCTTAAACCCGAGAATTTTCTCTTTTCGAATACAACTGAGACTGCACAACTCAAAGCTATTGATTTTGGTCTCTCCATTTTCTTCAAGCCTGGTACTAACCATATCTCTATAGTATAACATCATAAAGTTTGAGTGTTTATGTTATTTTATTGAAGAAAAACTCTGGTTTGAATCGAATGGATATTGCAGCCCAGCGGTTCAACGAGATTGTGGGAAGTCCTTATTACATGGCTCCAGAGGTTTTGAGACGAAATTACGGTCCTGAGATCGATGTTTGGAGCGCTGGTGTTATACTCTATATCTTGCTTTGTGGTGTTCCTCCCTTTTGGGCAGAAACTGAGGAAGGAATCGCGCATGCAATCGTGAGAGGGAACATCGATTTCGAGAGAGATCCGTGGCCAAAAGTCTCAAATGAAGCCAAAGAGCTCGTTAAGAACATGCTTGATGCAAATCCTTACAGCCGTCTCACAGTTCAAGAAGTGCTTGGTAACTTAATGATAATAGCATTTCATTATCGATATAATAAGATTAATAAACCACAACAGTTGATCGGAAAACTATGTTTTATAGAACATCCATGGATCCAGAACGCAGAGAGAGCACCAAACGTGAATCTTGGAGATAACGTCAGGACCAAGATTCAACAGTTCTTGTTGATGAACAGGTTCAAGAAGAAAGTCCTCAGGGTATATCAAGTTTCATTGATTTCACAAAGATTATAAATTTACTTAACCCCTCTAAATTTTGTTACTGATCCGGAAATCCGGTATAAAAATTTTGCAAAAATCTTTCAGATCGTAGCGGACAATCTACCAAATGAGGAGATAGCAGGGATAGTACAGATGTTTCAAACGATGGACACTGATAAGAACGGTCACTTGACTTTTGAGGAACTAAGAGATGGGCTGAAGAAGATTGGTCAAGTTGTTCCCGATGGAGATGTGAAGATGCTAATGGATGCAGCGGATACAGATGGAAATGGGATGTTGAGCTGTGAAGAATTTGTGACACTGTCAATACATTTGAAGAGAATGGGTTGTGATGAGTATTTGCAGCAAGCATTCAAGTATTTTGACAAGAGCGGGAACGGTTTTATCGAGCTAGATGAGCTCAAGGAAGCTCTTTTCGATGACAAGCTAGGCCACGGTAGCGACCAGTGGATCAAAGATATCTTCTTTGACGTCGACCTCAACAAGGTAAATGAACAAAGGCTGAGACTTTGAGACCGGTTTATTCATGAGTTTCCATCACAAAACCGATTCCTGTTTCTTGTCTATACTTTTCGATGAGAGATTCCTAACATGTTTTTTTGGAACAGGATGGACGGATAAGCTTTGATGAGTTTAAGGCGATGATGGAATCAGGGACGGACTGGAAAATGGCGTCGAGGCAGTACTCGAGGGCGTTGTTGAATGCTCTGAGCATCAAGATGTTCAAAGAAGATTTTGGGGACAATGATCCTAAATCACATTCTATGGAGTTCCCTGTGACAAGGAAGAAAGCTAAGCTACTTGATGCTCCTAAGAACAAATCAATGGAGCTTGTTCATTCCAAAACCTACAAACCCTCAGGACTAAGAAACTAAGAAATTTTTTTGAAAAGAACAGATCTCTTTGATTTTCTTTTTAATCTGTTTGTTTTTGTTGCTACAAGTGACAAAGAAAATGAGATTTGATGGGCTTAAAGTTGCGTTGTTCAGCATTTTTTCTTCAAAACTCTTTAAACACAAAAATGGAAGATAGAAACCTTAATTTGTAGATCAACAGTGCCACTTGTAGTAAAATTGTTTTGAGCTGTAAACAAGTAGAAACTCTTGTATCAAATTTGGGTATAAAGTTTAACAATAGAACACCAAAAAGATTCAATATAATACATATCGTTAAGATGTAACTTGAATTCAATATTACAAACAGAGAATGGTCTAGTGTAGCCAAACACAAAGCAGGCAACAATCGCTCCTTTTTCTTGAAAACCAGACACTAGGTCACTAGATTTGGTTTCACAGAGATTGTCATAGCAGAGCAGATGACAGAAGTAAAGTTACAATGTGTGTAGAGATAACACAGACATATTCTTTTACACTATACAGAAGTAGGAAACTTATCACAAACCCTACAGTCCAAACCCGCACACACACATAAGAGAGAAGAATTGGAGTTTTTCTTTGCAGTTAGTGGTTTTTCTTTGATCGTGTGCACTCTCCAAATGTCCAAAGAAACTGCTCGAAGTAATCTTCAGACCAATTCGGGTTTTGTACCTTAACGAGGACATGATATATATTATTTATCATCAGTTATCATCTGGGTTCTTGCTGGATCCACCAGTTCTAGAACTTCCTTTGCCTTTACCCCTTGTTTTGCTACTGCAACCTGTTGATTTAGAGCTTGTTGATTTGCTGCTGCAAGCCGCGTGTGAGTCTACATCAGCAAGACCGTTCTCTAGAGCTTTCACCAAATTCTCAAAGTAATTTTTCGTTACGCTGCATAAATACAACAATAGAAGCACATGTTTAGTTTCCACAAAGTGTGAAAAGCGTTCATAAGCAGAATCTTGTGTTGAAAGTCTAGGGGGAGCTAACTCAGATAACTACCACAGGACCTGACTATGACCCTTAATGTATGGCTTCATTCTTTTAAATATAGCAGACTTATGTCACTTATGTAGGGTTAGCGCAATTTATATTCCACAGGATCTGTCTGAAATACGTTCTTCTTCTTCTCTATCAACATGATAGATGTATGAAGACAAAACACTTACCTGGTCAAACCAGCTAGTTTTGTCCGGAAATCATTGAAATCTTTTGATGGGCCTTCTGTGTTGAGAAATTGAACAAAGTCCTTCTCTACGCATTGATGGAGCCTTTCCAAACCTGACTCAGCTTCCCCTGAACAATACTACAAAGTTAAGCTGCTTCTGAGGCAATGGACAGAGATACACAATAAAACGTTCCACACACGAGGGTACGGACCTTGCAAATACTCGAAAAATTGTCGCTTGGCATGTTCATGACCAGGTAGGTAGTATCCATATGCATATGTCCATTTCAAGACTCGCCTACATTCAATGATCTGCGGTGGTAAAATCGCATGAGGAACTGTTATGAAAAATGCTATGGAAAATTCCTCGCTTGGTTATCTAAACACTTTTATCTGCTCACCTGAAGCCAAGCTTCTAAGATGAATTTGAGCTGAGATTCTGGTGTGCACTGTTTATCGCTAAGCTTCTCAAGCTGGCGGAAATTGAGATAAGTCAAATTTAGATAACAGAGTATGAGAAACAGCCAAAACCTTCTACTTTCAGAAAACAGAACCTCCCTCCCATGTATAAACACACGATTACTTAAAACGGATACAACAACAAATGCAGTACGCGTTTTATGACCAGGAAACATTTGGGAACATTGCACGAACAAAACCGAGGAAATGCTCAGTCTAGTGAAAAGAGGACGAGGGAATTGCTCAATTTAGTAACAAGAAGACGATTGCCATCCATTGACAACTATATTCAATTTCAAGGATGAAGACTATAACTCACTAAGATTAAGAGATTCAGAAAGAAGTAAAATTCTAAAGAACATAACAATTCTTACATTATGCGTCTGCAATTGCTGCAGATCCGTAATAGCCTTTTGCCTCGACTGCAAAATCATACAAAAAAAAGAAGAAAATAAAATCAATGATGAAGAGCTACACACCCTCCTTAGGCATAAAAAGTATAGCATTGCGCATACTGTTTGATTGCTTGCCCAGCGTTCATAATAATGTGTGTATCTCTCTAGTGAATTTTTTGCCATCTCTCTCCTCCTTTCAGTCTCATCATACTAAAACAAGGAAAGATGAACCCATATCATAAATCAAAAAACATCAGCTAAAATGACTGAGAAATATGTCACAAAGGATCAAACAATTACCCCAGGTCTTACCTGGCCTTCTTGCTTGGCCACCTCGTACCGGTTACAAGCATAAAAACCACCAGTTCTTTCCCCATGATCCATCCACGCACCAAGACAAAGCCTATAGGGATAATTATATACACACCATCATTAGTGTTTCTTGTACTTCCATCACAAGATTAAACTGTAAGGCATTGAAGTATAAAACTGCAGAGAACCAGAAACAACCAAACTAAGACGTTGTTAGTTAGATATGGAGACGAAGCATTACCAGCAAAATTCATATTTACAAGGCGGTGTGCATGTCATATGCATACATCCCTGATTTTTTTCAATTGGCCGCTTGCATCTAGGACAAGGCTTTGAATTGGCAAGTATCCTGCGCAAAAGGAGGCAAATTTTGATTAGCAAGAAATATAAGAAATCTGAACGATGCTGCGGAGTTAGCAAAGCTCAAAGGTGGTGAAATATAATTTTCTCTCTGTAAAAGCCAGAGACCAAGGATGAGGAACACAAGTAAAAGATAAAGATAGAGAAAGAGTGTATACCAATTCATATTTTCAGATTCAGCACTGTTCTTTAATATCCATTTTGAAACTGTGCTACAATCCACAGGTCGGTGAGCCTCCTCTGTGCACTAAATTTTAGATGTAACACATAGTTATTGATCAACCAAAAATAAGAAAAATTAAGTGTAATCAAATTTCTGGGCTTTGACTCAAGAACTTACATTCCAGCAGAAGCTAAACGAGCACAGGCAGGAAACATCATAATTTCCAGACCCAGCAACAAAATCAATCGCATAATCACACCCCGGGGCAGGACACCACTTCATCTGAACAAGAAAACCGAAGCAGAAGCAATATCAGGTATACCAACATCGCTTCGTACAAATAAATATGGAGAAATACTAATATAATTTGAAACTTTGCTCAACCCGAAGGCATTGAAAATAGTTCGAGAGTAGAGAAACACATAATGTCATCCTGGAAATGAACAAAACGTTCCAGCAACACTAGAAAAATGTTACAAAGGCTATGTTCATTTACAATTTCAACCACTCAACAAAAATTGTCTGGGTGATGAATAATGTCTTTTGAAGTAAATTATCTAGGTCACCTTTACCTTTCTGTTGTCTTCAATATAAGACCTAAGAAAATATCTATTGTACTTCTCCTTGTCTTCTTCAGACGCTAATTTGTCAACCATATCATGACCAACAGCGGCTAGACAAGATGGGTCAGGACATCTTAGCATCAAACATCCCGGGCCGTCATTAATGGTTGTGCTGATGTAACCTGCAAAAGTGTACATTGTAAAAGGTAATTTACCGCTCAACAAATATGGTAGTAGAAAATGGAGTACAAAGTTGGTTTCAGAGCACTCAAAGATGGAAGATTTTAAAATTAACAACTACACTGGGAGAAAATTACCTTTATCGCTACATAAAATTAACTAAACCTAACTCGGATATATGTACAGGGAAAACAATTTAAACTAGCGGTTCCCATTTTTTATAAAACTAAAAACTGTAACCATCAGTTTTAAGGATGCTAATGCGAGAAAACAACTGACCTGTCCAGCATGTGGTGCAGAAAGGATGGCCACAAGAAACTGAGGCAATTTTCTCAGGAGGGTATGAATCGAAACAGATTCCACATGTAAGCTAAACACCAAATCATGTGTCAGTGAGATGAATGATCAAGCGAGACATGTAAAACCACTTCAGATTCTACAATTCAAAGGACATACTTCTGTGTCATCAGATGGTGGAACAACATGACTCTCCAATATGCCAACAGTATTCCGGACTCTCTCTTCATCCGCAAACCATTCATCATGAACTTTACCAACACTCCTGAAATGAGAAGTTTCTCATCGTATCAGGAAGCTTGAATAATCACACAAGCATGGCCATGGATATACATTGTAGAAAAAATATAGGGATCATTTGATATTATCACCAGAAAACAAAAGTTGTCTCAAAACACGTTGAAGATATATACAAATGAAAAATGAGAAACACATAGTGTTAATATCAAACAGTAAAGGCGTTTACCAGTGATAGTGACGAAGCAGAATACTCGCTTCGACTTTAGTTATTGAAAGGACAACGGAAACTCGTTCAATATCATCCATCTGATGCCTGAGAATATCTTCTTCCCTCAGAACACAAAAATTTTTCTGGAAGGAAACCATATTACAAAACTGTCAATGATCACAGAAAAATAAAAGTAGACGACGAATTGAAAAAAAAACAGAGGGAAATGACCCTAACAACGCCACTGTTAAAAATAAAGGTGCAAGCCAAATAAGTAGTTAACAGTTAGTTGTAGAGAGACTTAAAAGCTAGAGCCAAGGTATGCAACAAACAATTTAACAAATCAACAATGACGACAGCACAAGACCAGTGTTATAAGAACATGACTTAATATTAGCTTCTACACTAAAGGGGTCCTCTTTACGACCATGAAACATAACAGAAAAGTCTTTTCCAAAAATGTAACGATAGCAGTAATGCTTCCACCACGTACACGTACAGTAAACGTAATATAAGACAACGGAAACAAAAGAGTTTAACGAGAATTTTGGAAGCAGGGTAACAACAACGAAAGCAAAAACTCTTAAGAAATGTACCAAATTGCAAAAATTCCTGTAAATTTCCATACATTTTCAAATAAACCCGGGACAATTCACTAAAAACCCAACAATATCAGCACAATACCATCAAAAACACTAATTTTCCTTCCTTAAGCACCTTCCATGGCATGAAAAATGTAAATGTCTAACAACAGCTATCATCCTTTGAAGAACTACCCACTCCCCGATTAACAAATAAACAGCAACATATTTTATAATTGAACAGGCAAAGTCCCCCAGTCATTGAGTAAAGTAATGAACGAAATGTTACTACAAACATCGCTAACTCAATTAGACTATATTCCCCAGTAAAAACTAAGAATTTATCATAGAAAGCCCAAAATTTCAAAATTTGCCAGCAGCCAAGTCATAAAAACATACACAAGTTCTAAAAGCAATAGCTTTAAAAACCTGAGAGCGATGCGAGGCGATCATGGCAGAATCGTCAGCGTCTTCCTCAACAAACCCGTAATCGGGTTCCCCATCACTACTATCCTTGTAATCATCGGTGCCGCCGCTATAGAAATCATCCTCACCTGAATCCATATCGTGCGCATCGAGCATGTCTTCTTCGGAATCCATGATCAGCGAAAACCCAAATGATAAATACAGGAATTAGATGAAACCCCTCTGCCCTTCAAATTTAGGGTTTGTCGGAGAGAAAATCGCAGAGGGGAAGTAGCAAAAGGGAGAGCTCTGATGTGGATTTTACTTTGGTAATGAACTGAAAGGTTTCCAAACTTTGCGGTCTAATTGAGAGAGGGAATCTATGAAGACTGGATCGGTTGGGTTTGCGATTACTGGAATAGAGTGTAGACTTACATCACTACATACATTTCTTTTCGTTAAGGCAAAAACAAAAATCTAACAAGTCTCAACAAACAGAAATCATATCGAAGAAGATAAAAAAAATGTATATTTTTCGTTTGTCTTTACTTTTAGGACAAGTAGTCAATTTTTTAGGACAAGTTAGATGAATATTTAGTTTACATCAAAATACATCTTTACAAGAAAACTTTTATAACTGTGTCGTCGTATATAATTCAGAACATACGTTTTTATTTTCTTTGCAACAAGGGTTATTTCAGAACATACGTTACTTGGTTAAACTTTATTGATTTGTGATATATAAAGATTTTTTTATGATTTAATAATTAAAAATTTTAATTATTTTTAAGAAGTTCATATTTTTAATAAAAAATTTGTGAAAAAGTATTGTTAACTATTGTAAATTAAAAGTATTTATAACTTTGTAAAGTTTATTTTAATAGTTTATTTTCTGGCTGTATTTGTTATTATCTAATATTTAATATACGATTTTTTATTTTTAAAAAATAAGATCTAAATTTTATCATAGATATCCTCAACATATTTATATAAGAGAAAAAGAAAAAGAAGCCAAAAAAATAAAATAATGTCGACAAAAAATAAGTAAATGAATTTTTGTGGGCCTGAATTATAAAGATGAGACTTGCGAAAAAAGAAAGTTCTTTTGGAGAGTCGGTAACACTAATGTTCTTCTTCTTCCTTGGCTCTGCGCCGCGTTTGTCTCATCCTCTCGATGAATTCCTCTCAAGCTTGCTTCTTCCACTCTCCTCTTAGACCCATCTCGCTTTCGCAATCCTCCTTTGGTTTCGTCTACAAAAGTAACTTTTTTCCTTAGAAATAAGGATCACATCCGAATCAAAGGAAAGAGATTGAATAATCGCTGTTAGTTGTCAGCTAGACTAGTCGGGATACAGTCGTTAAAGTTTCGTTTCTTCGAGTCGATGAAACCCTAATTTGGAGGGCACTAACCAACCTGGTTTTATCACTGTTTCCATAAAGTTCATAACTTTTTGGATTACTTCTCGTATTCCTTCAATTTGCTCAACTAGTCGAACTTTCTTCTCGTATTGAGGCATGTGATTTCATTGGTGTCTTTGCAGCGGACCCAATTATGTGTTATCAACCATTTCTATCCAGAAAATGCCTTACTACGAATTTGAATTTGTCAAGTACAAGAGAACGTCATTTTATACAGATGAACAGAAGACATCTCCTTATAAGAGAAAGGAAGAGTTTTTCGATTAAGTATTCCGATAAGCACAGATATGACTCTATGAGCAGCGATGAGATACGTGCTGATGCTTTGGATGTGGAGATTATTCCTCCAGAGTCGCAGGACATTGACTTTTAGAAATAGGTTTCTTGATTTTGTTCGCATTAGTTCAAATACTCAATAGCGCAGCAGATAAATTCTTTAAGAGCGAGATAAGGAGGTTGTTTGTAACGGCTGTATTGCTTGTACTTAGCCGTGTTGGATATTTTATCCCTTAAGATCTCCCCATGATTTGATGTGTTTGCCTGAATTTGTGGGGTTTTAATGTATTAAGATTGTGATTGATGATATCCAAGTGATCATGTAAATGTTTTGCGCCCAGGTGCTTTGTCACGTTCTTCCATCCTTGGTGAAGCTGCGAAAGGAAGGCTTAGATGGTCACGAGAAGATCAAGAGTCATATGTGTGTTTAGCTTTTTTCCTCTCAAGCCGTGAGATGAATTTTTAACATGCAATTACTTTTTTGGAGCTCTTCAACATCTTTGACATTGTGAGTACTAGTTACCCCTTTTTTTCTCAATCTGAATTTCAACCTTCCATGAACATTAAGCATTTTCATATACCGGGTTACTTGTTTTGTTATGTAGGCCAACTTGCCTAAGGATATAGCCGATTATTTAAACAAAATGGGCGCAAGAATACCAAACATAAAGCCACGATTGAGTACCTAATGAAGATACAAGCATCAACCAGATTTTGGGGTGAGTAAAGTTGTTGCTTTATAGACTTATTTGCGTGCCTAATAATATAAATGTAATCTCTAAAAACCAGTTGTTTTTGGTTTGATTCAGGAGGTCTTCTGTTGAGCTTTTTGGCAACATCTTCTACTGTACTTGACCACTATCTACGCAGCATTAATCAAGGCTTTTCTGTCGGGTTTACATCGGTTTAATCATCGTAAGTGTTCTTTCTGCATTCAATATCATTCAGTTAACAATTCCGATTTCATATTCAAACATTAAATAGTACCGATTTCATTTGTTGACATCTCTATTGTTTGGTTACAGGTTGGTTCCATTATTGAAGTCAGAAGATCTTACCCTGCCTACAATGTAATGCCGAGTTTAAGTAAAGCTCTGAAGAGGTATGGTGTATAACGGGATTCGAGAAACAGGAGAGATAAGATATGTTTGTGGTTTAGACTCTCTGTAGCTTTTTGTTTAGATTAGGTAGATGATTTGTATCAAGGATCAAAACAACATTAGCATCATAATTTTAGCATGGAGATTCATAGACTCAAGTGCCAAGTATCTACTTTAAGAATCTACCAAAGCATTTGCAATACTCGGAAAGATTCTACAGAAAGTAGAACTCTGTTCAAACCTTACTCAACTCAGAGAGGACTAAATTGGCGATGAAAATTTTGAAATGCAACTTTACAATTCGTTTCTTTTATATCGCTAAATTTAAAGCACCAGTAGGAGGCAAAGTTATTTTAGGTTAACAAATAAAAGTTAATTAATATTAGCCTTAAAAACAAATAACATTTTCATATTTGCGAATCGTGATGACCTAAGCCGCAATCCACTCACGGATCCGAGTATCGAGTAAGTTTCCTATGTAATTATAGGTAGCTTCAGATGGATGAATCGAGTCAAAGAACAAAAACTCCGAGTGATTCGAACACGATGGAGAAAAAGCATTACACATGAAGCCCGCCTCCAGATACCCTGTTCCACAACATCCTTTCTTCGTTTCTTTAAACCCTGTTTTTAAGTTCCACATGAGTGATCATAGCGCTCAATATTATCTTACAGGAAAACTTGCGGAACAAGAAAGATTGTATCTATACCGTATTTGCTAGGGTTTTGCATCATGTCCAAGATTGGGTCATATATATTGGAGTAAAGCATCTTGCTTCCTGTAAGAGATGCTTGCATCTGAGGTAATAGCTTTTGAAGTTTCTGATTGTATAAGACAGAGTCTCTGTTCTCTTGTTCTAAGCAGAACCTAAAGATGTTGCGGAATTTAGTAGTCATTTGGATCGGTAAGCAACCAATAGGAGGTAAACCTCCGACAACAATATTCCGGCAACCTAAACTATAAAGCTCCTGCACACACACACGCACACACACACACACCGGAAAAGACTATCAAAGACGGGTCAAAAAACTCGAAATCTGAGTCATTTCCTTATCAAAATGAGTTTCCGATTTAAAAAAACGAATTATCTTATACGCTTTAGGGTAGGGTTTAGGGTTTCAAATTTAATTTTTTTGTATGTTCAGATTATATACTATTTTGTTAATTTGGACAAATTGATTATCATGTGATGTTGAGACGGAATTAGCATTTCGGTCGCTGTTGACCACAAATAATTGTTGCTATAAATCCTATAATTTTTTTTTAAAAAAGTGGGATTCACTTTTTGTTTAGCGATAATGAGAGAAAAAAGTTTGAAACTTTACCCCGACGAGATTGTCAAGCCTCTTAAGTATAAAGTCTTGGTAACTAGAGATGAGAGGATACTCAAGACGCCTTGAAGGAACATTGTAATAATTCAAGATGAAATCGTTAGTCCCTGCACTTACAATTACCAAAGCATTGTTTATAATCTCCATAGCTTTCTTGTCTCCTACGATACTTTTAAGACGAGCAATGTAACTCCTGAACATCTTAGGTTGTTCCGAGACAGGAATCGCCTGAGTAGAGAGACTGGTTAGGTCATCGTAACCCGCGCCGGCTGATGCAAAAGAGACTCCGGTTACAATCTCTTGGTCGGAGAGATTTGGTTGTAAGAAAGGAGGAACAAACTGTTTGATGTTGTATTTGGCTGCGAGTATGTCGGGGATTAGTTTTCCGTTTGAGAATCTCCCGTTAGCTTCGTGGTTTGGGAGATCAATGCCGTAAGGTAGATGTGTAGCTCTGAAGATTGTGTTTAAAGGGTAATTGTTGTTTCCTGTGTCGACGGTTGAATCGCCGAAGATTAGAATCGCTGGGAATAGCGGTTGCGTTGTGGCGTTTGTGGCTGCGTTGCAGGACGCCAGTAGTGTTGTTGCGATGAAAAGAATGAAGGTTATGGTTTTAGATGTCGTCATTATTCTTTTTTTTTTGTTTGTTTATTGTGTCTTGATTAACTTGAAATGTGTATGGTGTCGAATTTATAAGGAATTTTGAAGGTGGTTTTTTTCTTTTTGTTGGACCTTGCTGGAATTTTGATAATTGTGCGAGTTTGTTTCTTTTTTTCTTTAAAATGCAAAAACAAATGGATAAAGAGCTTTGAATTTCGGTAGTCTAAATATAGATTAACCCAAAAATAACTGAAAGAACAAAATGGCCAAAAACAAAATTTAAATCGTTAGTAGAAGCGGTTTAACAATTGATAAGCTGTCAGGTGTGTAAAGAGAAATACCCCATAATTTCTTCTATCATCATTATTACAATATAAACATTTTTACAAACTATACAAGGTGAGCGGTGAAACAATTTACAAGGTGTGAAAAACAAAATCACATAAACAACTCTTAACTCTACATATGTATTCTCGTTTCAGAAGAGGACCTAAGTTAATATTTGGTTAAAACAAAATTAAACTAGATAATTTGTACGGGTTAACACTTAGTGCAAAGTTTTTTTTTTACCAGCCGCTTAGTGCATAGTTTTCTTTAAGATAAATCCAATATTGATGCTTGAAAGAAAAAAACAATACTTGGGATGCTAAACTTATCTTATTGGGAAGCGCCTGCTACAAAATACAAACTTTTGGCTCCAGATGTTGTTGAAATTTTGTGATCAGGTTTGTTTGTTCCACATCTACGAAATTGAAAAACTGATATAGGTCTGTGCATTCGGGTTAGTATTGGGTTCGGATATTTTGATATTAAAAGTTTAGGATTATTCCGGTAATTTTCTATTTCGGTTTGAGTTCGATTCAATACATATCGAGTTCGGTTCAATTCTAGTACTATATTTCAAATCCCATTTTATACTCATATATTTATTGGATTCGGTTCGGATTCGATTCTGATTCGGTTCCTAATTGAATTACACAAATTAAAAAATCTTGATTGAAGAAAATCGTAAGAAAAAAAAGAAAGAAAAACCCTAATAAAATATAATATTTAATTTACTTCGGTTTAGTTCGGTTTATCCAAACCGAACCCGAACTACTTAGATTTAGAAATCAATCGGATTTTTAGGTGCATCACAACCGAACCGAACCCGAACCTAAAATCCAAACTACCAAAATTTAAAAACCAATCGAATTTTTAAGAAGAACCGGAACCGAACCGAACTAGTTACTTCGATTTAGGTTTGGTTCTGCCCAGCCCTAAACTAAACTGATACTTTATTTGCTAATGGACCGCATTTATCAGATAATGGGCTGAATACAAATCCCAGTTTCTATAAAAAAAAAATTTTCCACGAAATATGGCACACATTTTTTTTTTTTTAACACAAATGCTTACTCTCAGGTCATTGTGAGTGGAAAGCTCCGTGCTCAACGTGCTGAGTCCATGAAATTCAAGGACGGTTACATGGTTTCTTCTGGTCAACCAACCAAGGAGTACATCGACTCTGCAGTGAGACATGTTCTACTTAGACAGGTCAGTTTACTTCGTCCGAGTTCCTCGTTTTCCTCTTAGTGACTATGGTAACCTGCAATATCTAACCCGAATCTGGTTAAACCCCAAATGTGCAGGGTGAGCTCGGAATCAAGGTTAAGGTCATGCTTGACTGGGATCCTAAGGGCAAGCTAGGAACGATGATACCATTGCCTGATGTTGTGATAATCCATGCTCCCAAGGAAGAAGATGTCAACCCTGCACCTGCTCAGGCTATTTCTCTGGATGTTCTTGTAGCGGAAGCTCCCCTCACAGCCGTAGATTACCCTGAGATGATCCTAGTCGCCTAGACAAAACCCTTTTACTACTATTCCATGATGTAATTTTGTTCTTTTTGGTTTTAACTTCGCTGTCTCTTTTGACAGTTTATAGTTTATCGTATCTTCGAATCAAAGACCTTTCCTCAAATTTTTGTTCTTAAATTATTTCAAGTTTCCAGTGTGAAAGTCCTTTTAAGTTCCAAAAGATAATTTCTCTTTTGGAAATTAAACAAACCTTATTAACTTTATTGATTTTATTTTTATTTTCTTAACATCTGCTGCATTTTTTTGTCGCAACCTACAAACCATTTTGAAATAATAAATCAATTTATTATTATATCAAAGAATTTAGTTGTATGCTAGTTTAAGTAAAGTATATTACCAACTGATTTTAATTAACTGATTTCTTGAAGTTTAAAATATCTTGATCTAAATTAGATTAAAATCAAAACTCTTCATTTTAACATTTTTGATAGAGGCCTAAGCCACGATCGAAACATGTTTTTTTTAATAGTAATGAAATTTCAGAATCAAATAGTAAAGCCATTGTTTCTCATACACACATTTCATCGAATCATTGATTCGTTTCGTAAACATGGCCCACAAGATGGCATACTAGAAGAAGATGCCATTTTCCACCCAATAATTGATGCTTCTTTTCTAAGAAATGACACAAACCGTCTCTCTTTATAACTTGTCCTCACCATTCATTTCCGATAAGAAAAACCTTTAGAAGAAGACGATCATTGGAAAGAAAGCGAGAGAGATGGGTTGTATTCACTTCGAATCATCAGATCCATGGACACCATCTGTCCAAGAGAAACCAAATGACGAAGCAGCGAACACAGTTTCACTTGAATACGACGACAGCGGCGAGCAAGGAGGAATCCAGGAAGCTTGGGCTGATATCGAGACTCGTGGTGGAAATTTCGGAGGTTATGTCCCCGGCGAGAGCAGGAAGAAGCTTGAGAAGAAAAAGAGCCAAGTTTTGCTTGAGGGATACGTGGAGGCTGCTGCTCTAGATGATCAAGACGATCTCACGAGAGCTAAGAGTTTGACGGATGATGATCTCGAGGAGCTTAAAGGTTGTTTAGATCTAGGGTTTGGATTCAGCTACGACGAGATCCCTGAGCTCTGCAACACTTTGCCTGCTTTAGAGCTATGTTACTCCATGAGCCAGAAATTTTTAGATAAGAAAAACCACCACAAGTCTCCGGAGATGTCTCCGGAGGAAGAGGATTCGCCGCCACCACCGACCACGACCAGTGCAATCGCAAATTGGAAGATCTCTGGCCCTGGTAAATAATTTTCTCGATTTATATAGTTTCTGTGTTTTCATTTTGTTTGTTCTTGACGAACAGTTTGATTCCTGTGATTATGAAGAACAATTTTTTGATTTTAATGTCTTATAATTGTTTCATGTTGATGGTTTGCCTTTGATTCAGGTGATAATCCAGATGATGTAAAAGCTAGACTCAAATACTGGGCACAAGCCGTAGCTTGCACTGTCCGATTGTGTAGCTGAACAACAATCATCATCATCATCATCTTATCTGAACATATTGGTTGACCAGAAATTTTTTTACGGAAGACAATTCTTTGCATGAATGAAGTCTTAGCCATTGTTAGCTGAGAATAGACCTGCAATGTGTCCATGGAGAAACTGGTTTGGCTTTACTATTTTAATTGTCTGTATGTGTAGTAGTATTCTTCGTCTAGTGTTTTTTAATGAAATTGAAATAAATGTGACACTGAATAAAAATTTCAAATTCTGTCTACAAGTTCCCCTGACTGGTCTCTGCGTTTTGCTTTTAAGTGCAATAAGGGTTGCTTTAACCTCTGACATCTGAATAGAGTTCTTGTCCTCGTATATGCAGTGATGCTATTTAGAGAGACAAAGAAACAACTGTTTTGAAGTCCTCTGTTTTTTTTTGGCTGAGGTAACTGATCTAACTGTCAGCGTTTCGATAACAACTTTATTTTCTGTTTCATGATCTTGATCTGTCTTGTTTTTGTATCGTTGGTAATTAGGCTTAGATGATGGTAAAGCAAGTGACTTTGCTTCAGTTACAAGATGTCAAAAAAGTATATGTCCTTACTTGTGGTTCTTTTATCTTTTTCTTTCCCGTTCGTGGGAAAGAATCAGAAACTTGTGGTCATAAGTTGTGAACACGCTTAACGTGTCGTGTACGATAGGGCAAAATGTAGGCAGGATCATCCTTTCACGTGTTCTGTTACGTATCCAACTGTCCAATAATGGCGAATATAATTTGTTTCTCAATATAACTTTTTAGTTTGAGCTTTAAACTGAGTCACATGATAAATATGATCTTCCATCAGTGAAATGGCATGTCAACAATGCGAACACAACATTTTATTTAAAACATAAAATTAAGAGAAATAAGTTTGCAGTTTTGTGGATTCTTAAGAACAAACGATTGGACCAAACGCAGATAGACAAAAAAAAAGGTTGAATAAATAGATAAACCCCGTTCTTGAAACTTGAGATGATGATCAAGAAGAAGCCTGTCCCAACAGAGTTTGAATGTCTTTCTACAAAAATCCAAAAAAAAAAAACGGATAGTTATAAGGTGGTGTGTTATGTGTGAAACACAGAAATACAAGAAGAAATGTGAGGATTCCGGTTAAGGAGGGAACCGGGGCCTGGTACGTACCTCGAATTGAAGAGGAGAGGTTCTGGGAGAATATCTCTGGAAGACTTTGCCGTCAGGAGAAATCAAGAACTTGGTGAAGTTCCATTTGATTGCGTCAATGAGCAAACCTCCTTTCTCTGCTTTCAAGTACTTGTATAACGGCGCCGTGTTCTTCCCGTTGACATCGACCTACGTTGCATTCAACGTTTCCGTAAGTATTTATTTTATTTTATATACAAGAAAACTATTAATTTTATCACTATTAGTATAAAAATGAATTTGGTCAAAATTTGAAATATGCATAGATTCAGAAATATTGTACGTGGATTATGATTAGAGTGTGATTAGTAGAGGAAGGTTGTACATAATTATATTTGATAAAAGAAAAAAAATGAGTACCTTGTCAAAGATGGGGAATTCAGCTTTGAACCTTGTGCAGACAGTTTGTTGAATCTCTTCATTGTTTCCTGGTTCTTGTCCCAAGAATTGGTTGCACGGAAACGCTAATATCTCCAACCCTATTATTTTTTCAATTATTGTTTTTTTTACAATTCAAATCCTAATTAAGTTAAAAAAGAAAGCCAGATTTTGTATATATACATCACAAACCTTGTTCCTTGTATTTATCGTACAGAACATTCAGTTCCTTGTAGTTTGCATCCGTCAGACCACTGCAGTAAATTTAGTTTAGTTTCGTTCGCTGGTCGGTAGGAGCACTGACCTATTCTCAAATACCAACGAACCTTTTGCAACAAACACAGTATAGTTTCGTTTCTTTTGTTTTTTTTTAACTGAAGACAAATATTACTAGAATCCTTCTTGTTCTTACATCGACAACCCAAATATTATGATAAAATGGTAATTGCAAACCAAAACCCAATTGATCAATTACTAAATTCACAAAGATCTTTTGTGTTTCATTCATATCTTGTGAAATTAGACAAACAATAGTGATCTTTAGCAGAATTATTTGATACAATAGTGAGGAAAAGAAATAAATAAATAAAAGGGTTCTAACCATTTGGAGGCAACATTTACAATCAGGAGAGTTTTGCCTTTGAATTGGCTCAAACTCACATCGTTACCTCCGATGTCCTGCGATGTTCAACAAATAAAATATTAAATTTCTTCTTCTATTTGTCTTTCTGTATTCTCTTCTTCTTTTATTTTACTTTGTTTATGTGTATTAAGAATCCAAGATCAAACATAATCAAAAGCCTTACCTTGACGGTGAAGTCGTAGATAGACTTTGGAGATTCATCCGCCATTTTTGGTCCCTCTATCTCTTTTTCTGAGTATTTTTTAGTTTTGAAGAAAGAGAAGAAAATATAAATGTTATCAACATTATATATATTTAAATATGGTAGGAGAAATGTGCAGGAACAAGATGCTCTAAATGAGGAATCTCTTGTGACGAATGGGTGGTGGTAGGGTAGTCATGCATGACTTCATATTTATTGTTTCCCGATCTTTTTTTTTTTCTGTCTTTCATTGATTATTCGGTACATGAACAAATCTAGATTGTATAAATTATTATTTTTCACAAACAAAAAGGAAATATTAAATCCTTTTTGAAGGTTTAATTATCATTGTTTACACAAAATAATTCCTTATTTAACGAAATTGGAAATAAATTTCATAAAAACTATCAAATTGTCACCTTATAAATTTTCAAAATCAGAGTCGTGTAACTGATCTCTTCTTCCTTTTTTAATAGATTCTTTACTAATGGTGTGTAATGGAAAAAAATCTGTATTATGATTCGCTCTCATTTATGGATTGAACAATTATGGTATCCAATTTTTGACCTGATTTTTTCCTCCCAATTATAGCTTATTCAAAGAGCAAGAAACCTTGAATGTTAGGAAAGTATATCTTGAACTTTTATTTTTAGTTATCGCATTTGTCACATAACAATAATATATATATATATATATATATATATGAAACTTAATATATCATCTGATAAATAACCTTCATTGGAAGTTCTTACTAAAGTCTCTTAACAAAATTATAACAATAAAAAAAGAAAAAAGCTGAGAAAGATTGTAAAAAAACAAGGAATCACTCCTAGTTACGAGTTTTAAGAACTAAGTTTAGAAATTCTATATCAACTTGTCAGTTTATAATTGGATCAATATTTTTAATAAATAAATTTTATTAAAATATTATTATTTAAAAGATAAAAAAAAACTAAGCGTTGGTTATGCTAAACCAAACATCATGGATTTCCCAATATATTTTGGTTTTAGATTTGAAACTAAATCCAGAAATATATTTACTAGATTTAATCACTTGTCATTAAATTAATTGATGAAAATTAGTATACTATCGGAATCATATGATATATAATGGTGGTCATTTCTAAATTTAAAACATTTAAATCAAATCAAATTAGCAAAAAAAGCCCCATAAAATATTTTTTTTTGTAATACTTACAAGTTACACCAATAATCGGATATAGATATGGAATGAGAAGGACAACAATTCTCAAAATCTAACCACCAGACTTTAAATTTTCAGTCTGTAGGTCTTATCAAGTAGTTGGACCGACTTAATAGACATTTGCAGTACACAACTAACCAACTTTTTTTCGGGTTCACCGGTACAACTAGCCACACAACATGACAGAAACTATTAATAATATTGTCTTTTATTAGTTATGAAAAGAAAGTTGACAAACAAAATTGGAAAGATAAAATTACTTTTACGTAACGCAGCAGGAAGCTAGCAGTTGGTCGATGCACAGATATGGTGTGAATTTAATGTCTTACATATCTCCCAAAGAAATATATAATTGATTTTATATATATTTATATTACATAAGCTATTTTCCTACTTTTAAACATTCAAAACCGAAATAATTCTAGTTGTAACAATTTTAATAAATTGTAGCTTTTCATAAGTTGTAATAAAAAAGGGCTTTGGAGATTAAAAGTTTGAAAATCAACTAGTCTTACAAGTGAAGTAAAAAGAAGCTGTTTTATGATTAGCTAAGAATGTGAGGATGTTCTTCCTAAAGACAGCGGTCGATGATGTTGCAATGATCTACAACCACTTCTCCTTCCACTTTCAGTTTCTTCCCTGAAACTAGTCCATTCTCGACTGCAACAGCTTCCTGAAAATGAAAAATTCAGACAGATGTTAAACAGATAAACTACAATGCTTTGCAATGGAAAAAGATGTTCCACACCATTCATTTGCTTGATGGGCCGGGCTTGATAAGAAACTAGAAGCAGACATTCAGGTTTGGTGTATGATTAAGCCATTTAGGAGTTAATAGCCAAGCTTTGAGTAACTTAATTGGTTCAGATGATAAGTAATACCACCAGTTTGGCATTTATAAAATTATTTAGCTAGTCCATTGTATACAAAGATTAATTAAGAGTTCGATTATAAAGGCAAATATTGACGACTAAACAGCTCGTTTTTTCTCGTGTTTTGGTGGAAAAAAATCATCCACAAAGAGCAAGATAAGAACCATTTTAAGCATTCGCTACTTGAGAATATGTACTTTTATACATCATAATAAAGTACCTTCAAGTAATCTTGGGATTGAATTTTGGGGTTTTTCCAGACTTAACAAGTATCCAGAAACACGTATTATACTGATTATTAATATAGCCTGCCAAACAAAAAAACAGAAAGAACACATAAGACTAAGTCATATGCTAAGGTTTGATTTAAAAACTGATATATATGATTCCAAATAATTGATCAGATATTATTTAACTCAAATTCAACTTGTCGCCAAGCCAAATAATCCAAAAGAATCTTGTATGTTGGATAGCATACTGCTCGTCCATCGAACGATAGAGGGTACTTCAGTTCTTTGTGAGGAAGAAATCTCTTCATTTTATAACATGTGGGGATGTAAAGAAGGATGCGATTGCAGATGTTATCTTACTGCAATACAATATCAGAAACTTAAGAACCAAGAAAATCAGGGAGCGATAGAGCCAAAACTGTAAGGGAAGAAAATTTTAATGTAATCTGGTTTGTCTTCTGTAGAGCTCAGATTCTTTCTTCAAGACAAAGCTGGAATTAAATAGGTTGAGAGATGGAGACCTGTACTCATTACTGACACCATAGGCAAAGTGAATATCCTCAATTACTCCTCGAGAACAGCCACTGCACATGAATGCATAAGTTTCAGAGCTTGCATGCTCATTATTTGGCTTCTCAAATTCATGAACTTCAGAAAATCTTTCAAAATCCAAGCAAGCTCCATAAGTAACATTTGCAACATAGAAAAATAGTTGATTAGTAATAAAATTTGTCTTTCTGCTGAGAATGCAAGTTAAGATTCAAGAACTAGAATACGCACTAGACAAAAAAGCAACCACAGCATAACAAAAATAAATTTGTTAACTCATAGAATCCGTACTGCCATGCCGTGAAAAGCTCATACGCAAAAGACTAGGAATCTCTCTACAAAGAGTTTCAGATTCTGTCGAAACTCAGAGAATGTCCCAGAATCGTGCGAACCTTCGGGACATATCTGTCGAGAGGTGTCAATGATTATGGAATCAGGGTTTACAAATTTTCGATGGATTATGCAGCTGCTGGAAGTTTAACTTCTTTCATGGAAACAAGATTATTGTCTGATACTATGATCAAAGATTTCACTCGTATGATTCTTCAAGGGCTTGTCTCTGTTCGTAATCACGGCTATGTCCATTGCGATCTCAAACCGGACAATCTTCTTGTGTTCCCGCGTCATGAATACGAACAAGATGCTGTCGGTGGAATGAAAGTTTCATATGAGCTGAAGATTTAGGATTTTGGGATATCGACTCATGTTGGAGAGGAGTCCGAATTTTGGGAATTTGATTCTCCGTTTTTGGGAACACCTCTTTATATGTGGCCGGAATCCTCTGTTCACTACGGCGTCGCCGAGAAATCGTTCGATTTGTGGTCATTAGAATGCGTTGTGTATACAGGAAAGCCCTCCATGGCCGTTCGAAGATTCGGAGGAGCTTTTGCATCATTTGTTGAATGAGAGCGCACCAGAGATTCCAGAGTCTCTTCCTTGGGATGCAAGACAGTCTCTACAAACGTGTTTCGCAAAAAATCCTGTTGAGAGAGGAAGCGCTTCGGATCTGTTGAAGCATCCATTTCTTCGGAGAGTTCCTGATCAGATGGTTACCGGCGCCGGAGGTAAGAGAAAGTCGGTGGTGGTACTGAAATCTAAGGATATTACGAAGAATCCCTAAGAGTGAAGATTATTCCACCAAAGCCACCGCAGTTTAAGAAAGTTTCGAATAGACCCTTGATGTTGAAGATTATACCTCCAAAACCCCCAGGATGCAATCTTGTTTCTGTTCAGTAGAGTGTGTCTCAGTGTATTCGTCTTTTTGTTACTTGGTACTTGGTGTAGATCAAGTTAACTAGATGTTGATACAAGTTGTGCTTGTGAGGGTTTAATTTGTCAAAAGTGTATGGTATTAAATCAGAACAAGTTGAGAAAATTGCATCGAGAGGCTAACACAAGTTAAATCTATTTTAGAAGGATCCGAAGAATTGAAGAAGATCATCAAGGAGCAGCCGAGACCACCCAGACCCAATTTGGTTCCTGTTTAGCATTGTCACTTGGCAAAACTTTTGGTTTTTCTATTCGTAGTTCTTCACTTCGAAATCTGATGTCCCTACTCTAGTTATACTTGTTCTATAAAGCCTATTACGTAAATTTGTAACATTTGGATAATTTATGTTGATGGGTTTTTCTCTTTCTGTTCTCTCTGTCAAACAAGATAACAAGTCTAGATAAAGAGTGTTTCCACTGAACCACTCTCATACATATTATATAAGCTATTTACCTACTTAAAAGCATTCACAGTACTCCAAAGTCTGATCAGTTGAAAAAAATTATTATGCAACTAAAAATTAACTCCGCATTGCCTTTCTTCATAAGGTGTTGACCCAAAAAGGGCTTGGAGATTAAAAAGTATTTGCAACAAATTAATTCTTACAAGTGAAAAGCAGCTGTTTTATGAATAACTAAGAATGTGTGGATGTTCTTCCCAGAAACAGCGTTCGATGATGTTGCAATTATCTACGACCACTTCTCCTTCCAGTTTCAGTTTCTTCCCAGAGACTACTCCATTCTCGACTGCAGCAGCTTTCTGAAAATGAATATTTAGACAACTATTTAACAGGTAAACTACAAAGCCCTTCAATGGAAGATGTTCCACACCATTCAAATGCTTGATGAGTTTGATAAGAACCGAGCAACAGACCTCTGAGGGTAAATTTACATTCAGGTTTGGTATTATGATTTCGCCAATTAAGAATTAATTGCCAAGGCTCGAGTTAATGGTTCAGATGATAAGAAACAATAACACTTTGGCATTTATGAAGTTCTTTAGCCAGTCCATTTGTATATCTTCTTTCTAAACACAGGTTAGGGAAAATGCTAACCTTTAAGCGGAAAACCGAAGAACCCATTCGAAAGATTAGAGGTAATGAATTGTACTCGATTCCAAATTGACGGCTAAGCAGCTCGTTTTTTTCTCGTGTTTGGGTTCCCTGGAAAAGTCATTCACAAAGAGAAAGATAAGAACCATAGTCATGAGAAAATGAATTTCTTTTTTTCCACCATAACAAAATACCTTTAAGTAATCTTGGGATTGAGTTTTGGTTTTTCCAGATTTAACAAGCATCCAGAAACATGTATTATACTGGTTATTAATATGACCTGACAAACAAAAAAAACAGAAAGAAACACATGAGACTACTCATATATTTGGTTTCATTTTACAAAGATATAGATGATTCCAAATATTTGATCAGACACTATTTTACTCACAGTCAACTTGTCGCCAAGCCAGATAATCCAAAAGGATCTTGTATGTTGGATAGCATACTGCTCGTCCATCGAACGATGGAGGGTACTTCAGTTCTTTGTGAGGGAAGAAATCTCCCCATTTTATCACATATGTGGATGTAAAGAAGGATGCGATTGCAGATATTATCTTACTGCGATACAATATCAGGAAATTAAGAACCAAGAAAATCAGAATGATAGTGCCAAAATTGTAAGGGAAGGGAAAACAAAATTTCGTTTAACCTGGATTGTCTTTTGTAGAGCTCAGATTCTTTCTTCAAAACAAAGCTGGAATCAATGATGAACTTAATTATTACCTAAAATATGAAAAAGCTGATATACAAGAGGCTGAGAGATGGAAACCTGTACTCATCACTGACACCATAGGCAAAGTGAATATCCTCAAACTCCTCGAGAACAGCCACTGCACATGAATTCATAAGTTTCAGAGCTTGCTCATCATTTGGCTTCTCAAATTCATGAACGTCAGAAAATCTACCAAAATCCAAAAAGACATAAGTTACATTTTCAACATAATACGTTAGTTGATTAGTAAAAAAAATTTGTTATCTTGCTGAATATGCAAATTTAGATTCAAGAACTATAATACACCCTAGACTAAAGTAGCAACAACATAACACCAGCAAACTGAAGTGGTCAGCTAAAGAAGTAAATCATTTCATGACATAGCTGAATCCTCGGGAGTACAAGGACTTGACGAGTCTACGGCTTCAATGCAATAAAATGTCTAACAAATTTTTAGGAAAATAAGAAAACAAACTAAAGACTGTTACCTGTGAAAATGACAGCCGTCAATCCTAACCACGATCCATGTTAAAGGTAACAATTTGTTCTCAAACTGAAACGATCTAACAAAATCTGGTGCAATTTTGCCAATATCTTTTGTGAAATGACCAAGATCATTATATAGGGAGGGGTGCTCATTCCAAAAGCTTCTTCCAGCAATATTCTCTGAATGTACAAAAACAGTCTTTCTCCTCAATCTTTTTACAGGATTGCCATTCTCATCATGCTTTACAGTTTCGTCCACCTAAATGAAGTTAAATGAAAGTATCTCTTATCGGAAATCTTTAATAAGATTAAGGTATAAGCCAAATTAATGAACATCAAGCAAGATGCAATGAAAAGAGAAAATCTACCTTTACACGAAACACAATACAAAGAAGATAACACATATTTTCAGCTAGTTACATCAAAATCTACAAAGCTGAAGTACTAGTCTTCAACACATGACAATATTTTACAAGAGTTCAGACAATTAACATTTCCAATGAAAAACCTAAACGTACATGTGCGCCAATATTATATTGTTCAACAAACTGATCTAATATTCATAGAGAATCAACTTACCATTGGATGGTCTATATTCTAAATAACATATCACATTCCTAAAGCAAGCATAAAAAGCGCTGTATAAAATTTCTAACAGAAAATTAAAACTATCACCTTTGTCTTGAAATGACATGATCCTTGGCGAAACAATTCAGGAAGGGTTTTGTAATTTATACCAAATTTCTGAAAGAGAAGCTCGTTTTTCTGCTGTTTTTGTGTATCCTGCAGGTACCCAACGGAAACAGACAAACAATGTGATCGAACAATGAAATATAATCACTAATCATGAAACCAGGCGAAGAAGGTAAAGGACCATTCCACGACAAAGAACATTGATATCTGTCACAGAAAAGCACAAACAACACACCTTGAGAACCTCTTGTGTTTCACTTATGGTCTTTCCACTTTTAACTAACATCCAAAAACAAGTTTCATACTGATTATTGGCGTGACCTGTAACGAAGAAACGGAAGTTGTTAGAAGTTCCCGAAGATAATTCACGCAAATAAGTATAAATAATGTCAGAATGTCTTACAGTCCTGTTGTCTCCACGCGAGAAACACTTGAAGAACCTCTGCTGATGCACAACTTACAACTTTTGAGCTGAAAGAAGGAGCATATTCTAATTTTCTTTGGGGAAAGAACTCTTTCCATTTTGTTACATACACTGCAGCAAAGAACGAAGCTACCAACGACAAAATCTTACTGCATATTAAACAAAAAAGAGAAATTAAAAACTATGAGTTAATCAGAGAAACGAAAGCTACATATTATTGTGCAAATGGTTTCTACATATAGATCAAGTGTAGATGAATCAATACCTGGCTCGTCTCTGGTAGAATCTTGATGTTTTCTTGAATACAAAGCTACAGAAAACAATTAAAGGCGATATAAATGGATGAGTGAAGGTGGAAAAACCTAAGACAATTAAAGTCAACAAAGTGAATTTGGAACCTGTATTCATCACTGTATCCATATGCAAAGATGATATCAGGATACTCTTCCAAAACTGCAGCTGAACATGAATTCATCAGATTGAGGGCTGCTTCATCATTAGGCTTCTCAAACTCATGAACTTGAGAAAATCTATAGTGATTAAGGAGGTAAGAGGTCGTAAGAAGTAAAGAAAGCATTCTCGACATGTAAATATAAATACATCCTTCACCAAATTTTAAGTTTAATGAACAATGTGAAACACTATCGACTCAGTGAGTGATGAAACTACAACAAATGCAAGTAATGTCCACACTGAAATTGAGAAAATTGCAATCATGCTCCGAAATCCATCAAAGACGCTGTCTTTAGTGATTTTTTCCCTTAAACCTTTAGAGAGACTACAAATTCAACAAGACCTAAAAGAAAACGACATCTGACACGATGAACAACCTCATGAACAGAACCAAAACCAATACTAATTTAAAAGCAGAAGCCTTATCAAACTCTCATATCCTTCCTTTACACAATCTACAAACCATCACCATTGACATTCAATAGAAAAAAAGAATGATGAAGTTCCTGAAAGTATATAGACTATCTCAACGGTTAAAAAGCGAGACAATATACCTAGAAAAATCACGACCATCGATCCGAACAACGATCAAATTAGGAAGCATAACTTCATCTTCTAATTCGAACGACTTGACATACTCGTACTTGCTATTCGCCATATTCTCCAACTTAAACCAAAACTGTCTGCTTTCTTTTTTCTATGATTCTACTCTTTGACTTTGAACTTTTCACAGAAACAGACATAGACCTCCTGATGCCATCACCAATGGAGTAGACATCAGAATCCGACCATGGCCAGTAAGCTTGGTTCTCTCTCAGGTGATCCGCGAGTCTTCGAGGGCTCTTCCTCCAAGCTTCGTCACTTCCTTCTCCTCCTGAGCTTCTTCTGCCTTTGGGGTTTTTGACGATCCGATCCGCTTCTCTACACCATCATCGTTATTCCAAAAAATATGGTTTAACGCAGATAAACCCTTAACCCGGTTCGGTTTTTAGCTTAAACCCAAAGGACCAGGCAGGTATTTAGTTTACGGTTCAATTGATCGAATTGGTCAACTTATTCTGTTTTGCTACAATCAAAAATTGGAAAACCAGATAACACTTAACCCGTCCGGTTATAGTCACAAAAGTCTGATTGGTTGGCAATTTGTACAAATGTTCTAATGTTCCGAGGCTGTAAAATGGCTAAACAGCCTAACAGTCTAACAGCTTAACAGTCATGAGACAATCTAATCCTCGTTTGGTCCCATTATCTTTTTCAACTTTCCTATTTTTATATTTAGCTTTTATTTTTTCTTGATGTATCCTGTGTGTATTTTTATATTTAGCTTAACATGTATCATGAGACAATAATGTTCGAAAATACGATGTCTTGTTGCCTATGTCTCCCATTAGCATTATTACATATGTTTTCACAAGTAAATCGTAGAATGATCATAACTGCAACAAACATGTTGATGGAATGTTGAAATGAGTAACAATAAAGCTATGTGTGCATGCTCATGGATCTATTATCATCTTATCAAGTAATAAAAACAGTAACTACCACTGTAACTACTAAGACCTGGTAACTCTTGAGACTATTCTTAACACTGTAACAAAACTTGTCTTAACACTCTTAATAGCTCAGAACAGATAAAGATCCGATACCTACACTGTAACAGAATCAATTTCTAGTACTATGTACTCGCAAGAACCAGTAAAGAAGATGTAGCTGTAGAAGAAGCAGAACGCAACCGATAGGTTTTCTGTTTAACATTCAAGAACGAATTCTCAGTTAATAGAATTACTAACAAATGTTTCAGATTCGTATATGCATTCTGTCAACCAACGCTTAATATTCACCAACGTATCCCTTAAGACACGCAGAGCTTATGAAAACCGTGCACACATGACATGCAGAAAAGAGGGATTCTATCTGCAAAAGCTTAAAGCAACCAGACACCTTACCACCACTCACAATTCAAGAATCCAAGTCTCTTTGTACATTAATTTCTCCTCATTTTTAAGGTATCAGAGAATATATTTGTAAGACTTAACTAAACTTTTGTGTGTTTATCTGGCGTGACCATGGCAGGTGGCCAGGTGGTTGTTTCCATGCTTTGCTTAAGAGATCGCTTCATGTGCAGCTAATCTCCATTCATGACTACAAGCTCAAGTATAGAGCGGAAGAGTTTGACGCCATGCCTGCAAAAATAATGGAACCAAGTTTCATTATGTTAAGATAATATTGTATAAAGGAAATAAATAAAGAGCATCAAAAGGGTACGAGACAAGTCCTTGGAGGTAGGTTTCAGCATTAAAACATGGTAATAGACTTTAGAGCTGCATTTAGAATGATAGTTAGGCTTAGTTCCCCACCTTTCACTTCTGGATGTCTTGGTGCAACAACATTCTTCTGTGAATGCTAACGGCTTGACTCAGCTTATTTTCTTCTTTTACTACAGTTTTAAGTTTACCATCACTCTGTGGATTTTTTCGTTTAGCTTGAATATGATGCACAAATGCAGCTACAATGACATGCAGCTTTGGGGGAGGCTTGCTTGTTGAAGAGACATTGTGACCAGCATCTTTCAAAGCTTTGACAATGAGCTTTTGGGATTTATGGAAGTGCGCATTACACAGTGCAGGAACAGTCGATGCAAGTGTAGGTTTTCCACAAAGTAATGGGCCTGCTGGTGCTCTGAATGTAACAACATAAACAAGGCAGAGTTAAAAGAGAAGAACTAATTGCGAACCAGCATATATATATAAAATCTGGGTTGTAACAAACTGAATTTGAAAATGATAGTGTGTCATTCTCGACCTGGTTAATGTTTTATTACCGACAATTACTATCTAGGTGGCCAAAGCTAAAAAATTTCTACCAATCCCTTTTAAAACCTTGAAACGAAACAGTTTCTTGGCTCAATACAAAAACTGCAAGGTAGTTTCATTTTATCATCACACCAACATCTAAACCCAACTATAATATGTACACAACATAATTTGTCGCACCTATTGTTTTCAAACGCATAACAAGCATGAAGATTTCTGCGAACTTGAAAAAATAAATAAAGGGAAATTGAAACAAACCTTTTGATAACGTTTGTACATCCCGTGTAGAGCTTCTGCTTGCTGTCCTTGAGAATATGCAGCTGACAGTATTTGGTGAGAGCCATGGCTTTGGTTTTGCATCCGTACATACAGCTTCCACAGTTGCTGTTTGCATACTGATCAACCTTAACGCCATTACCGCCGTTATTGTTATTACCGTTGTCTCCACTACCTTCAACAGCGCCGCCGTCACCGGTTTCTCCTTCAGGTCCCAGCCTCCGTCTCTTATTTGGCTGATACTGTTCGTCTTTGAACGGAGAAACGCCGTATCTCCAGTAGTATTCCCTGTGTTGCGCCTTGAGATCCTCCATTAAAGCCCAGTAAAGGTCCCTATAGTATTTGGCGAGCTGCTTAAGGTTGTGCGATCGCCGTCGGAGAAGCTCCGGGCGGGTGAGGTGACTGGAGCGTGCGAGGATTTCATCCTCCAGTGACATCGTAATCGGTGAATTTGGCGTCGATGGTAAGACGTTTGAGCTAGGGTTAGGGTTAGGGATCCGAATTTGGGGTTCTGCTGAGGTGGAGGTCATGGCGGTAGTAGAGCCGGCACCGGAAGACGGAGGCCTTGGGGGTTTCAAGGAGAATGGGTTTTGTGGAGAGTTCCTTGAGGCTGACGCCATTATCGTCGCCGGAGAATGACAGAGTCAAAATGAAAAATTACTTGTCGGAAATGAAATCTTTTAATTCTTTTTTTTGTATAAAATCTTTAAATTTTTTTTTTTTGTCAACATAATCTAAACTTTAATATCCTTCATTGATTCCAACCTCGTGTGATTATCATTATATATTTTTTTATTTTTTAAAATTGTTTTTCCTTTTTTCATAAATTTTAGATTTACATTTCTTTTATTTTTGAAAAATCTAAAGAAGCCCATTAAAGTGACAAAAGAAAAGGCCCATTAAAAGTCCATTTGCCCAAACCAATGATTTGTGTTTCTGACCTAGGTATAAATTCTAACATCTGGCAGAGATAACGGACCAGCGCTTCACCATTCTCTTGAGATTACTTCTCGACTTTAGGGTTTCAGTGATCGGCAGATTTACACATCCACAACATGGCGACTCAGATTAGCAAGAAGAGAAAGGTGAATTTTCTATTTCTTTTGTCTTCCAATGGAACTCTTTCGCAGCTTCGTATTTTGAACTGGTTCCTTAACTGTGTTGAGTTTTTGTAGTTTGTTGCCGACGGTGTGTTCTTCGCCGAATTGAATGAGGTTTTCACTAGAGAGCTTGCAGAGGATGGTTACTCTGGTGTGGAAGTTAGGGTTACTCCAATGAGAACTGAAATTATCATCAGAGCCACCCGAACTCAAAATGTTCTCGGTATGTTGAATCTATTCTTCTGTTGGAATTTGAAATCTGAGGAGTAGTGTGTAGAGATCTTATAAGGATAGTTATTGGGTTCGTTGAGTTTAGGTGAGAAGGGAAGGAGAATCAGAGAATTGACATCTCTTGTCCAGAAGCGATTCAGATTCCCTCAAGACAGTGTTGAGCTTTACGCTGAAAAGGTCAGCAACAGGGGTCTCTGTGCCATTGCTCAGGCTGAGTCTCTCCGTTACAAGCTACTCGGTGGTCTTGCCGTCCGTAGGTACGACATGTATCCTCAACATTTCTATGTGTTTTTTGCTATGGCTTTGCTATTTGTGTGATCTCGTAGGTGCATTGACGTACTAAATTTGTTAGCTTATTACACATAAAGTTAACTCACATTACCTAATTGATAGGATACATTTTATGTCTTTATCTACACTAGGCGTTAAGAACTGTGGGTGACTAAAAATAATTGATAGGATACATTTTATGTCTTTATATACTCTAGGCATTAAGAATAGTGGGTGACAAATAATAATATTTGCGTATCCTCACGAAACATTAGGATATCATTGTAATGTCTATTATTTTAGGCGTCAAGTCCTTACTGGTATGTATCTTGCTAATCAACACGCTGATTTTACCAACGGTTTGGACTAGGTGTTCCGTCAAGCTTCTTTTTTTTTCAATTGAAGCTCTCATCCCAAGATGTTAATATTGGAATGATCTTGTGTTGTATAGGGCTTGCTATGGTGTCTTGAGATTCGTCATGGAGAGTGGAGCTAAGGGATGTGAGGTGAATACGAATCCCAGTATTCTCTAATTTTTTCTTCTGTAAAATATATCAGACATTTTTCATTTCTTTTAACACAAATGCTTACTCTCAGGTCATTGTGAGTGGAAAGCTCCGTGCTCAACGTGCTAAGTCCATGAAATTCAAGGATGGTTACATGGTTTCCTCTGGTCAACCAACCAAGGAGTACATCGACTCTGCAGTGAGACATGTTTTGCTTAGACAGGTGTGTTTCATCTTCTGAGCCCCTTGGTTTTCTCTTAGTGTCTAAGTAAACTGGAAATGTCTAACCCGAGTTGGTTAAACTCCCCTAAATGTGCAGGGTGTGCTCGGAATCAAGGTCAAGGTCATGCTTGACTGGGACCCCAAGGGCAAACTAGGACCAATGACACCATTGCCTGATGTTGTGATCATCCATGCTCCTAAGGAAGATGATGTCAACTCTGCACCTGCTCATGTTGTTGCTTCGGCTGCTCTTGTACCGGAAACTCCCCTCACAGCTGTAGATTACCCTGAGATGATCCCAGTCGCCTAGAAGAAACCCTTTTCCTTCTACTACCTCATGTGCTCTTCTTTTTTGTTTTAACTTTTCTGCCTCTTTTGACAGTTTATAGTTTCTCGTATCTTGGAATCAGAGACCTTTCCTCAAATTTTTTTTTTCAAATTATTTCAACTTTCAAATGTGAAAGCCCTTTTTGTTCCAAAAATTAATTTATCTTTTGGAAATTAAATCAAACTATTAACTTTATTGCTTTTTATTTTCGAAAGAACTACTGCGTTTATTTCTTGCACGGTACAAACCATTTTGAAATGATAAATCCATTTATTACCATATAGAAGAATATAGTTGAATGATAGTTTTTGTTATCATTAAGACACACTTATGCTAGTTATTCCATAAATAACTTTCAAAAAATGAAAAGTGACACCACTAGGATTAAACTCTAGATGAAGCACAAACAAATCTGGAAAGAAAAAGAGATCGTAAGTCTGGCTTTACAAAAGAGTTACTGTGGTGGGTGTAGTTGCTACTCACTAATTTTGTATCTGTACATTGCTTTCAGTATACGGAGCTACAACATAAAAAAAGGGATTAGTGTTACTAATTCTATAGCTTTACTCGCTTATTAGTCGGTCCAGTCTATTAGATCAGAGCGAGGAACACAGATATTCGACATTTGTTCTTCAGCTACTGTATCATTAACAACACCTCGACACCCTGGAAAGCCACATGAACATGAAAGACGCTCGTCGACTGAAAAGAACCTGTAAATTAGAAGATCAAAGTTAGCAAATGTTTATATAATATCTCAGATCATTTAAAGGGCATGAAAATGAAACCTGTAGTCATAGGTCAGCTCTTCCCATTTAGCTATATCCCTCTTTGCGAAAATGATAATGTGTTCATCTCCATTGACACTTATGACTCTCGAGTAGCAATTTGGCTGCACAAAAGTAAGAATAAAAATGCTTAGTTTTTGCAGATGCTAACTAAATCGAATACAAGCAATTAAGATTGATTACCATAGACATACCATACAGGAGTGATTAATCAGATGGGCAATGCTTCCTGCCCTTGTAGCATCTATGACTCGCTCATCATCAATTCTAAACATATAAGTCCCCGCACCCTATCACATAAGAAACAACTTACTTTCTCACATACAAAAGAATTTATCGGTATCCATGATTTTATCTTTTAAGTAAAAGTATGAAAGAGTATAAAAAGAAAAATAACGGTTAATAAAATACATAAAAGACGACTTAGAAGTATAAAGCTGCTACAGATTAATCCTCTGATTCATAATTCCAGTATTGTTCATAGAATCCTCCATATATGTAGCACACAAATGTACAAAAGTTTGTCAAAACTGCTTACCACCATTGAATTGTAGATCTGATGTTCTCTTTTGTCAGCTATTGAAGGTCTAACAAGTTCTCCAGTGTATTCAATCACCTGCATCGAAATCAAACAATATTTTCTTGAGTGACATTTTCCAACGATGGAATTTTCAGTTCAAGTTAAGTATGCTCACCATATCTCCAGCCCTGTGCGGAAGCTTTGCAAAGATACCAAAACCATGAATTCCTGATTTCCCTGAAAAGAAAAAAACGAAGTTTAGGAGAAACAGAAGATTCTGTAGAAAATGTTTCTGAGAGAAGTCCTGCAAAATATTTACAGAAATCCTACTATAACTTTGAAAGACCTGTGATATTCTTTAAGATTTGCTGATAATTCAAGAAGAATGAATGCTTACCAAATGCTAATCTCTTCCGGTATGTTTCCTTCATGTATCTATATTTCTCAGCCACAGAAAGGATGTTGGTTGGAGTATTCATCTGTGACACCTTTGATCCGTGAATGCACTCATAGGTTAAAAACTCTTTCCGAGAGTAACCACCGATAACGTATGGCTGTTTTTTAACAAATAACCGCTTTGAAGAAGCAGCCGCAAGAGCTTCAGGTTCCTTCCGCCCTCTTCTAGAAAAACAATTATAAGGCTCTGCAACAATAGATGAGAAAGAGAATAAAAAAACACACATGGCCATATGTGAGCTAAAAGAATAAAGAACGAATAATCCCATCTGATAAGTGTGGTGTAAATATAGAGTTTAATCCACAGATCAACGTGGAAGCTACATACCAGTCCGAGCACAGCCAGATGGATTAGGTGCTGGAAGATACTCGGAAGTTTTATGAGTAACGGGTTTGATCCTGTCTTCTGATTCTAAGCAGGCAGTTGATGTTCGTCGATGCCTCTTGCAGAATGAGCGCATGCAGATACACTGGTCTGCTTCTTCATCCTCCTTTGATAGAAGAAAAAGTCTATCCTCACTCTCAAGCTACATGGACAGTCAGGGTAGCCATCATCAGTTACAAACATCTCTTGTGGATTATTAGCTGTGTTTTGAGTACACTTGTGTGTAAGTATGAATGCAAAATCTTCTAAGTTTTTGTAAGATATGAAAGTACCTCAACACAGAGGCCAGCAGCTCGCGCGCAGAGTGGATGATATGCCACACGACAAGAATTGTTTGAACACTGAAAAAGGTAGTCATTTTTAACTTTATATCAACTCATCGCTGGCCTTTGACAGTAACAGTGGCGTGTAGAGTTATTTAACGACCAGAATCCATTGTCTAGAACACAACTCATACAGGAGCTAAATGGCAAACATAACTGTAACTTTGCAGATATCACAATGCAATATGTCAAAACTCTAGAGTATTAAGAAAACTGTATAGGACTTGGGCAGTAGACAGAAAGAAACAATATATAAGCATTAAGTCCTCCGCTTGAAAAGTCACAGGACACACATTCCTGCCAAATGGATTCTAAATATGCATCATAGCTTCTAGAAAAAAATCAATAAGTTGATACCATCCGTAAAAAGGTCATTAACTTCAGAAAATGCTCCAAGAGATTTACAGGAATAATCAGAAAATTATGCTGCTTTTCCTCTACTGAAAGCCACTATTTTCATAAAGCCAGTATATTGGCACTTTCATCAGGCAATTTCAACTAGATAATTGTGTAACGTGAATCGATCATAATGCATAAGAATGATTTGGTTTCTTTTAGCATAGAACGAAATCTTACTTGGATACAAGCTCCATAAGATACCCCACAGATGGTGCACATTAATTTCCAGCGATCCTAGTTTAAGAGTTGGAAAAAAAGGAAGAGGGATAAGAGTTTGAAAAGGCCACAGTGTCGGGGTAAAGGAATCAGAAAAAGAAAATGAGCACAAACCTTACTGACTTTATTCACCCCTTCAATCGGTTCCATCTTCTTGACATCAGAAAAACATGTTTCTGAATAAATAGCAAGTGTCAAAAAATGGTAAAAGGCCTCCTATTTCTTCAGTAGAAAGCAAACTTATACACAACAACAAATCATTAATATTGAACCTGGGATCCATATCGCACAAGCTAGATGAGCCCAGCGCCCATCAGTTGTCGGCTTCATAGCACCCCCTAAAAGAAGTTTCTATTATACACTAATGAAATGACATAAAGACTCCGCAATCTAAATGGTACGGTCAAATTACCTACTACAGGACAAAGACAACACCGTGGAGGTATATCAGGAGCTCCGGGACGACATAAGTTGCATAACCACAAAGCACCATCACAGGGTTCTAGCTCTCCATAGCATCTAGTATGGACCTAGTAGTGGACCAGACATTTCAATTTTGAGTCACACAAGGCACTACAGAGTATATAGATCTAAGCGATACGATAACTAAAAAAACTCGGAGCATGAGCAATACCATTATTCTACATTTATCACATTGCAGGAACAAATTGTTCTCATACTCCTGCAGACAGAAAAATTTATAAATCAGAATTAACTTATTAAAGCGCAAAAGATTGAAAGCTCCTATCAAGAAACAAAAAGATGCATCCTTAACCTCATCCATGTGGCAGACGTTGCACTTATCGAGATCTTTCCAGTCAACACGAACGGGTCTATACCCAGTAGGATGATCTTGATGCCTTCCCAAGCTATATTTGCACATAGAAACATTGGACGATAGTCTGGATTTTGATAAACCCTGCTAGATAATGGTTTATTAAGGCGCAACGCATATTAGGTGCAATCACTAGAAGCTAAATAATAATGCAACGGTATAAAATAGGGAACATGCACCGAACAGTATAAAGAAAATTCATCATAATTCTTCTTAAAATCCAACAACCATATTGATATGTATCTTCCTCATGAAAATAATACATAGTGATATTTTACGATACTTGAGTTTTATAAAGGCTGCAGAATAGAACTCACTCTTTATTTTGCTGAAAAGCACATATTTTCTTACACTCACTAGACCATATTCACATGGTTTATCCTTACAAAGAGTCTGTAAATACTTGTAAAGCTGACTTCGATTAAGAACTGTTAATGAATGTCTCACAATTTTCTCACGGAAGAGAAAGCAACTCTAAAAACTAAAGATAATAAGCCATACTCATTAGAGAGACATAATTATTTCGTAGGGGAGATAAGTGTGTTCTCATTTACGATTGTGTAGTTATAATATGCTTTTGGACAGGAAATGGCGAATTAAAGTACCCACAAATCAATAAGCAAAGAGCTGCAGAGAACATCTTAGGAAAAAAACTTGGTTTTCTGCATTAAACATTCGGTTAAACATAACTGAATCCTGCTTATACGTTTTAGAGACAACACATAAGTCAGATAACCACAGAATGTTCAATGTCCGGACAATATTCACAATTTTTGAGAGAGGATATGCATGTGCAAACAGATTATCATGCAGACTCATACAAAACAAATTTAAATGCAACGACTAGATACCTGTACAAGTTTAATGACTTCGGTGTTGGAGAGACCAAACATATCCGTACCAGATCCATTTAATTCATCCCCCAAAACACTAGGACTATCAGTAGCACTCTGGACCTTTCTGATCCTGTTATATATCTTATTCCAGCAGGCTGATGGAGTAAGCCCTTTGAACTGCCAAAAAAAAAGTTATCAGTGTTAGCCAGAGATGCATGCTTGACCTCAAAACATAAATAAAACACATACAAACAGTAAATTAGATGTTTTCAGCTCACCTGCTCTCCACTATCTGCAGTCACTCTAAACAGAGGGCGAGTCTTGAACTCCGCATCTCTGAGCACTTCCATCTTGTACAAGGCAGATGCGCTATGATCTGCTTAAAACCAAAAGCAACGACCCGTATCACATTGATGAACTACTTTCAATCAACCAAATATGGAAAATACCTGATTAGTAAGGAAAAGCCAAAACATTATTAACAAATAACCTTTTAGGGATGTGAACTTTCTCATAGCCGTATACCCTTCAGGCCAAATATGATTCTCATCCTTGAAAAATTGAGAGTCTGTCACAACCTTTCCTGTAGACAAGTCATATGCCTCTGCATGATCAGGGGAGTTCATTTCTATAGCCAGTTGAAAATAATTAACCATAGCACGAAGGATGATACACCATATAGTTATAAGTTCCAAGCGTTACCAAGTTTTATTATTTGCAGATCCCCTATTGTATAGCAGAAATCTACAGGTTCTGTTGGTCTCAACCACACTTCTCCATCATTAAAGTGATCACCACCCGAGTTTGAGCTGCCCTCGTCTGTACTATTGGTCCTTTCGGAATACTCGGAACCAGCTCTTTTTTGAAGTTGAGTCATCCTTTCTGGAAGCCTATGTTCCTTCAGATATCTGGGTGAGGCAAAATAACAGTAATTTCAGGACAGGCAACATGTCCAAGTTTCATGAAACATCGGGAAATTATTGGTCTAATTGTTTATGCAAAAAATACTGGAAAATCGAGAAAGTAGAATGTCGATGAAAAGAGAGGGACTTGCATTTTTGCTTCTTGCATGCCCTCTTCAAACCGAGGTTGTTTGCACTTCAAGTGAGATGGCGAGAGAAGGCCTTTGATAAATGAGGTTGCTTGCTTTACCTTAATTCTATACAACCAAAGGATGTTAACTTCAGCTTGATAATGCGTAACATTAATTTCAACAACTCGATATCAAACAAGATAATTAAATATTTAGAAAACATTGGCTAACCTAGCAAAATCATGGGTGCCAAAAAATTGTACCAAGACCGATCTTCCTCCAGATACCTTGTTGTTTAGGCCTTTCCGCACTCCGATAACAGATTGGTCCACAATAACTGCTGGCCACATAGCATGACCTGTCCGAAAAGGTAAGCAAATGCAGTGCTACGGAAGTCAGTAGGTACTTTTCCTTGTCTATATGCTTCCAACAGCATCAACTTTCTGATAGCATAGAGAAGATTTTTAAGATATGCAGAATTAGCGGAAATCAGTTTAGTACAAACCAGATAGCTTCGCCCATACAATATCTCCAGGCTCAAAATCTTGACAATCCTCCATATTAGCTGCCAAAACAACCATCTCATCGTAATCACGGCCACCAACAGTCACATCATTAGTACAAATCCTCAGATGTAACAGCTCCATCTCTTCACGAGAAACGAAAAATTTGATCATTTCACGATCAAGAACAAGATCCTCACTAGATCCATCCCCATATTTAACCTAGAGAAGAATTCAACCACCGTTAGAGGACCAAGCTTTTGAATATCCCATAGCTCCCAAATTATTCAAACTCAGAACTAAATGGCCGAACTCAATTAGAGTAGACAGATCTACTTACAATGTGACGCTTTCTCTCTAAACTGTATCCAACAATAGAACCTGTATACCAAGAAGCGTCCAGCGGCCAAAAAACCTAGGGATTATACAGCAGTTGATTGTTAAGATGCCCCCTTCACACAAAAAAAATGGATTGATGGCTTAAAGTGGACAATTATCTAGTTTAACACTTGCCTTGCATTGCAGCCCTACGAAGCTTTTAGGATCCACAGCATCATAACTCAACCTACAAAATCAAAACTCTCATCATACAAGACCAATAGAACAAGTAGCTTTGCCCAGTAACAAGAGAACTAAGAAAATCATTAGTTTAAAACGACAGCTCGCAAGGAACCAAAAAGAAGAAGTCCAAAAGATCAGACAATTTCCCAAGTCCGCGACTTTCAATAGCTGAAGAAGTGATAGATAAACCCTACCTGACCCATCTCTTAGCTGAATAAGAAGCCAGAGACATCTTGTCCAGAGTCTTGACAGAGCTCCGCTTCCTTCGGGATGACCCATTTTGCTTATTTCCACTTAACGCATCGTTACTACTGCAACCCCTCAAGCCCGGACCAGTAAAACTCCTGACACTACTCAAATCCTCACCCAATTTCTCCAACTCGCAATCATCAATTTTCCTTTTCTTCTGGTTTTTCTCCTCGAACCAAGCGTTTGCATCATCAAGCTTCAGACTTTCAGTCTTCCCAGCAACCGACTCCAGGAAAGACTCCCGCGGCGGCGGCCTCTTACGGCGGCGACAGTAGACGCGAACAATCTCAGGACGCTGAGTCAGCAGCTTGTAATCATCCGGGCGACAACAGTCGGCGTTGGAGCTCACGCGGCTACCTTCGACCTCGAATTGCTCAACCATCGGAAGCTTATGGGCCTTGACCTTCTTGGACATCAGACTGTGGGAACCGATGGCAATATTGCACAATGACGACGAGGCAACAGAGAACTCGTAGCGTGCTGGAGCTTCGACGTGGTCATGAATGTCAATTTCAATCTGGGTTTCATCCGAAACACACGCCATGGAGATAATTTAGAGGAAGAAAGCACAAAGGGCTTCGCAAAGAGCTGTCTTGCTCTCTCTCTCTCTCTCTCTCTCTCTCTCTCTCTCTCTCTCTCTCTCTCTCTCTCTCTCTCTCTCTCTCTCTCCTCTTCACCGTATCCCCAAAAAAATTGCTAGGGTTTCCGTGAATTCCTGAAATTAGAGATCAGAAAGCAGAATCAGAGAAACAAAAATAAAAACAAATCCTTTGGAGGGAGAGGCAAAAATATGTTTTCCGTTTCCCACCGGGTTTTTTTTTAAATGACAACACTTTCAGATCTAATCTAATGCTCTGCCTGATTATATATCTCCGCATGCATACATACAAACGATCATGCTGCATGTATATGTGTAGCAATATCTGATTATCTAAAGATAAAGAAAAAAATATACGACTTGCACTATTGTACATACTTTTGTCTTTTTTTACTCAATTGCTGTTTGTTGTGTGAAAAGAAAAAATGGTTTTATTGGTTTTAGAGAAATAATATGAGTCAAAACTCTTGAATTTTTCTTTTTTAGAATTTCGTTAAAAAAAGACAAATAAATTAATTTATTATCTCAATAAATCTTCCTTCATATATCATATATATTGTCTCTTTAAAATTTATATTAAAATAAATTTGATTTTACCCTTAATTAATAATAACAAACAAATTTCCATAAACTTTACAAATATTAATTTTAAAATAAAAAGAATTCAACAAAACTCGATATTTATTAATCTACTGGAACTTGCGGAATACACAAAGCGGAAAATCATTAACCCATATCATTTCAATAATCATATTCCTATTTGGACATATATAGGTGTATATATACATGTTTATATATATATATATATATCGATTGGAGGAAAGAACAGACTCTTTATAAAGTTTTGTTGATTTTTTTTTAACGAAATTCATTATAAATGACCACAATTTGAAAATACACATAGATTTCCAACAATAAAATTTTGCAAATTTACATGTCCATTTTTCCTCTAACACGTAGAAGAACCCGGTTCGAGTTAAACCGGCTCAAGAGACGACCGGGTCAATCAAAAGAGTGGTTAGTTAAAACAACCCTAGGGATTTAAATACTCTTTTTCCTCCAGCTCTATTTGTCCCTCTCCACTCTCGCCAACTATCATCTTCTTCCTCCTTCTCCGCCATTTTTGTCGCTCTAAAACCCTCTCATGCTCTACTGAATCTCTGCCTACTCAATTGAGCTCTCTCTAGGGCTTTTGAGCCGAAAATTCCAAACGAATCCACCAGCGCCTCTGACGTTCTAGTGTACTCTGTCTAGTGGTGTCTCGATTTCCAAACTCCCCGGAGGATGGATCTGCCTAGCCTCGCTTTGATCCTCCGAGCCGCCGCGCTCAGCCCCAATCCCGATGAACGCAAAGCTTCTGAGCAGAAACTCAATCAGGTCTCTTAAGTTTTTACTCAAATTCTCTTAAGATGTATTTTACGGTCTCTTAAGGTTTCCTTTCAGTTGGCGCTCTCGTTTTTCGTGAGCTGGGTTCGTGTAAAGATATTCCTTAAAAGTTAACTTTTTGTATTTGTTTTCTGGAGTCCTTAATCTTAGGCTGTTCGGCGGATAAGTATTTTTCCCAAGATTATTCAAAGATTCCTTTTCTTGGACAGATCGCTATTGCTTTAATCCCGTACAGTCTGATTTCCATTGGTGTTGCAGTTGGGATTTACTGTTTCGATTGGATTAAGTTCTGTAGTTCCTGATGCCTGTGTTTCTCGTTATTCTCTTCTCTTGCAGTTGCAGCACACGCCACAGCATTTGGTGAGATTATTGCAGATAGTCGTAGATGCAAACTGTGACATGGCAGTGCGTCAAATTGCTAGTATTCAGTTTAAGAACTTCATTGCTAAGAACTGGTCACCTAAAGATTCTGGTAATAATTATTATTTTGTGATTTTTTTGACCTGTCTTGATTTTCGGAAGTTTTTAGGTTAATTCGTATATCTGACGGTGCAGGAGAGCAGCCGAGGATATTGCAAAGCGACAAAGAATTGGTGAGGGACAACATCCTTGTCTATGTCACCCAAGTTCCAACCTTACTCAGGTAAAGTTGCCAAATATAGCTTTGGGACTTATCATTCTAGTCATTTGGTTTCTTATCAACTAATTTATTTGTGGTTTCTGGTAATTTGTCTGCCTGAGGTTTGAATTCAAGTGACTTTGTGACAAGATGCCATAACATGTGTGGCTAATTACGTGTACCATCATCTTGTCTGATAGATAGTCTTCAAGCTGATAGTCCTCACTTTTTGTCTGATTTGGAACTGCAGCAGGCTCATATGTGTATCACACATCTGTCTGTCTTTTGCAATATCCTTAGCTGCTAGATATAATGAAACAGTGGATGGTGGATGATATTTTCAGAAGTTAAAACTTTTTTATAAGGCTCGACAACAACCATGATTTTGTTTTTCTCAACGCTAATCATTCTGTTTCTTCTCCTATTATCCTGATCCAGATCACAACTTGGAGAGTGCCTCAAGACAATTATATATGCGGACTACCCAGAACAATGGCCACGTCTTCTGGATTGGGTGAAGTACAACTTGCAGAATCAACAAATTTATGGAGCTTTGTTTGTGTTGCGGATACTCTCTAGAAAATATGAGTAAGTTCATCACTTTCCATGCGCATTTCCATTCCTGTGTGTATGATTCAAATATTTGTTAGTGAAAAATTTTGTATGATTGTCTGCGGTGGCAGTAGCGCAAATTTGACTGTTTCAGTGTATCACACCGATTAAAAATCTTTAGGTGTTAACCACTCCTAAGTATAAAAAGATTAAGGGAAGAGACATGTATTGGACAAGGAGTGTTAAGATGAATTTTAAAAAGTGTATTATTAGAATAGAATGATGTTCATGGCTCTTTCAAACAATATTTGTAATGTCCTGTAAAGTTTAGATGAGTTCCAGCTAGGAACGAAAGGTGTGCATTACATGTAAAGGAGCAGCAAATCTAGATGACAATCTCATCGTCTACGCATAAGTAGCCCATCGCCTTGATTCTGTTTCATAATTTTGTTTTCTAGGTTCAAGTCAGACGAGGAGAGGACACCAGTTTCCCGCATTGTGGAGGAGACATTTCCTCTACTTTTGACTATTTTTAATGGGCTTATCCAGATAGAAAATCCCTCACTGGAGATAGCAGAATTTATGAAGCTGATATGCAAAATATTTTGGTCATACATATATGTAAGTCTCTAGCGAGATCAGTTACTTGTGCCTCTCTCTGCGGAATTTTACATATTGTTTTTCCTTAACTTAATATGCATATCCCTAAAATACAATTCAAACCATTTAAGTGTTTTGTGTAGTATTTATATATCAAAGTGTAAGATGAGACAAGGACTTCTAGATAGGTGGTTCCAACTCCATTTGTGATCCCTGTCTCTGTTTACTTGTATTTGAGATTATCACTTGCATTACATGGTGTCTTATCATATTGGCAATTGGCAAATTTGCTAGTCAAACTCTTCTTTGGTTTAGCGAAACCCCGATAAAATAAAAAATAAAAAAATGGCATCATAGGTTTCCTGAAGCCGTCCCTGTTACTGTTTTCTTTTCATAATGATTTATGAAAATCCTGATCTTCATTGTGTTACTTTCCAAAGATTCACCACATGATTCATTTTGAAAAAAATTCTGTGGCAGCTGGAGGTCCCAAAACAGTTAGCTGATCTAAACGTATTCAATGCCTGGATGGTTCTGTTCTTGAGTGTTTTAGAACGTCCTGTTCCAGTTGAAGGCCAGCCTATGGATCCGGAACTTAGAAAATCTTGGGGCTGGTGGAAGGTCAAGAAGTGGACTGTGCACATCTTAAACAGACTCTCTAGTCGGTATGTGTCTGAATATAATATGTCAAACAAAAAGTACTCGTGGAAGGTACATTGAATTTTCTGTGAACATTCGTTGTGATAGGTTTGGAGACCCAAAACTTCAAACTCCAGAAAACAAACCTTTCGCCCAGATGTTTCAAAAGACTTATGCAGGCAGAATTTTGGAAGGCCACCTAAATTTTCTGAATACAATTCGTGTTGGAGGCTATCTTCCTGACAGAGTTACCAATCTGCTCCTTCAGTACTTAAGCAACAGGTTTGTGATACAGTTCCTTTTGTGCTTTAGTTTTCTTGGCATCAGAATGCCCACTTGACTGACTCAATTTCTCAGTTCCCTGGCACTGTAGAATAGTTTTTTGGTCAAGCATTTTAATGTTATTGATTTTAATTAGAACACTCTAGATTGTATATGTTTTTGTGTAATTTTACACAATTCTACCTTTTATCAAGTAGTAAGATGTGTTTTTCATCTTCCCTGCAGCATAAAAATAAATGAAAAAACCTACTACTATACTTTTGACATGTGCCATTCCTCCTTGAAGGGAGTTCTCAATCCTTTGACACTAATTCATTCTATCTGCAGCATTTCAAAGAATAGTTTGTACAATTTGCTGCTGCCTCGGCTGGATGTTCTGCTTTTTGAGATTGTTTTCCCTCTAATGTGCTTTAATGACTCGGATCAAAAACTTTGGGAGGAAGACCCACATGAATATGTGAGGAAAGGTTACAGTAAGTATTAAAAAATATTTGACTTCTTGAAAAGTCTTAAACATATCATATTTAATGATATCTGTTGTGCTGCATTGCAGATATTATTGAAGACTTGTACAGTCCGCGAACAGCTTCTATGGATTTTGTAAATGAATTGGTTCGAAAACGTGGGAAAGAGAACCTCCCAAAGTTTGTTCAGTTTGTTGTAGGGATCTTCAGGAGGTATTCCATTTGAGCTCTTCTGCTTGGATCATCTTCTTTTAGTTGTGTCTTGTTGTGAACTTGTTTTTCCACTGTTTGTAGTTATGACGAAGCTCCTGCCGAACATAAGCCTTACCGTCAAAAAGATGGCGCTATGCTTGCTGTTGGATCTCTTTGTGATAAACTGAAGCAAACGGATCCCTATAAATCTGAACTAGAGCGTATGTTGGTGCAACATATATTTCCTGAATTCAGTAGTCCAGCTGGACATCTTAGAGCAAAGGTAGTCATTGTTTTTGGCTTTAAACTGTCATTGATACCTCAGCAATGCATGGTTGCCATAACAGGGTTTCTGTTGTACTTCTCAATTAATTTGAGAACCCTCTGTATCATTGCTTTAAATTTTTTTTTTTAAAAAAAAGATAAATTATTGCGATACTTAGGCTGCATAGTTGTCGATATACTAGGATGGACTTCCTGTCTTATGTCCAGTATTAGATAGTATATTCTTTGGGAGCCCCTTAATCTGTTTAACGATTGAGTTTTTGGATGTAGGCCGCATGGGTAGCCGGACAATATGCCCATATCAACTTCTCAGATCAGAACAACTTTCGTAAAGCATTGCACAGTGTTGTTTCGGGAATGCGCGATCCTGATCTCCCTGTCCGTGTTGATTCAGTTTTTGCATTACGTTCATTTGTTGAAGCGTGCAAGGGTATGTGATTTCTCCAATGCATTTGTGTGGATGAATCTGTTTGCATTTGTTTAACGTGTGCGTTGTCTTCTTAATTGTATGTGGGTTTATATATATGTCTAATCAAAACTGTCTGGTCAAAATTGCAGATTTGAATGAGATACGTCCAATCCTCCCTCAATTACTTGATGGTAGGTAGCCCTTGTCTTTAAAAACTAAATAGTCAGTTTCGTTGGAGTAAACTAATGCTTTCACTTGATGGTGATCTTGCTCCTTTCAGAATTTTTCAAACTCATGAATGAGGTAGAGAATGAAGACCTTGTTTTTACGTTGGAGACCATTGTCGATAAGTTCGGCGAGGAGATGGCTCCTTATGCTTTTGGATTATGCCAAAATCTGGTAAGAAAATGAGGTCTCTCATGTGTCTAGTTTTCTTGAATATTTGAACTTTGAGATATATGTATCTCTGCCTCCTTTTTCTCAGGCAGCTGCATTTTGGAGGTGCTTAAACACGTCAGAAGCCAGTGATGATTCGGATGACTTGGGAGCTCTAGCTGCAGTTGGTTGTTTGCGAGCCATAAGTACAATCCTTGAATCTGTTAGCAGTCTTCCTCAGCTGTTTGTTGAGATAGAACCAACGATACTTCCAATAATGCAGAAAATGTTGACCACTGATGGCCACGGTAAATTGATGTATAAAGTTACTTCTTTAGTGTTTTTCATTTAGCTCCGGTCCTTAGTTTGTGGACTCCGAGCATAAACTAAGTAAGGTATTGTGTCCAGATGATGGACTTTTGGACTGATCTGTTAGTCATTTTCATTCATTCCATCAGTATGCATTTTTAGATAGGACATTTATGTATCCATTATTTTTTCGTGAGCCTTTTGTTGTGTAGTAGCATCAGATCTCAAGATCACTCATTTCCTTTTCCAACTATTTTAATATAGATACTAAAGCATTTAAATTCTCATCCATTTTGCTTTGGCAGATGTATTTGAAGAAGTTCTGGAGATTGCATCATACATGACCTTTTATTCACCTAACATTTCCTTGGACATATGGAGTCTCTGGCCATTAATGGTGGAAGCGTTGGTCGATTGGGCAATTGATTTCTTTCCAAGTATGGCTTCTCTCATCTGTTTTTTGTACAGTTTACGCCGTCACTGTAGAACTTCCAAGTGGATCTTTTTTCTTACATTCACTAAGTTACTCTTTGAAAATTTAGATATTTTGGTTCCGATGGACAACTTTATATCAAGGGGAACTGCTCATTTCCTCACTTGCAAGGAGCCCGACTACCAGCAAAGTCTATATAATGTTCTTTCAACTGTAAGTATATCTTCTGATAGTTATAGTGCAATTATATGCTCTGCTTGTTAATTCTTCTGAACTGTAAGGTTATGGAATTTTGTACATATCATGAAGGATAGGAATCTTCCTTTATCGTATAACAGAAACTGCGGGTTACCATGCCTTCTGGTACAACACTAAGAATAACTTATACATTCAGCATTATATGACAATTCTTGCTGCTGTATTGTGGAGATGTTGTACATATATATAAGCATCTCCCAAGTTCCTCTACCCAAGCAAAACACTCATCAGTCTACTTAACAATACCATTTGACCTTCATAGCTAATTTATATCTCATGTTTCTGTTTCTACAGCTTATGACCGACAGAAACATAGAAGACAGTGATATTGAATCTGCTCCAAAGCTTATTGAAGTTGTTTTCCAGAATTGCAAAGGACAGGTGGATCATTGGGTTGAACCATATCTACGACTCACAGTTGATCGGTTACAACGAGCGGAGACTTCATACTTAAAGTCACTTCTTATACAAGTGGTAAGAACTGTGTGGAGAATTTGTTGACCTGCTGTGATTCCAACTTACAATGTCACTACATGTCCTTTCAGTGTCACTACATGCCCTTTCAGTGTCACTACATGCCCTTTCGGTGTCACTACATGCCCTTTCAGTGTCACCATTATATCTGCTACATCTTAAATTTTATGCTTTCTATTCGCAGGTGGCAAATATGCTTTACTACAGTCCAGGTTTGACGCTTGGTGTATTGCATAACACGGGGCTTGCTTCAACAGTTTTTGACCTTTGGTTCCAGATGTTGCAAGAAAAGAAAAAGAGTGGCCTGCCAGCAAATTTCAGAAGGTATCTTTGATGCAATATTATGATCTCTTATCTTGTTCATGGTAGCTTATAAGTGTACTGGTGGGACTTCCTGTTGTTTTTTTCACTTCGATTAGCTGATAAAGAGGTTGCTCTTTTTATACCAGGGAACACGATAAAAAGGTTTGCTGCTTGGGTTTGACGTCATTACTTGCTCTCACGGGTGGTCAATTCCCCGACGAAGCTCTGCAGCGTGTTTTCAGGGCAACTCTTGATCTTCTAGTTGCATATAAGAATCAGCTAGCTGGTATGCTGTGCTAATGACCCATTTTCTCTTCACTTGACGTTGTAACGTTTACAATTATTCCCTTTCCCATATTTCTCGCAGAAGCAGCAAAGGAGGCAAAAGTAGATTATGAGGATGAGATGAATGGACTCGAGAGTGATGACAACAATGATGATGATGGGTCTGATGGGGAGATGGGGATGGATGATACCGAGGATGGAGATGAAGCAGACAGCATGAAACTGCAGAAGTTAGCTGCACAGGTTTGTCAAGTGCTTGTATCGAATTCCCTCTGCCAAAGATGCATTTTTTTTTTTGCTGGAATTGACTCTTTGCCAATTCGCTTGTTCATTTCATAGGCAAAATCCTTCCGATATGATGATGAAGATGACGATGATTCTGATGATGACTTTAGCGATGACGATGTGGTCGAGTCACCCATCGATGAGGTGGATGCCTTTGTATTCTTTGTGGACGCAATTAGAGGTACAGCTTTATAAATTCTTCTGACCACCATTCTCGAGCATACAATACTATAGGGAGCTTCCTTTTATCCAGTGTACATCTTGCTTAATCGCATCCTTGTCCATCAAATAGTTATGCAGGCGTCAGATGCGCAGAGATTTCAGAACCTTAACCAGTCACTGGACTTCACTTATCAGGCGATCGCAAACGGAATAGCACAGCACGCAGAGCTGAGAAGAGTGGAGATGGAGAAGGAGAAGCTAAAGAAGGCAGCAGAAGCTGCTGCCACTCTGTTCCTGCTATATGATTGTTAAGCTTGGATGATCAAAAGTCATGGTGTCTGATAAGCACAAAAATTCATTTTGGTGAGATTCTCGTTCATATATATATTCAGCATTGCCGTCTGCGTCCAGGTTATACAAAGAAAGAAGCATATTTTTGTGGATTTTAGTAAAAAAGAATATCATATCTCCAGAGCCTTGTAAAACCGTGTGGTTGCGGTCAGAAGGTTTGAAAGTCTTTGTGTGCTCTTTTATCTACATCGTTTACTATTGCACACATTGTGTCTCGTCTTTTGGGATGTGTTAGTTTTGTTAGGAAAGTTATATTGAAATTTTGTGATCTCACACAGAGGTCAGCAAGGTTACTCATCAGGTTGTACGACCATTCTTTCATGAAGTGAAAATTATTATCATTCAAAAGTTTCTTTAATGTCTTATATTCGAAATCAAAAACATATAACGATATCAACAAATAATTCGAGCTTTAATAAAAATTATAAATTACAAGAGCCAAATTCATCTTCATAACCAAACAAATGCTTATGTATGGTCATGTATGCATATATATATATGTATGTGTGCTTATGTATTTTTATGTATACATATATATATATATATGTATGTAAGCTTATGTATGCGAAAAAATGAAATGAAGAGTATTGTATTGTTTTCCCTAACGAGAATATGATTCAACTTATGAATCACCTAAAAAGTTAACACAGAAAGTAAAAAATCTGCGCTCCAACACGTAAAAGAGAACAAGAAAACTCATTTGAGCAAAGATAAACCAATCGACCACCACGCAAGGAGACTTACTGCTAAACCGGTTACAGAAGCTATCGGATGTTATCCACATTTGAGACTCAAAAAGATTGTATTGAGTTCGTTTTGCAATGCTAATGAGCTTGAAATGTTAAATATATTTCCCTTTTTCTATAAATTTACTACAAAACTAATCAAATAATAGAAATGATTAATTATCATGTAAAGTCTTTACGATCCAAACTTGGAAGGAAGCTTACAAATATGAATCTATATTTTCTTTGCTTTTTCTATGGGAGAAAGAAAACAACAGAAGAATATTATGAAACTTTGTAGAGTGTAACAAATGAAGAGAGAAAAAAAATAATTTCGAATCAAAATGAGGTCACGAGGAAGAACAGCAAGAGAAACCGAAACCTTGTTTGGAGCTCTTATTGTCGTCCTTAACGAGACTTACTCGGTTATTCGCGCTCAGTTCGGTTTTATATGTGTCGGAGTTGAGTTGTTTCCGGCTAACATTGGTGTAGATGTCGCGTGTTACCATTTCAAAAGCAGTTTTAACGTTTGTTGAATCGAGAGCCGATGTTTCCATGAAAAATAGTCCTTCGGTTTCAGCTAGAGCTTTGCCTTCTTCCACGCTCACCGCTCTCAAGCTTTCTAGGTCGCACTTGTTTCCCACCAGCATCCTCGCCACCGTTGTATCCGAATGTGCTGCCCAAAACAAAAACAAACATGAACCATGAATCAACAAAGTTTTCCAAACCAACATTCAATTCAAAATTGAATCTCATATGAATCTATACCCTGTAATGTAAGAGCATAGAGGGATTTTATGGTTACCTCATGAGAATCGAGATGAAGTTATAGAATGGACATAATGCTTACTTTTTTCCACAAATTAACCATTTTTCTCTCCTTAATAAAGTTCTTATGTTTCTAACATCCAAAGATTTTTTCTTCGCGCCTACTATCTAAAGAGAGATTCAAGAAGTAATGTGTGGTTGAGTCCTTAGCTCAGCTAGCAATTCCAGAAACCGTTTACCACAAAAATGAAAAGAAGCTAATATTTATGCATCTATATAAACCCAAAAGAGTTTTAACTATTTTGAGTTAGTGAGAAGACTTTCTCCTTCGACTTGTACACTTTACTTTCGTCCTAAGAAACACGACGTTCACCATATAATGCCTTGAGATCTAATAGTCCATACAATGGTAAGAATCTAAATCAAACAACTGAGCACACAATCCACCAAATCTGGAGAAGAAAGTCCAGATATCCTACCAAATTCAACTTGGCATTTGGTAAATTTCTGTGAAATATAAAGGACCTAGTTGGCTAAATCTTAAAATATTCAAAAGCAATTGCATTTCAACTCAGAGAGATTCACCAATTAGTCAGATAAAAACCATCGAAATCGATCTATTTGAAATCAGTTAGAATCAATCTAGCTAGCTACGAAGCTTACTCTTGAGCTCATCGAGCCAACGTCCGACGCTCTCGAAAGTGGTGCGACGGCTGATGTCGTAGACAACGAGCGCACCGACGGCGCCGCGGTAATAAGCGGAGGTGACGGCACGGAAGCGTTCCTGACCAGCAGTATCCCAAATCTGAGCTTTGACTTCTTTGCCTTCAATTTCCATGCTCTGCGTCTGAAACTCGACGCCGATCGTGGCTTTCGAATGGGCGTTGAACTCGTTCCGAGCGTACCGAGAGAGAAGGTTCGATTTGCCGACGGCCGAGTCGCCGATTATCACAATCTTGAAGAGATACTCCTCTCCTCCTTCGTCATCAGACGACATCGTTTTCGGATCTTCTTCCTTTCTGAATTCTGGAGAGAGAAAGTTGCGACTGTTTTAGTGAGAGAAAGAGGCGGAGGATTGTGATAAAGAAACAAGCTGGCAAGTAAAGGAGGAGGACTCACTGCGCATGACGTGCTTCCTAAATTTATCAGTATTTAAATCTTTTTTAATAAGCTATGTTTTTTGAATTATGTGCCATGTAATTCGGTGGATATAAGAAAAAGAAAACGGATTATTAAATTATGAGAGAGAATGGGCTCAAATATGTTCTGTTTACCCTAAAAGCCCATAATTAATAAAAGCCCATAATTAATAAAAGCCCATAATCAATAACGTTAAAGTAGCTCAGGCCTTTTGGTCTAAAATGAGCATGGACGATATAGTTGACGTTAAACAAAGAGGTATGGTGAATCGTTAGTATATAATATAAACATGATTTTTTTTTCTGCGTCCGCTACATCATCGTAGTATTTTATTAACAAGTTAATAATTAATAATGTTTAAACTATTTGCAGTAAATGTATATGCAATTATGATAAACAATTTTACAAACAACAACTCTAGATGCATTGCTACTCTTTTATTATTGGTCCATTGCTACTCTTTTATTCAATCTACCTCCATCGAGGCTCATGTTTCAAAGCCCATTCAGTGGGCTTATTAATATTAAGAAGAAAAAAAACTTTACAATGCAATGCAGTTTTTCTGCTAACTTATAAATCTATTACAAGCTTTCTTATCTACACTATATTTCTTATAGATAATTTTCTCTTCAACCCACGAAATTATGACAAACAATTCTATTTAAAATACTTTAAAATCTTATATTTTGCGTTTTGTAAATCGAATCACAAATTTAACATATAATTTTAAAAAATTTTGATCATTAAAACTAAAAGCTTCTACAAAATCCTTAAATATTTGTTAATGTGTTGATTAATTAATCCAAACAGTTAAAATATCTTTATAAAAAAATAGTTAAAATAATAACGTGTACGTTTTTACGACTAATAAAGTGTAAGTTTAAGACCGTTTTTATCACATATTCACATAATTATATTCACTATTACAAAATAAAATATATATATATATACATATAAAGAGAGGAAACTTTTGGTCTTTGTATATGCTTTAGGGGACATTCACTTTCAGATAAAATTTCAAACTAATAGCACATGCTTTAGGGGACATTCACTTTCGGATCAAATTTCAAACAAATATTTCTTTGTTTTTTTAAAGAAAATTTGTATATCGCGAGTATTTCTAGCTAGACCTTTCTTTCAATCATAGATATCATCTACTTTGAATCATGCATATACTTTTGTTTGACAAATCTACTTTGGATCATAAATAGCCTATGTTCTCACATATGACTTTGAAGGAGAACATTCCCTAACGTGGGTCAAAATTTGACCCAAATTAAATTCGATGATACAATTCCAACTTGAGAGAAATTTCAATCAGTCAATTCTAATTAGCATGAAACATTTTTTTTTTTTTGGCAACATTAATTAAATATATTGTTCACACATGACAACCAAAATAATTTAGGAAAATTCCAAACAAGGGAATGGTTTTTTTTTTCTTTTAGCTAGGGAGAATGTTTAGTCATTCAATTATAAGTTGCATGAAACATAAACTTAAGAATTAACAAGAAAACATAGAATTAAGTAAAGAGGACGATAAAGTTAAATAAATGACATAAATTAAACATATTGTTCAACGGAAATAATTTAGAAAAATTCTTAACTATCTAGAGAGGAGAATGGTTAGATAATCAAATACTGGTTTGCATGAAACATGCAATTAAATTAATCAATACTAGTTTGCCGCTAGTTAATCAATACTAGTTTGCATGAAACATATAACAAAAGTTTGTTACACAAACAAAAACATTTATCTGCATTTCCGCGTTCCATTTTTTATTACAATTCCATTTTATCACAAAGAGTAACAAATGAATTATATGAATATATATTTATTTAAAATACCTCTTAATAAATAGTAAGGATTTGAATTCAGAATTGATTTGATTTAATTAAATGGAATTATGATTGAAAAACCACATTGTAGAACAACATTTTTAAAAATTAAAACGAATTCAATAGTTAGGCTACATGCATAAAAATAAATGCAAACACAAACAAGAAGCAGCATACAGTTTCTTATGATCTAAGCAGATTCTTACAGTTATAAACATATTTACTTTGTAAGTTACATATAGACAAATAACTATTTGTTCAATCTTAAAAAAAAGCCTAAAACTTAGTTTGGATCATCTTAGTCCTAGAAAATATTACAATACAACATATGATTGGAGACAGAAGAAAGTAGATTCACGATGTTGGTCCAATGCCTATCTCGTTGTCCCTTCATGAACATCAGCTTCTCACCCTTTCTCTTCAAAAAATTTAAGGCAAAATTTCCGCTGTCCTCTTCCTCATCGGAATCGGCTGATCTAGAGCTTATTCTCCGACAATTAAGAAGATCGATATAAGTCTCGAGATCGTGAACGCAAGACATGTTTTGAACATCAAAAAAATCTAGTGTGAGTTCGACCCCCACATGAGCATAACATGAACAACTCCATGGAAGCTCATAAAAGCCACCTAAAACCCTAAAATTCTCATTGAATAAAACGCCGGGAAGTTTAGTGATCGGATCGTTCACATTAGTGATCCTTAAAACTTTAACTCCTAGCTCATCGCAACGTTTCTTGAACTCCAAGTTACCAACCCTAGGACCTGCGAAAGAGAAGACAGTCACGGGAATATCTCTCTCGCCGATCCTTCGGTTTAAACCGAGTTCCGCAATGTCGTAAGCAAGAAGATGAGCCAATGAGCTTCCCATGCTATGTCCAGCGAGTGTTATACTCATATCTTCTCCTTTATGCTTATTCATCAATCTCGAGATTTCGGATAGAAGCTGTTGTCTACAGCTCTCTAGCCCGAATTTGCTCTCACTCTCATCGGATGTGTATAAATTCAAGAACCCGGATTCGACCTTCACATCAAGCCGCAGGTTATGAGGATGGAACCTAGCCGGAGTTAAAGAGCTCATGAAATTCGTCAACCATTCGGGGTTAGTTACCGTTCCACGAAACGTAACCACAATGTCTCTTCTCCCTAAACGTTTTACCGAGTCATCAGATGATACTGCAACGTAACCTACCCAACGTGCGCTCCTATTCGCCTCGTTTTTGATCGGACTGATATTGATGTTGATGTCCGGCGTGGCGTAGATGTATTTGGTGACTTGGTATTCCTCAGGTTGGTCGATTCCGGTTTCTCTAAGTAAGGATTTTTTGCCATACTTGCAATTCAGGTAACGTTTAGAATTAGGGTTTAGATCGAAGGCTTTGTAACAAGTGGAAACTAAATTGCCGTAGCGAGTGATCTCTTGTTGGAGAAGAGGGTTTAAAGGTTCGATAAGATCTTGCCAGTTGTTACATCCTTGTATCTCTTTCCAAACCCGAGATAACGGTACAGTCGCTTCTGAACCAGAGCACGGTGCCTGAGCACGAGATATAGGACGAGGAACAACCGGAGAAGTTAGAATTTGTGGTGCTAATACTGAAGAAGAAGAAATTACCAGTCTTTTGGAGGTGTGAATGTTGGGATTGGGAAGAGGGACAAGATGAGGAAGTGAGAGAGTGTGTTGTAGATTTTTGTCTGATCTTAGAATTGAAACATGTTCCAGATTAAGGTTTTGGACCAAAGATTTAGCCGCCATTGTTGGAAGACAACTTACACAAGAGAGAGAGAGAGAGAGAGAGAGAGAGAGAGAGAGAGAGGTTCGTGTAAGTGTTAAGAGATACAAAAGTATGTGTAGGCGTACTTATAGTGAGCATGGAGAGAGAGCGAGAGAGAGAGAGAGAGAGAGAGAGAGAGAGAGAGAGAGAGAGAGAGAGAGAGAGAGAGAGAGAGAGAGAGAGAGAGAGAGAGAGAGAGAGAGAGAGTTTCACATGTTTTGGCGTGTATTTGACTGAGAAATGAGGTTAAGTTACGATCGTTTTGTGAAAAATAAGACTATTTTATGTGGTCGGTCCACTATTATTAATTTATATAATTTCGTCGTGTAGTATTTGGTTCTCCTTACTTTAGTCTTTTATACGCGTTACCATGGTGTGTGTGAGCGCAAAATAAAATAGTTAAATGATTATGAAACATCGTTAATTCCAAGTTACCAACCTCGTATACTATTACAAATTGAGGTTATTGTTCGAGTGCCGATTTGACAAAAGAAATAATGTAGTCAACTGATCTAGGTGTGGATCGGAAAAACAATTGATGAAGATTTCCCAAGGGATAGGTCCTGTTTCATGTGTAAAATCTATAATACATGCAATTAAGACGAAACCAAACTACAGTTCTTTTTTTTTTATTTTTTAAATCCAATGCATTTCACTTAAAATTTTGTATGCTAGCTTAATATGTTATAGATAAATAAAAATTGAAATATCATATCTAACTTCATGAACAAAAAAAAAAGATGTTATAAGTATATCAATTCTACTGTGAATATCACCAGATATCCTTAACTGTAAAATATATAGACAACATGTCAGAGTATATATCGTAAACCACATTTATATTGTCATATGTCTCTAACCGTAGTTAGTTAGGAAAAAGAGGAGAGGAGAATGTAAGTGGTAACAGAGTAAACAAGAAAATTTACTTTAGTAAATGACGGAAAGTAATAATACTATAAAACAAATATTTTTAATATTCAAATATGTTTATCTTATTACTTTATACAATCATATACACACGCATATATATATATATGAAAAAAATAACATCTATATTATCTGTTAATTTCAACAAAAAATAATAGTTATAAGAAAAACTTCATATGTCGTGTTTTTATTCCAAACGAACTATTACTAGCTTTTTACAATAATACCACAAATTATTGAATAAAAATATTTGTTTATCTGAAATGAATTACAAACCAAATTGAAATATTATGGATGATTTCTCCTTTCAAATGTAGGATGTAAGTATCTCTTATTATGAAGGGGTTTGGGGCCTTTTGATACTAAATTTGTGGTATTATTAAACAAATGCTAGTAATTATATTGTTTATGTTTTTTTTATTGTCAAACTTATCTACTTAATTGGTTATTAAGAACTTAACGAAAATTGAACTACCGAGCCAATGCGGAACGAAGTTACTAATGTGTGAAAGAAACAGACTTCATATTCGTGCTTTTCTAGCTAAAAAACCACACTACCATTACTAAATGAGGAATTAAGGAAATTTAATAAATAAATAAAAAGTGAAAAACTTTTTAAGGCAAACAAATTTATGATCCAACACAAAGAATAACGAGGGCCAGCCTTACAGAGTAGTAGTATATTTAAAACAAAGATTTACAAGTGTAATATTTAAAACAAAAATTTATAGTGTAATATCTTAAAAACTGCCCTAACGACTTGTGTGTTTTTTAAAAAATACTCTATATTTTATGTGTTGACCAAAAAGAGACCTTGTATATATGTTGAAATCCTCACATCTGAAGAGTCAAAAAGTGTCAAATTAAAGAGCTATTATATATATATATACGTTTGTATATAGCGTTACGCGCATTTCTGTTAATATATGTGTATGATTACATTATTGAATACTGCATGTGGCTTGTATAACACAAATATGTTTATAAGACTAGTGTCCATTTTTAGATCCTCTTTTATGTAACAATAGTTTTTTTTTTTTTAATAAAGAAAAAGTAAGTACATTGGTATATCCTACATATGCATAGAACCCCAGAAAACGTGAACTGCTATTTTGTAGCTAAATACATATGGCTTAATCGGTTTGAGAATAAATATACTTAGGTTTATATTTGGAATGGACCGGGAATTATGTCCACCTCTATCTATTTTACAAATGATCATTTGTCCATTATAGATTTGATGTAAATATCATGATTAATTTCTGAATTCCATCTTTCTCGGACAGAACTAATGAACATTAAATTTTTAAATTAAGAATAAATAAATTGGATATTTCTTATGTTCTATCGTATATGATGTTGTAGTAAAAATTACGAATATTAATTTAAAAAAAATTCACGAACATATCATTTAATATTTAGTTGAAATCAACTTAACCAAACATAAAAATATATATCAGTACGTAAATGATTATATTATCAAATAAATTTAATTATTGTATTAAATTTTGAAAAATAGTCCTATCATGCACCTTAGGATTTGTGTGTGAAGTTGCATAAAGGTTCGTTTGCCATTAACATTAGCGACTCGTTCCCAAGTATGATCACATAATAAACAATATATTCTTCTTCTTTTTTTGTTAAGAAAAACAATATCTTAAACATAGGTACTTTACATTCCATGATAGTTTTTTTTAAACTCGTAATGTGGAGTGAAATGAATAACTAAATAGATATGTGACTATTACACTTACTTATCCTTCGACCTGAACATTCTTCAATGATTATCTTTTTTACGTGGATCAATTTTTAAAAAAGTATAATCTATTTATTTATTAAAGTACATGTAAATATTTGAGTCTTTACCAAAAAAAAAAAATTACGAGTCTACGAGGCGACATATAAATAAATATACTGTCACTACTAACGAGTTTACTACGCTATGATTCATGATCCACGAAACTGTTATTATTCTATTTAAATTGAAGTCAGACGACCGGAGAGCATCGGGAAAACGATCCAGATCCCCACGAGATTTAGGACATCTTATCAGTTCCCTCCCATTTTCGAACCACAACTTTTATCCCCATGCGACCATAGTTTTAGATTTATTTGAACCCGAATTTATATTTTTCGTCCTATTTCCCCATAATTTCGGTTAATCGTGGTTTTGTTATGGAATCGACTGGTTTAGGTTTCAAACCATATATGGTATTATATAAATCCGGTTTAAATCAAAATCAATTTTACAAACCAAAATACCAATGAACCAATTTTGCAAACCAAACCAAAAATTCCTATTTGAAGGAAAATCTCGGGGCATTATCTGCAACAGATCTGGTTTACGGCGATCAGATCTGTAATACCTCAATGGTCGAAAACGAACGGTGACGGAAATGCTATCCCGCTCAGAGCTGGTAGTCTCCTCCATAGGCTCGCCGAGAAGCTCCTCAGACGGGTAAGGGATAGGCGATTCAGTTCCGAAGCTCCCGGAGGCGATTAACGCAGAGTCGGAGAAAGTGCGAGTAGGCGTCATAGAACGGGAGGCGATTCCGCCGGCAGAGTTAGGAAAGGAAGAAGCGGAGGTGGAGGAGGAAGAACGGGGAATGAGACGGTTGCTGAGATGAGAAGAAGAAGTGGAAGAAACGGGACTTGGTGGTCTACGGTTCGAGGAGGGAGAACTGCTCCTTGTAATCGATGAGGATGAAGCCATCCACTGACCTAGAAACTCGGGGGAGTGAAATCAACTCCAGCAACTCAATCGCTTGATAAAAATTAAAAAATTGGGAAGAAGGAAGATACAGAGAATGTGTCAGTGTAAGCTCACATGAGGCTTGAGACAGAATAAACCATTGTGTAACATCTTTCTCTCTTCATTTGATTTGAGGTTTTTTGCTAAGAGATGGTAGAGAGAGACAGTGAGACCATAAAAGAGAGAGAGAGGGATTGTTTCGTCTCTTTAAGCGAAGATCGAATGGCGAGAGATATCTGTTTTGAAAATTTCATATTTTGAATTTTGTTTTTTTCTGTGCCTTTCCAAATACACACAAATTTGATTTAAAAATCTTGCTACCATTGACAGAAGATGCTACCATTGACAGAAAAATTGGTTTGGTTTACTAAAATTGGTTCATTGGTATTTTGGTTTGTAAAATTGATTTTGATTTTGATTTAAAACCGGATTCATATGATACCAGATATGATTTGAATCCTAAACCAGTCGATTTCATAACAAAACCACGATTAACCGAAATTATGGGAAAATAGGACGGAAAATATAAATTCGGGTTTAAATAAATCTAAAACTATAGTCGCATAGGGATAAAAGTTGTGGTTCGAAAATGGGAAGGAACTGATAAGATGTCCTAATTCTCGTGGGGATCTGGATCGTTTTCCCGAGAGCATCTATATATATATATATACCTTTTTCTAAGAGAAACTGAAGTCAAAAGGAAGAAAATAAATATTAGAAAATGGTGCATCCCTGACACGGAATTAAGGAACTATTGGAATCTGAAGTCAAATTTTCTTAGCTAATACTGGTAATAATTACTTAATTATTAGTTTAAATATTTCTTGAAGATTTTTATTTTACCTTTAAACAGGATGTTTAAAAAATATAAAAAAATTCTATAAACATACATACAAACAAATATATTAAAAGAATGTATAAAAATACATACAAATATATATTCTTTCTATTCTAAATATATAATAAATTTTCTAAAGATCGGATATGTATAGCATGGTACTTTTTGTGTTTTATTTTATTGTTGTGTGTTATAGCATAGTATGGTAGTACCCTAAGAAGTTAATGAAAAAATTGGACCACAATGGCCAAATAATAAATAAGTGCACGTTTTTATAAGCACAATATATTTTGCAACATACGCGCTTTTTTATTAATTAACTGAAAAAAACTTCATATACCATTTTACAACTAATATGGTGCAGAAATGCTAATTAAATCAAGAGAATACAATATTCTTAATCCTACTCCGATACCTAAGCAAATTTGAAAACCCGCTCTAAGATTAAATGATTTATTTCTGTAGATCATAACAAATTTCGAATACTTATAATTTGACCCTCTTAAGCTTAAACAACTTCTATAACAAAAATTGATCATTCTTTTCGAACAAAGATTATTCGTACTAAATATATACGTTAATAACAAGAGAAAAAAAAAAAGGGAAGCTGAGTGGATGTTTAATGCCACGTAGACAGGGGTAAAATTACGAACAATACGCAACTTTTCGATCTACTTCTTGATGACGTGTCAAAGTCAAAAATACATCGTTGTATAGTCAAATTTAAGTGTATGTATAGTCTTTGAACTTAAGAAGCAAACGTAGATCCGAAGTTTTTGTTCTGTAGAAATGCCCAATCCTATATGATAAAATGATCTGGTATGAACAAGACCACAAGAAAGAAAAAACACAAAGCAAAATCTACTTGGACCATAAAATCTTGATTTTAGTTAAATTAATTTAATTTTTTCTTGATATTTGAACCGAACTCGAAAGATAAACATAAGAAAAAATAAATATTATAGGATCATATAATTTTGATTTAGTAATCTAACTAAAAGTGAGCTTAACCACCAAACGAAAACATTAAAGTTTTTAATCAAAACACGAACTAAAACACCAAAAATTACATTGGTTTCTTCTATTTCACTTTAAATGTTAGACTATTCATGAAAGCACTAAAAAAAAACATGATTGAGAGTGGCACATCGTAGTCGAATGTATTTGACTTTTGACACGTCATCAAGAAGCAGAATGAAAAGTTGCGTATTGTCGTTATTTGACCCCTGCCTATGTAGCATTAAACACCCAACTCAGCTTCGTTTTCTATTATATTCTGTTTTTTTTTTTTCTTGTTATTGACGTAAACTAATTCTCAAATTTTCCAATAGATTTTTATAAACAGAAACTATTACACAAAAAAAGTGTTAGATACGATTTGAAATTACTCATCTCGGTTATAGTTTGAGAAATACAGTAGTTCTTGTCATCTTGCTAGTTTAGCTAAACTATCTGCCTCACCAATCACCATGAGCATCTCTTGTAATGAACATGAACCTTTATTGATGATTTTGTGGATGTCACAAATAGGCTATGTCTTTGATGTACACTGTAATGGTTTGTTGCCTCCAATTTCTGCTCTCTTATTTTCTGGGTTGAGTCAAGTGTATGATACTTTTGAATCGCCACAGAAGATTACATAATCATAACCAGAAGCTGCCTTACTGCTTCTCGCAGTTGTATATGCTCTCTGCCTCTAGGGGACTTTCAGAGGGTTCTATGAATGCCGAGCCTTTATTGATCTGTCGGCCTTTAGGATTCATCAATACACAGCCAATTCTATTTATGTTCTTGTTTTGAGACCCATGAAGCATCTACAAACCAACACATTGTATTACCTTATTTTGGTAATAGCTTGAACTGAAGCAAATTGATCCATTTTTGTCAGCATTTTTCTTTGGACCGAAACTAGAACTGAGTTGTTTTACTATTTAAATCAAGAATTTTCTAGTTGAAGTAACTTAAAACTCAGACAAGTAAACAAATTTTACTGTATAAGTCACTTAGCTTCCTTGCATTGACGGAGCAGCAACTAAGGACAATTGGTTTTCTGAGTTTTGTCCTGAAACATTAGCTCTTGTCTCTCAACATGAACATTGTTGTTTCTGTTGCTCAAACAACCCCAAAACCCTCAAATTTTACAACATAGGATGGTCTACCAGACAATAAATTCTACAACTATAACAATACATTGAAAGAACCTGAGCTCTGCTACATCTGATGCAATCTCGGCGCTGTTCTATGTTTTTAGAAAAATGGGACTTGCTTAGTTCTTACTCTTGTTTCTTGAGTGCTTGGTCAGTACTTGGAACTCCTGATGTCAATTTCTTCACACTATCTTTAGCGTCAGCGACAAACGAAGGGTCTGGTTTGTGTTTATCTGCAGGTTCTTTCAGGGCCAGACAGATGTAGAACACAATCACTACATTGACTGATACCACAGCAAGAAATCCACTCAGTAGTGTTAGAGAATGTGGAGACAATGTTGTTGAACCTGACAAAGATTTAAACAGAGCAGTGTAAGAGGTGGTAAAAGCTCTGAGACACATGCTGCAATTTAAACGATTTCTGAAACATGTCTAAAGCTGGGAAACTACAACAGAAAGCTTTGTGAGAGAGAGACCCTATGCCAAAAATACAATAACCGACTAAAAGGCCATCATAGATAATCAAACTTCTTATTACATGAACTAAGCGTCAAAGACTAAAACGTCTTTGCTACAAGAATCAAGGTTACAACCATAGCACAGCCTCTTGCAGCAATTTCAAATTCATTTTCAACTCCGACTCCTTCTATGATACCTAAAACCTAAGTTAATCAAATAAGTTTGCAGTTTCTAAGAGATTTTACAATCAGAATTCTCTAATTTGCCATCAGATCCCAAAAAAAAACCAGCTATTCTCATGAATGAAGTTCCACTAAAAAGAGCGTTTGCAGAAACTAAAGATACTTCTCTAAGGAAAACAACAAAGAGATCCTGGCATGTGTTCCTCCTAAAAGAAACTAATAAACATCCTTCCTAACTTCTTCAGATAGTGGTTCTCTGGGTTAAACTCAATTTGAAATGCTGCAAGTGTAAGACCACCAACAATGAGGCACAATCCAGTCACTCCAAATCAACAAGACTAAACTTATGATCAGGAGTTACATAGATCTACAGGTCATAGTTGTAAGACAGATTTGTTAGCAAATGTTAAAACAAAAAGCTAGATGGATTAGCAATTAGCAAATAATGCCCTCTGCTTTCTAGAAACACATGAACTCCTTAACAATCTATTCTGCAACTAACACTCAGTCATTTAGTCAAGAAAGATCCAGAGAAAACTCACAATCATAATGCAAACACCGAATGATACGTACAATGTAAACTTAAGCACAAAATGAGAAATTAGAAGAAATCTTTGTAACTCTATCAAATACGGGAATAAGTAGTATACTGTATACATGAATCCTTTAGTCACCATTCTCGAAACCCAAACCGAGTTATCTATCTAATCTGATGACTTCTTAATACAAGATTTCAGCTTTCAAGAGCTCAAAGCTCTAAATACCTTTTTTTTAAAACAAAGCTCAAAGGCAGAACCATGGATGCAATTAGAAAACACCACATGAATGTTTTTGCTTTCATGTGGTCTTACTAGGAGAACAATTGGTCCTAGTCTATAGATGCATCAAGGCTTTGTTTAAATCCAACCGAAATTTCATCAGCAATAGTTATAACTAGTTTTCGACATCAAAGATCAAATGTTCCAAAGATTAATAAAGAGAAAAAAAAATGGGGATGCACAAGCACCGCCTCAACAAAAAGTCAATCCGGATGCATTACTAATAGGCCCTCCTTACCAGGAAGCAAATCATTGTTGAATCCGTATAATATCGCAATAGGAAGAATCCACATGAACATTGATGCAACAAGGAACTTCTGCATAACCCCAGCCATGGTAGCACGAGAATCTACGTCAAATCATGAAAACCAGAATCACGAAATGAGAAAAAGAAAGTATACAAATCTGTAATCAAGGGTTTTCAACAAATTAACTTTAATTCCACAAAGTATGGATGAACGAGAAGCTTACGTTGAATCTGACGAGTTAACTCGGTCTTGGACTCTCTAAAATTTCAGAGTAAAATGGAAAGTTGCAAAGGTCTAGACTTTTTTGTTTGTTTGTTTGTTTGTTCTACAGAGTTCTCTTGTCAATCCCAAGGAAGCCATTTTAACCAGAGTGATAATACTAATACCACATTTCAAACCGGAATAAACCGGTACATCCAACCAAATATTATATGCGGCTCGGTTCAGGAAACTGGGAGCCGTTTCTAACTACGCTGTACAGACTACATGCAGTGTCTGATTTTCCGTCGCCATTTCTCACTCTTGTGAGTTGTGACAAGACTAGACAAGACTCCTTAAAACAATACGAGGATTGTCATAGAGATCCTAAATAGTCTCTCCCTGATTTCTAAGAGCTCAATCAAAGTCTAATAGTTACCATAAGAGCTTGATAGTGTTCTGACACAAAATAACCAAAAACCAATGAAAGCAAAGAATATTAATTAAAAGCATAAAGAACAGTAGGCCACATCATTAATTTTTTGCATAAGAAAATCATATGAGATTGTGATTCCTGAAACAAAAGTACAATCTAACTATTCTAAACTTTCTACTTAGTTCAAAAGAACGTGCATTAACCAAACAAGTGTATTGGATCAGACTGCACATGGAATTATGCCATGCAGAGCATAATTTCATCAATTAGTATATGATAGTAATAACATGCTCACTAAATATAATAACCATTTGCAGGAATCGGAATTCCGAGGCTACGGGAATGGCTGTGAGATCAAGGAGTTCCGGTAAATCTAGAGAACAGATCACAATTCTTCTACTTTCTTGGTTTCTTTTTGTGCTTCTTGATTCATTGTGTCTCCTAAGGTGAAAGTAAATGTGAAGATTTAGTATGGGGCCATTCTTATAAACAATTGTTTTGTTGTGATATAGAAAATATCCAGAGAAGAGTCAGCTAAGTTTTTTGGTGGGGTAGTTAATGCATTGTCTGGATTACTTATCAAGTTGCCTTCAATGTTAGAAATGCATTATATTCTTGATGGAATTACGTCAGGGCTTCGTCTATTAGGCCTTCATGAAGCTGGAATTGTGTTTCTTAGCCAGGTATACTCTCTGAGTCCAAAAGAAAACAAAAACATGTGCTATGTTGCATTATATGAAGTGTAAGCTATATGCAGGGAGATATAGTAGCTTTCTAGTATTCTTTAGAGGTGAAGGTGATCATTTTTCATCCCCCTCGTATTATAATTGGTCTTCTCTAGGAGTTGATTGCAGCTATTCTTGCATGTTCCTTCTTTTGTTTGTTCCCTGAAGTTGACAGACGCTTAAAGCATCTTCAAGGAATCACCCCGCTTTGTTCCGTTGAGGTAACGTAGCAACATTATAAGTCTTCTTTGCTTCCCAATCCATGCTCTTGACTCATATTGTTACTGGAGTAGGTTCACGCCGCCGGAGTTATACAAGATCAACCCGGTGACGCTCTTGAGGTAGATGTTGCTGATGAATATTTTGGAGGTTTTACTCTTCGTAATGCATGTCTACAGAGAAGATTGATGTAGCTACAGGGAATTGGGGATGCGGTGTTTTTGGAGGTGATCCAGAACTAAAGATCATGCTTCTCTGTTTTGATCCATTTCTCTTGCAAAAACAGTTATCATTTCATAACACTCTCGATCTACTTTTTCCAGTCGGGAAGACCCTTTACATAATACACGTAATATACTTTGATCCATTTCCCTTGCAAGAACAGTTCTGATTCTATTACGCTCTTTATCTACTTTCTCCAGTCGGGAAGACCCTTCATGTCATACTTCACATTTGGCCTCCAAACCTTGAAAAATTTCAGTCAGGTTATTAGAAATCCGAATACATTGAACTTACATCACTATCTCAAGACCTTAAAAAAGCATGTTATATAGTATAAGCTTTTTTTCAGGTGATTGAAAGGATCTGTTTGCAAGAATTGAATGTAGGAGACCTCTGGAATAAGCTAGTGGAGTATTCTGCAGAGAGGTTTAGCAGAAGAACAAGGCTTGGCTTCTTCTCGTGGCTCATAGCCTCACTCTCTGCTATCGCTTGAGTAAAAGTTACATATTATTTTGTGAACTCTATGAGATCCTATTTCTCTATCTGTTTCTGACATCTGAAGTCTATTTATTTGTTACCCATTAAATGTTGTCTCTTTGCTACATTAAATTTGCTTGGTTTATCTTTCCTTGCGTAAAAATGGTTTATTCCGATCATATCTGTTTAAAACATTTATTCAACGACATAGTCAAACCAGTTTGAAACTCAAATTACCAAAAATAAACATTATTATCATCCATTCATTCGATTAAGGAAGCTACAACATCCGAGAGTAAAGGACAGAAAAACCAAAAACAAAAAAAAAAACCTTTGAATGCCTAAAAAGAAAAGAAACTACTTGCGTGGCTTGGCAATAGAGAGCTAGATTCCAAAATAAACAAAGATTAAGTCACACAGAAGAGCTGCCTTCCCAGGAATCTCCCATTACAACCGGAGCTCGAGGTCCAGCGTTGTCGTCTCTGTGACGGACGCTAGTGAGGTCCTCCTATTTGTCTCTTTTACAGCCTCGAGAGGAGGCATCTCCGTGCACACTTGAAGCAAATCTCTACATAGGTCTAAACCCTCGAGTATGCTTTGGCCGAGGTTGTCGGAATCTCTTGCTGGAGCTGGAACACAAACTCGAGGAGTTCTTCTTCTCTTTGGAAATGGATAATCTCTCCTGTTTTTCTCTACACATAGAAACAGCTTGTCAGAATCTCTAGTTACAACCGGAGCCATGGATGAAGATGAAGCTGCAGGTATAGCTGGAGCCATAGTCTGATGTGGATATGGAGCTTGTGATTGAGCCATGGACTGAGCTTTCGAATGAGCGAAAGCAAAATAAAGCTTCAGGTTATCTTGGGAGTGGAAGGACCAGAGGCGAATAGTCTGGTTTTTCTTTAGTTTGTAATGGCGGAAGACGCTGTTCCATCCATTACATAAGACGTAATTGGAACTAGTCTTCATATCCCATCTCCTCAGGTTAACGTTCCATTCCTTACCACTAGAATCCACCAACATCACATCAACACCTTTCTTACGAATCTTGATGATATGTTCCTGTATGATGTTCAACTCTTGCTCGTTCAAGAAGTCTATCTCCGCCATTTGGTTAAAAGGGATCAAGAGACGTGATTGGTCTTTCTTCAGATCACTCGCCTTAAGCTTCTTTTCAATGATCAGCTTCACATCCGCACCGTCCTTTTTTATCATCAGGTCAATCACCCATCCCGGCGTCTCCACCGGCTCTCTTCTGACCGTCCGGTTTATTTCTCTAACCGGAGGCTTAATCTCCCTAATCGGATCTGCTCTGATCGGTTTGTCGGACCCCACACGAGGCCTCTTGGGTCTCGAAGAAGAAGAAGCATAATCATGAGGGTAATTAGGGTTTTCTTGATTCTCGCATGCATGATGATGAATCTTTCGTTTAGCCAATAAAGTTTTCGTCATTTCACGCATTATAGAGTTAGATCATTCGTTGCCTCGTCTCGATCTTATTTCCTCATCAGCATCAACGAGAAGCAACTGCACCAAAAGATCAAACGAGATCTGCTCTACCTGTGAATCCTAGCAGCGTTAGTTATCATCATAGGTCACCATCGTCCTTAAAAAGTAGAGTTTTTTTTGTTTTGTTTTGTTAGCAATGAATCAAACGCTAAAGATAATAAAAAATAAGAAAATGATAATGAAGAGACTGAAAGAAGGTTTAGTAGCAGTACTTATATAGATTTTGTTTTCCTAAGAAGATCTTTTCCTAAGAAGATCTTTTCCTAAAAATACTCATAAAATGAAATTTTCGTTTTTGATTTTGGGCATTTTCCCTCCGAATGAATTTTCCCTCTCAATTTTTATATTTTGTCTCCACTTAATTTAATATTATTTGAGTTATAATTTTGGGCGTTTTCCCACTTTATTTTTTATTTTTATTTTCGTTTTATGAGTTACAGTTTGTTATTGAATAATGAATATAAGGTATTAACTTTTGACTGGACGTAATTTTAGAAAAAAAAGCAGAAATATATTAATATTCATAGTATAAGATTTTTATATTGATTTTGTATAGAACAAAGTCGGGACCAAAAACTTCAAATTCAGTGACATACCAAAAAAAACAGTTACATAATTCTACAAATCAATCAAACATGAACTGAACAATAACGAGATTAGGTTTCTAATATCAAACTCTTGAGCTTCACGAGTCTAAACACTAATAGACCTCATTTCAGATCGATTTTTCTGGGATTACCAGTCTTCCCATTCACAGGAGGCTGCAAGAAGATATGACTCAACAAAGTGGAGGCATCTTTTCTATCATCTTTCTCAGGCGCAAAGCAAGTCAAAAGAAAGAGTTTTGCATCACGCGGAATCAGTGGCGCGTGGCAGTTTTTGAGATCCTCCAATTTATGCCACCAACGTCTCTTCCCTGTGTACATCTCTATTACAATGCATCCCATAGACCACAAATCAAGGCCTTTCCCTGTCTCACCGTGAGAAATCGATTCTGGAGACATGTAAATCGGTGTTGGGACGACGAGGATGCCACCATTTGCTGTCTCCATCTCTTCTCGACAAACCGAAATCAGAAATCTTCAATCGGAAAAACGAGGATGTTTGCGGGTTTGAGATCAAACGCTAAAGATAACAAAAAAATATGAAAATGACAATGAGGAGACCGAAAGAGGGTTTAGTAGCAATGCTTATATAAAATGAAATTTTCGTTTTTGATTTTGGACATTTTTCCTCCAAATAAATTTTCCCTCTCAGTTTTTCAATTTTCTCTCCACTTTAGCTTCTCTATTCGTCCTTGAAACCTGGAATATTTCGGGAGATTCTTCAAAGTTTGTTTGGATTTTCTTCTCTGAATCTTTTCGAATCTTATTGTTTTGCTAGTTAGGGTTTGCTATTGTTTCGAGCTGTTGGAGTATCAAATGCAGAACCTGGTAAATCATCTCTAACAGATTTCTAGTATGCTAAGTCTATAACACACTGCCTCATTATTGGAGAACCAATCATATTACAATAATTTGTGTGTAATTACTTATTTCACAACTCTGTTTTATGCCAATCAACAAAATTGAAAGATTTTTCTTTTTGTTTTCATAAATAGCAAAACTTGGATTCTATAGGGTTTTTAAGTTTTCACTGGTGAAGACGAAAAAAACATACATAAAATACCAATTTTTTAATCCAGTGTCAAATGTAAAAACCTAATAATTAAGCCATTTGTATAAGAAAGTAAAAACAAATGTATAACTCATAATAAGACACCACAAAAGGTTTTATAAGTCAGTCTGCAATATTCAAACATGGCCACTCAAGTTCTGGAATCCACTGTTCTGAGAGTTTCTCCGGGAGGGGCAGTTTACAGACTTGTGGAGTTTTTAGTTGGTTATGTTAAATGCTGTCTTCATTCTCTGAACAATGTGTGGTAATGTGTTGAGGTTCTCTTCAATGGCTTTGTGCACACAACTCTCCATCTCGTTAACCGCTTCAGGCCTTATCTTCTGGAGCTTTGCAGCCTCAAATTTGTCTTGACACACCATCAATGATCTGTTCAGTCTTTCCTATACATTCAATCAAGAGGGATGCAGGATCAGTTCATCATCTTTCATAAGCACTTTGTATTTTTTTTTTTGTTGTGTTGAGGAATTTACTACCTGAAAGTGAGCCATTTCGTTCTCGAAATACTGTTGAGATTTGACAACGGGGACACTGCAGTGCTCAACACAGTTACTTATCTCCTCTTGCTTTCTTCTTCTGTCAAAGCACTCATATGCACATCTGAAATAAGCTTGCTGCAACAATGAAACAGGGTTTGATTCATTTTGATTTTCTGGATCGATCATGTAACTCAATGTAGCAAATAAATGGTGAGCAAAATAGAAGGTGTTCACAACTTAACATACGTATAGAAGGAACCAGAGCAACTTTCAGATATTTTCATGAACTTTTGATCTGTAGTCTCTAGTCACAGAGATATCTAACCCAATTCAACAAAAGTTACTTACTTTCCAGGAAACTAACAAATGAGACATGCCTTCTTCATCAAATGTCTTACATTAAAAAAAAAAGGTTACAGATTGTATCAAAACCACTAAAGACTTTCATATCCAGAAGCTAAAGTTGTTAATCAAAAAGCCTAACGAAAGAAATTATGGAAGGATGATAATCTCGCAACGCGCACACACACGATCGAATACAGATATGTATTATATATATATATATATACCTGGAGAGTGAAATTGATGTGATCTTGGACAGGAGAAAGCTGAGCCTGAGAAGCTGCATTAACTTCTTCGAGCTTTCTTCTAAGCCTTTCCGATACGATTTGCTCCTCCGCCGCAGCTATGTGATCCATCGTCCCTCTCTCTCTCTCTCTCTCTCTCTCTCTCTCTGTTTCTGATTAGCTTAATTTTGATTTAAGGGCTTAGGGTTTAGCTGCTCTTTAAGAGCCGCAAACAAAACGGGTTCGACAAATTTGGGCCGGGTTTTTCTAAACCGGTCTTCCACCGCACACAGAACTGGCTTCATTAACGATATTAACCGGAAACTACATCCGTCATTGACCGGTTCGGATAACCAGCAAAAAAAGGAAGACGGTGGCGAGAAGAGACATGGGCTCGAGTGTGGTCCGTATTGGTTCTGTGATGATCTCAGCTAAAGAGAAATTAAGCACGAAGGAGAAGTGCGAGGATCTAGAATTTACTGGTCTTCCTCTCTGCTACGATTGTCAATTTCTCTCTCTGAATCCATTCAGCACCAAGGTTTGTTCCCTCAGTTTCACATGATCTGTATCTGGATTGACAACCTGAAATTGCATCATGAGTTTATAACTAAAAGTTTCTGACTTTTGGTAAGTACACTGGAGTCTGGAGCTCAAGCTAATTCCCCAGGAACTTAAACTTTGTATTAGAATCAATTACTATCATTGTAGATTACAAATCCAAGTAATGGGATTATGCATTCACAAAGTTGGGAGATTAAGCAGTAAGATAACAGAAACAGCGATCACCGACTATGAGCCACCTTCATGGGTCTCCATCAATATATGTTACAGAGATATCATCAGACTAACATTTTGGCTATCTTTCATTTAGTCTTGAGACAGACAGAGGTTTTTAGCAGTGGGGGAAGTGAATCATCGAAAGGGCGAACTAGACTTGAGATCGAAATCAGGAGATGTTGGAGTCTTCACAGGAGCCCAGATATCAGCGCCATTGGTTTGAGCAACCCCTAATGTATATTCCATTGGGACGAGACATAACCCTCTGCCTCTTAAATTGTACTCCTCCAGCTCCTCCTGGATACAGAAACAAGCAAGAGATGTTGATTCCAGATCACAGGTTTGGAAGCTAGTAGTCCTAGTAAAAAGAGATCAAGATTACATGCGTAGTAGTGGGCGTTGATTGCAGATACGGAGCGCTTAGAACCTGTACAGACAGTTAAATAAAGCCAATGTTGGATCGGAAGAGACGTATGAAACATATTTTGATTCGAAAACAAGAAGCAGACCTTGACTTGTTCTTGAAGAAACTGAATGTATTGCATCGCCTCTAGAAGAACTGATGCAGTGTCGGTCTGCACGGAGAGAGAGAGAGAGAGAGAGAGAGAGAGAGAGAGAGAGAGAGAGAGAGAGACTTGAACACGTAAGAGCGATAAGTTCTCTTGCTTGAGAAGGAAATTTCAATCTAATAGTACCTTTCCATACGGGGAAACTAGCTGTTGAAGAGCTGAAATACGTTCTCCAACCTTGTCCTTCCGCTCCTGTTAAAACCACAGAACAACAAAGTTCCAAGATCATTAGTACGCTGGTCCAAGAATGTCAGGGAGCTTCATGGTCACAAAGGACTCTGATTTTGAAGATTGAGGGTATTAGAATAAGACCTTGGAAGAGAAAGAAAGATCAGACTTGGGTCGTTTCATGCTGTTTTCTTCATGAGAACATATACTGCGCTTATTCTCAATCATCATCCCTGCCGAGTGTCTACAGTATTCCATACCTTTTCAACGAACGAAACAAAAAGATGGGTTTTCTCGACATAAAGAACGGGTTTACTTGCTACCCTCTAATAGGGATATGTTGTGAGGAAAAGCAAATCTAGTGGCTCATCCAAAACAAGTTGCAGAACAAACATAGTATTACAATTCAACAACTTGCGTTTTTGCAGCGTCACAAGGACAAAACTATACGCCTTGTGTTATTCTCAGACAGACAAAAAAAATGTGAACTACGAAGAGATGCAAATCTAGGTTTGGACTAACCAATGCGTTGGACAATACGTTTTTAGATTAAAAAATTGGTATTCAACACAATGGTTCTAAGAAAGTAGATAAAGGTCAGAGATTAGCCCTTAAGATCATCACATCAGCTGAAAGTATTACTTTAAGTTTGGTTGCATAATCATAGATAATTAAATATGAGATATCATACTTTGCTTCCATACGGAGACAATACATTGTGCAAGTGTGATATCCTTAAGAAACTACCAATTTAATAACTCATTTAAATGGTTATATTTTTTTTAGTTCATTTAATAGAACTGGTTAATCATTAAAGGTGTTATATTTTGGGTCGAGTTAATTCCATTAGAACTTCTATAGAGACAAGATTTGAAACTAAGCGAGCTTCAACAGAAATCCCCACAAGAAGATGAGAACCCAAAAAAATGTCATCTTTAAGCAATCTTGCCCTATATGTTTACGATTAGCCTTTAGATAGTTAAAGTTGGTCTATTAAGTCAATAATACCAAAAATGGGGTAAAAAACAGAGTAATGAAGGAAAAAATATTGATAAACTTACAGATAGAAGAGACTGAGCATATGCCAGAAACAACACACTAGCTAACAAGAACTTTCACAAGCTCTGAACTTTTCTTCTAAATGGCCTTTTATTGTCACCCTTTTGGTTTCTATCCCAAAGCGTAAAACACGATGAAACCCATAAACAATGATTTTTGTCTTCAGATCTTGAAGAAGGAAAGTCGATGGCGTTAATGAAAGCTCGAGCTCCTACGGTGACGCTGAAACCAGATTACCAGAGGTTTGCGTTTGGATGCAAACGTCGTCGTAACTTAGAAGAGTCGTGAGGTAGAGCAAATCTCGACATGAGAGAGAGAGATAGAGAACTTTGTGTACAGAAGAAAGCAAAGGAAAGAGGGGACTACGTTTCATATGTCTTTTTCTTTATTTTGTTTTTTCTGTTCGTCTTGTTCATTTAATTCTCATTAAATCTATATTTTCTTGTGAGACAATTAATATATATATATATTATTAGGAAAGTAGTTATATACAACTTTGTTCCGGTCTAAAATGAAACCATACCTGTTTACTGTGGATAAATAAAATATGAAGTGATTAGGTAGTGACGTATTAATACATTTATGTAACGTTGCTACGTAATCAGTAATTTTAATGTGATGATGATTCTAACATAAACATGGATTTTTTTTTTACAATAGTTTCTCGGAAGTAACTCCAAGAATTGAATTCTAGTGTATATATTTCGAGTTAACGAATGTATTTAGATGCAATATTTGACAGCTTATGTACAACCAATGAAGAGAGGTCAATTTCACCAGTCCCAGATAGAAGTCGCTTTCATTATTTTCATTATAAAGAAGAAAAAAAAAACTAATTATTTTGAAAGTGACATTTGATTGTTTTTTATTTAGTTTTGTCAAAATGCTTTTGACCATTTCTGCTGCATCTGTCTCTTCTTTTTTCAACTTTATGCTATTCTTGTTTTTTGTTTTTATTTGAAATTTTCTACGAGAGAGGTTAATGCATGTGGTTGATATCCGAGTACATTCACGCAGACACTGTCTATACTAATTTCACAGCTTTATATTTATAAATAGAGTCTCATCTTTTGTGTTATCCTCAGTGATACGAATATTTGATCATTCAGAAGATGAAAAATTAAAAAAAACTCAAAACTAAACCAGAAAATTGAATTTTAAACTCTTCTTTTAGTGGAATCTCTCTATATATATACACATATGACCTAACAACAATATCTTACATGCAAAATATTGAAACCGACATTTGTTTCTTTGTCACTATTTTTCTTTTGTCTTCGCGGCGACCAGATTATTATTTTGTTTATATTTTTAAGCGAAAAAAGAATCTTACGTACGCACCAACATCGACCTTTTTCAGTAGACCAATTGTGTTTGCCGCTCCAATCGCAAGTATCGTAATATCATCACTCGAACCATTTGGTTAGCAACAACGCAGATCCTTGGACACCTTTAATTAGAAACAGTACGGATAGTTTCCAAAATTGCACCAATTAATCAAAAGATATGCTGATGTTCAAGTTTAACTTACATTAGAACATCACTATCATCCAAATTGAATGCCTCAATAAGTTGGTTGCTTTAACAATAAAGTGAAGGAATTAAGAAATAGTTATTAATTTATTATAATCTCAAAATTTTCAATCACTGTCTTTTAAAACATGAGAGAATCTTTTGTCTTTAAACAAGTAAAGACGTTGATTCATTTCCAGCATTTCAACTTGTTTGTAGCGTCAATGATGATTTGCTTCGTTTCCAATCTCTGGCACTTGAGCAATCCCTCGAGTATAACTGCAGATTCTGGAATATCGCTCTCACTGATTACAGATTCAGAGCAAAGCCCAAAGAGCACCACGTTTACGTCATCTTCCTCTTCCAGTTGCAAGCTGAATAAGTGATCGAAAACCTTGAAACACACATAAATACAAAGAGAACAATTATAAACTCGAGTACCAAAACAAAACCCACTTCTCGTGTAACAGTAGATTCACGTGGCTAGTTTCAGATACAAGGATCGAAATCACACTTTGCTTTTACCTTTTTCATTCTTGATACTACTATATCTTTGACGGATTGTGACCTCGAGACCAAGTTCACTATGAAAAGACCGTGCTGAGGGAGAGCACGCTTAACCGAAACAAGAAATGTCTCTTCAATAAACTCAGACGCAGGGCAGGTTAATCCGCCGCTGCAGACAGAAACCAAACAAGAAAAAGCCAGCAGATCAATGTCATTTAATTTGGGGGAAAAATCATACAGATGTAATATTAGTTGGCCTTTGTGCTTACCTTGAATCTGCTGAATCCACATCTACAATCAGAATGTCAGGACAAGTTCCACCTTCTGCATTATAAGCAGTGCCATTGGAACTAGTCGACTGTGTTTTAGAGACAACATTCGACGTTTTCTCAGGAGAAGACTCAGAGTTTGTTATATCTCTAATGTATTTGATCCCATCCGCAATATGCACCTATTGTAAGATTGGGAAAAAAGCTGAGTGATGGTAACTGAATATACTAACATGATAAAGACGGGTACTTTTGTGAAGGAATTTACCTTCAAGCGATCATTTTGTGTGAAACCAAAGTGATCCTTGCCAACGTTAAGCATTACGGGGTCAAGCTCAACCGCCTATTCAACGAGATACCATTATATAAGTGACAATCGAAAATACTACACTTAATTAATCCTTCTGAAAATGAAATTACCTCGATATGGAAAAATGGCAAGCATCGATGGAGGAACATGGGAAGTAATCCTGCTCCAAGACCAATTATGACAGTCTTAACCTGAAAAGCATCAGAACATTGCAGGATCAGTAAAAGGCAAAGATAAACAATTCTGAGCGCTTGCACCATGAACTTTATCTTCAAACAACATGGTCACAACTGTATAACGCTCACCATCTTTCCACTCGATTCAGCCTTCTTAAGGTAGGAAGATACCAATGTGAATCCAGAAATAATTCCAGCGTGGTAAGAGCTAGCCAAATAATCATGAGAGACCCTCATAATACGTCTGCCCGATTCTGAAATGGATACAAGCAAATAACGGGCATGAAATTTTTACGTGCAATATCTGTATCATAACACCTAGAGTAAAACTATTTACCTTGGTTTTCTTTTCTATTTCCTTTTCGCTTTGATAGTGAAACATTCTTAGTTTTCTCTTTCTGAGATTGATCAATAATCTCAGTGTCCTCTACGAGCAAAGCTTCAGACTGTATCAGATACTCAGTTCTTTTGAATACAAGGCGTCGAAATGCCAAATCACTAGAAGGAGATAAGTCTCCAGGATTACTAGGAGTGCTTTCATAAAGAACGTCTTCAACGACAACTTGCCCAGTCAAGGGAGACGTAACCTATATAAACCGAGAAGAAGTGTAAGAAACAAAAATAAGATCCATATACCAATTAGCAGAAATTCATTTCATTTTTGCGAAAAACTGGTAGATAAAAAAGTCAGAATCGCGAGATCAATAGCAGAAACAATGATCATATAAAAACAAGAAATGGAGAATTGCACATATATAGTAATAACACCTCGTGGACAGTAGTACGCTTTTTTATCCCATCACTTGCCATCATATACCTGCAGCACATTCATTTCAACTAATAATTAACCAGCGACAATGGGAAAAATAATATGAGAAGGGATGTCGAAATTTAGGATTGTAGAATAAAAAAGAAAGTTGAAAAAAAAGTTCAACTGTTGCATCAAACGCATGGAGAATATACAGAAATAAGGAAAATGAACATACGGAATGCGAGCTTCTTCATCATCATTTCTAGGAGCTAATTGTGTCACCATGGGGGATAAATCATTCTGAGGAGGAAAAATTACAAGATCAAGTTAACAAATAAGTACATTACACAAGCATCAGACAACTAAACATGAAGATTGTACCTGGATATCCTCCATGCTGGCGCCACTATGGCTACTGTCGAGATAAACCTTACACAAGGAAGTCAAGTTTTTTTTTTAATTCTCATACGGTGATCTAAGATGACATGGTGAATACAAAGAGGCTACATCATATAGAGCTTACCATTATGAGACGAGCGGCCTTAGAACTCTCGACAACCTGCCACTGTCCTTCCTCTGAACAGAACAGCCACTCATGAGCACGAGTCTGAAATTTTTAAAACTCCTTTTAATAGTTCAAACGAAATTATACTAAACATCCACATCACTTTCTGAGAATTTTAATTGAGGAGATTTATGATGTTGACAAAGTTTACCTTGGGAACAAGAAAAACACCACAATGATACACGAACGGCTCTGTCTGCTTCTGAGCATCAAGAAGCACGGCCCTATAACTGAAATTGCTTCCTTGGCAGCCCATAGTAAATTTTATACGACGACCTCCAGCAAGCACTGCTAAATCTCCTTTAATACCAAGTTTCAAATCTTCATGAGAGTACAATAAGTCTGAGCCATTGTTGCAGTCTCTACGTATCTTGTTCTCACTCTCAAGGGCTTCACACATACCAGAAGCCTTGAACAATAATTCCAAACAATATATTACATTGGAGAAGAGTATACTAAAAGTTTTCAAGAACTAGAAAATCAATATGTGAAGTCAACAGTGAAGTAATAATGAATTATAGTCATATTTAACGTGAAGAAATGACCGGTGAAAAAAATATATAATATACTTTGGATGAAAATCAGGTTCAGGAAAGTCTCACCTGCCTATCATTGCCACCAAGAGATAAAAGATCGAACAAAGAGATAATCTCATGCAATACAATGGACTTCTCTTTTTCAGCCACCACCATAAACGTCTTAAGATTCGATCGTTTTTGAGAGATTGAATGAACAGTCATCTTCCAACCAAAACGAAATCTTGAAAAAAGCAATGCTGCAGAAATACTAAGAATTTCAACACAATGAACAAAACGATAACCATGAAATAGCTCTAAGGTGTTGGAACTTGTAAGTACCTAAGACATGAGACTCTGCCAGCGTTAAACAGATAAACTTCCCCCCAGGTTTCAGAACCCGCTTGGCCTGAGAAAAGAGGTATTGATAATCTAATTTGAATCGAAATCAAGCATTTTAAGGCACACAATTTTCATTGTTTTGATCCTAGAATCATCCGATTGGAATGCAAACCTGTAAAAAGAACAAGCACGCACCTCTGATAAGTATTGATTTCCCAGTTTCGTACCGACTTCAGGTTCCATTAAAGCATCAAGAGCACCTTTATCGAGAACCGAATCAAAAGAATCATCGGCCAACTGGGCAAGACAAGTTAAAGCTTGTGTTAATGAGAGAGCACAACGAGAAGCTAGAAAAAAACAGAGCACAAAAGTTACATATGGAACCAAAACCTGCATCTTTGTTATGTCCATAACCCGCCAACGAAGCTCGGGCCGAGTCCTTATGTTCCGGCGAAGCATATCGGAAATAACAACCTTGGAAAAGTCAACATTGGTGATGTCACGGAATCCAGCATCGTATAAATGCTCGGAAAGGCGGGAGTTTCCGCATCCTGGAACCAGAATCTGAAGCGACCCAGAAGAAGAAGAGGACGACGAAGAAGAAGAAGACAAGGAATCTCGAAGGAGAGGTAAAAGCGAGTCGCGGAGCTGAGGCCACTCAGCATACCACTCGAACGAGTCGTCGTTGCCTCTGAGAGTGAAGAATTTATCCCAATTCTCTTTGCTGGTGAAGTCTTCGAGGGTTTGTAAGAAATCATCTGCCGGAGCTGCTTTGCTACCTTTCTTCTTCCCCATAGCTGCGATGGAATCCTCCGTCCCAAAAACCCTAACTCTTCCTAGTTATTGGTAGATTAAAAATATTTGAAATGTCATTGTTATTGGTTTATGTATTTTAAAATCTTAGTGAAATTCATTGTTATTGGTTTACAGGTTTCAATTTTTATGCAAATATTTTATTATTCAAAAAGGTTAGATATCATTAATTTTGCAGCTCTATTAAATTCTTATGTTATTGGAATATGGATTTTTCATAACACTCAAATTTTATAATATCATGTATGTTTATAAAATTCTTAAAATTAATGTACTAAAAAATAAAACAATTGGTTGATGATATATATATATATATGTATAAGTTCACGTCCAAAAAAAGTTTTGAAATTTTCTAAAGAAAATATATATGCTGCCTTTGAAACAGAATTGTTTGAGAAAAGAAAATATGAATTCATGATAGTCATATGATAATATGATAGTTAAAATATTCTTCAAAATTATAATATATTTGTTAAATATATTAAACTTTTAGAAATGTTTTAATTTTAAAAAAATTCGAACAAATATATATGCTGCCTTTGAAACAGAATTGTTTGAGAAAAGAAAATATAAATTCATGATAGTCATATGATAATATGATAGTTAAAATATTCTTCAAAATTATAATATATTTGTTAAATATATAAAACTTTTAGAAATGTTTTAATTTTAAAAAAATTCGAACTCCACCATTTATTTTTAAATAACACCCTTCTCGCTCTCACTGACTGCAGTGGCAGAGCTTGAGCCTTGGAGGTGGAACCTGAAGTACGGTTTAATTTTGGAGAATCAATAGCCGAATCAAACCGAAATAAATCAAAGTACACCAAAAGCAATAAAAAAATTTGGACTAGAGTTTAAGAATGGGTTGGTTATTGTCTTTCAAACGGACTCGTGACTCCGTGAGTTAAATATCTGCTTTTTTCTTTCTGACATAAATAAGTTTCAATTCTCTACCAGTTTTTTTTTTTAATCAGCCACTTCTTACATGAATACCAAATATTTTCATATACCATTTATCAAAGGGAAACTGTATTCAACTTAGCATTTAGATTTATTTGTATTGAAATTTAAATAATATATATATATATATATAGATATGGAATTATTAAATTTGTGATTTTAAAATTTATTATTATTAAAATATTTAAGAAATAGATTTTAAGAAAAAAATTTAAATATTTTTTGTCGAGCTTTTATTTAAAAAATTAAAATTTAATAGTTTTAGATGAGATTTTAAAGTGTTTTAATCAAAATCATAACTTCAAAATAATATAAAACCTCATTAAAAATTAAATAATTCCAAATTATACCTAATAGTATACTAAATACATTTTATAAATTGGTATAGACATATCTGGTACCTAACTATTTTAGATATCAAATTAAACTTAGTGATTTTCAGGTTTCATTTCCCGTTTCTTGGTTACATAAGCAATGACATCACCTGAGTGTCTCTCCTGGGAAGATGACAAGAATATGAACTGGTATGTCATGTCACGTCTCTGTCTCTTTTTATTTCTCTTGAGTCTCTCGATACGGTTTATATTGTATGCGATAATTGAGGGAATTAGAGTTATTATTTCGGAAGAATGCATGTATTAGGAATCACACATCAGAAACGATCAACATTAGCATGTAAGAGTATAAAGGTTCCATTCATCAACATTAGTTTCAAATTCAAAACTCATGGTTTTCAAAATGAAGTTCGCAAACGATATTATATGCTAGTTTTTTTTGGGTATTTTTAATCCTCTAAAAGCTAAAATTAGATTCGTGTGGTAATAAAATGTTCAAATTATAAGTGTCGACGTGGAACTCGTTAAATCAATTCCTTATTAAATTGCATAAGAATTTGGATGGACAGATTGTGGGCCGTGGTGATTGGTGTCAGGATCACTGTAGCTGACATCCAAATAATACTCTTTTGTCTTTCTTTACTTGTGTTGTGAAAGATGAATCATGTGAGCCACACGATTGTCTCATTTCTCTATTTATCCCATCAAGATTGTTCGAAGCTTATATTGTTGGTACTTTTATTTTAAGAAGCTTAAAACGATTGTTAGAACGATTTATTAAAATTTTCCAAATGTAAATAAAATGTCATGTCCAGTTTATATATCACATGTTTACCGCTAAATCTTTTCTAGTACATATTGTGAATGAATTCCGTTCATTAGATATGGGCGAATCAGCTTGTAACATGTTAGAGATTGTAGTTGTATATTTTAATGTTATAGGATTTTGGCATTAGATTTTAGAAAAATTCAATATTTTACTCACAAGTCTTCTACAATCAAAATATTAGTGCTTTAGGTATTTTGTTTTTTTACACCAAAAAAGGAAAAAGAAAAAAATATATATATGTAATTTTGAAAAATCTGTATGTATTATGGTTGGAAAAAATTTGGTGTTAAAAATTTGTAGTAAAATAAAAATATTATACAGCACTTGCTAATCAAACCCTTTAACGTCATATTGTATTTAACGATTCCACATCGATGACCTAGACAACTTTAATTGTGTTCTTGTTTTGTGTCCTGTTAACTGATATTTTGGAAATAATTAACCATAATCAACCATTCTACTCAAGTATTTAGACTAATATGATATAGACATCAGAGCTTGAAACATATGCGAATGAATGTAAATGCTCTTATCTAAGCTAGCGTGAAAATGTCTATATTTCTCTTTGTGTAAACAATAGTTAGAGTAAATAAAGAAAACAAATATAGTTGATTGGTAACTTTTGAGCGTAACTAAGAGTAAATGGTTTTTAATTACCGTTCAGTATTTATTCTAAAGATGACCACCTGTCACAGTCTAAGTAAAAATGGTTTAAGAGAAAAAAAAAATTGGTGAAAAGAAATGTTGAAATAAGAAAATATTTCAAAACCACAATAAAATGGAAAGAATCGAATATTAACAAATTAAAATGAAGACAGCAATACGAAATTTAGAAGGAAAAAAAAAAGAAGGAAAGTTTTTCTTCCAGAATCAAAAAAGAAAGTTAATGCCTAAATGGTAAGAGAAACATAAAGGATATATGCAATATAGTTGGTAGAAAATATTGACAAAAATAAAATTTTAATTTAAGCTTATATAAAAATAATAATTACAAGATAACTCTCCGATGCGGAGTCCTACACCATTTGTAAAAGAACTAGGACCGACCCTGAGCCACATTGTAGTACACGATACACATAAGAATTAAGACACAATCTTATAAAGAAATCACTAACCCACCAACCTTTTAATTGACTATTTAGTAAAGGGACATATAGCAACGAAATCTTCTATATAAAACGTTGCATGTATATATATATATAGCTTTTATAATCCCTCCTCACCACATCTAGAAGAGAGTATTATCAACAACAATATCAAAAACTTAGGGAAGAAAAAAAAAAAAAAAGAAGAGAGAAGAAAATGGGAGAAAAAGCGACAGCAAAAGTGTTAGTATTCTCGTTTCCGATCCAAGGACACATAAACCCTCTCCTCCAATTCTCAAAACGTCTAATCTCCAAAAACGTCACCGTCACATTCCTCACCACTTCATCCACTCACAACACCATCATCCGCCGTGCCATCGCCGGCGGAGCCACCGCTCTTCCGCTCTCTTTTGTCCCCCTCGACGACGGTTTCGAGGAAGGCCACCCATCAACCGACTCATCTCCTGAGTACTTCGCAAAGTTCGAAGAAAACGTCTCTCGAAGCCTTTCTCAACTTATCTCCTCGATGGAACCCAAACCAAACGCCGTCGTTTACGACTCGTGTACGCCTTGGATTCTCGACGTTTGCCGGAAATATCCTGGCGTTGCTGCGGCGTCCTTTTTCACTCAGTGCTCCACCGTGAACGCGATTTACATCCATTTCTTGCGAGGAGAGTTTAAGGAGTTTCAAGACGACGTCGTCTTGCCTGCGTTCCCTCCCTTGAAAGGTAGTGATTTGCCGGTGTTTCTGTACGACAATAATCTTTGCCGGCCGTTGTTTGAGCTCATTTGTAGCCAGTTTGTGAATGTCGACCACATTGACTTCTTCTTGGTTAACTCTTTCGACGAACTCGAAGTCGAGGTAAATATTCTTTATCTTAGACTTTTTGTTGTTTATTTCCATGCTTATTAGTATTAATTATATGCAAAATGAAATCCAAATAAATAAAAAAATACTTTCACGTGACATATATAATGGTGGGTAGTGGATACTATCCTGCCGAATCACTGAGTCAATTAGTACTATGTGAACCATATAAATATGTTTAAAAAATGCAACAGCAATATTTAAGTTGCAGATCTCAATTGCAATTTAGGTATTTTGTGAATATAACTCCTCCACTCAAATAAAGCTGTAGACTTGTAGGTTCATGTGTAAAAATGAAATTTAATGATAGTGTTGTAAAATATCATTAAATAATACTCCAGAAAAACAAGCAGAAAGAAACTTCATTTTCCAGACGACAAAAAGACATTCATCTTCGAACCAAAAGATATCGATACATTGGGCGAACATCGCAAGGTCCAGGTTATTTGTAGCATATATTAGGCCATGTTTTAGAGTTCGTAAAAGAATTATTTCAATATTATTTTAATTGAGTAAAAAGAAAAGAAAAGGACAAAAATAAGAACCGGTTTAAAACACAAGAAACTTAAAAAGTTTGTGAGAAATTCTCATTCAATTTATCACTTTTTTAATTAGTTTAACTTTTTATTTAATTATGTTGGAAATGTTATTATTATATATATATATATATGAGATACCATGAAAGTATCTCCATTGGAGCTCCTTCTAGGCAGCTGTATGGGTTTTGACGTGAAAAAATGTAGCTAGAAAACGATATTAAATTCACGTGTCACACCACAGGCCTTTTGATTATTTTAATACACATTTGAGATTAGAGATGTGTCATGTGTTCCTGGCCAGTGGCTATATATATCCCATTGAATTTTGCATATAAACTGGTTCAAAGATTTCGCATAAAATCAATTTTATTTTATTTTCAATTATGAATTTCTGATTATTGTTGTTGTTACGGTATCATAATATTTGTTTTTACAAGTAGTTATACTTTCGCCAATTATATGATTTCAGTTTTACAAAATTAGTTTGTAGTTTTTTTACCAAACTAGTAAAATAAAATACAAAGGATAATCTCTAACGAACTCCATAATGAGAGATTAAGTAGTGTAAACTATATATGAGCATAGACAGTCTTAAAATTTTTTTGAATTATTATTGGATTCCGTCAGATAACTATCTAATTTTCTTTCATTACTATAAATTATGGATAGGTTAATTAGTCTTCTACCACCGTTAAAACTCAAATTCAAGACTTTTGGACTGTTTTTTCAGATATTTAAGTCCACCACTAATTAAACTACAAACGCCGAGTCCAGACTTTTCTGTCTGACCAGTTTTTATTTCGAATATTCTAATAAATTTGGTTGAAAGTAGCAAATGTTTTTTGTCCGAGAACTTTTAGGTTAGGTCGGGCCAGTTTGGTTGACACATTTACTCAACTTCTTAAAAAATGTCTATTTGGGGTATGAGTAATTTCAAAATGATATTGGTTTCCTTGTTTTTAGAAAACAAAAAGTTGATATCTTTAAAAGAGTGAAACATATGGGTACGTCGTTTAGCTTACAAAACCTAAGTCTTTGCTGTCATTAACACAAGCTAAATATTTGGCTTCATAGTGATAACAGTACATTAGCATAAATGTATAAAAGCAAAAAAGCAACCGACAAAAATATATGGTGTTTTATTTAGAGTCGTAAATGAATTAGGCTTCGATGGTTTCAAACTTTCAAATATAATTTCATTTGAATATTAACATTTTATTGTGTGTGTTTTCATGTGATCTAGAAAATGTAGTTCATAGTTCTATACTTCATAAAATAATTTTATAAAGCGTAATCGTAAACATTTATCATTTTGTTTACGCTCACAAATTAACACCTTTTCTTTTTGATTAAAACAATAAAAATTCGTGAATTTGTTGAAGAAAACACACTACTATAAATTTATAATACGTATATGTAAAAATAAACGCTAGCGCTAACAATTAACTGAATCGTTCACCGAAAAACACCTCTTGACACTTTTAAAGTTGACGTGAACCCAATTAGAGACAAAGATTTGTACTAAACCGGTTTCTAATAAACGTTATATAGTGAAATATACGTATGGACATAATTGATTTGGTTGATTATGAAAGTAATCTACCTAGTGTATATGCAATCAAGCTATACTAACGTTTCTTTTATTGCATGTATTTACTGATATGATACTTCTTATTTTTCTCAGGTGCTAGAATGGATGAAGAACCAATGGCCCGTCAAGAACATAGGACCAATGATTCCATCAATGTACTTAGACAAACGATTAGCAGGCGACAAAGATTATGGAATCAATCTCTTCAATGTTCAAGTCAACGAATGTCTTGATTGGCTTGACTCAAAACCACCTGGTTCAGTGATCTACGTCTCCTTCGGAAGCTTAGCGGTTCTAAAAGACGATCAAATGATTGAAATTGCGGAGGGTCTAAAACAAACCGGCCATAATTTCTTATGGGTGGTTAGAGAAACAGAGACAAAGAAGCTCCCAAGCAATTACATAGAGGAAATTGGTGAAAGAGGACTGATAGTGAATTGGAGTCCTCAGTTACAGGTTCTTGCGCATAAATCGATTGGTTGTTTCATGACGCATTGTGGGTGGAATTCGACTCTAGAAGCATTGAGCTTAGGAGTGGCTTTGATTGGGATGCCGGCTTATAGCGATCAGCCGACTAATGCTAAGTTCATAGAGGATGCGTGGAAGGTTGGGGTTAGGGTTAAGGCAGATAAAGATGGGTTTGTGACCAAGAAAGAGATTGTGAGATGTGTTGGAGAAGTTATGGATGAAACGTCGGAGAAAGGGAAAGAGATTAGAAAGAATGCTCTTAGATTGATGGAGTTTGCAAAAGAAGCTTTGTCTGAAGGAGGAAACTCTGATAAGAATATTGACGAGTTTGTTGCTAAAATTGCTAGGTAAACTGATCATACCAATGTGTGATGCTTAATAATGTGTTTTTGGAGTTTTACAAAACCAAGAATTTTAAAATGCAGTTTGTTTTTTTTTTTCCCATTGTTGTTGTTTCGGAGTTGTTTTTGGTATGAACAACGTGATAAAAATAAAGAAACCAAGAAGTTAAGTTCTATGCGTTTTTTATTTATTGCATATTGGTTTTCTTCTTATATTATATGCCATTGAATTATCTGTCACTAAAATATTTTATTCTCAAATGAACTGAAAACTTAGTTTTCTAAGTTATGGATGTAATCACTAATGTTTGCTAATATGAGTTTTTTTGCTTGGGAAAACTAGGTGAGATCGTAGCAATATTTTTTTTTGTCAATTTAGTCTAATAACTTTAATATTTCTTTTATCATTATGGGATGCTGGGTTCTAATCTTCGTGTCACAAATTTCAGATATGACCATCATTGAAACACATGTTTCTGACTAGCAATATTTTTTTTACAAGTTTTTCAAATAACATTTGATTATACAAGCATTTATGTGTTAAATTTAAAGGGGAAAATCTATTTTATTATTTAAGTAAATATATATATTTTAAATACATTAATTAAATTAAACATGTTTCTCAATCTAAACATTATTAGGTCCCATTTTTCTAATATTTTTTTTAAAAAATTATATAAAAATTACTTGACAAATTAAATAAATGACTTAAAATATTTTTAAAAACTTCAAAAATAGTTGTAACAAAAAAAAATTTGCCGATTGTCCCTTCAATTTTATAATTTTCTTAAGAAAAACATGAAGAGAAAGTTTTTAAGAGTCAAACAGCGAGAAGAACAGGATTTGGGTTTTGTCTGCTTCGTTATATATCTCAAAGTCGTTTTAGGGTTTTTTTTGTCACTCGATCGATCATGATTATTCGGATGATGATGGCATGCTCGATATTGAATTAGGTGAGGATAATTTATCTAGTGATGACGCGGCCGGCGATGATTATGGATTCGCCGAGTAAGACATGGACAACGATTCCACATCTCAGCTAAGTTACGTAGTTCTCAAGAAAGAGTACATTCGCAAGCATCAAATGACCGATATTGAACAAGTATCTACGGTTCTCTCTATAAGCCAAGTCGAAGCGATCGTTCTGCTTCTTCACTATCAGTGGAGTGCTAGTAAAGTCGAAGATGAATGGTTTACGGACGAAGAAAGAGTTTGTAAGTGGAAGAGGAAGTGAAAATTATGATATTTCTTGTTTGTGTTCTTATGACTTTTGTTGGAATTGTAATGAAGATGCTCACCGTCCTGTGGATTGCGGCACGTTGTCGAAATGGATACTTAAGAACAAGGATGAATCCGAGAACACGAATTGGATACTTGTTGAAGTTGTATATATATTTGCGTCGAAATTGTATATATATATTTTTTTCCTTTTACTTTATGCAGAATGGAATACAAATGGGAAATTTTTGGTTAAATTGAAAACTAGACTAACCACGGTTTCACAATTATATTTTTCATAATATATCTTGTGGAACCGATGAAAAGAAGTGATTTCACAAAAGAGTGTGATTGGTAAAAGTTCGCAATCATTCTAATTTCGAAATTAGTAACGAGACATTAAGTAAGACTCTCGATACAAAATTTGTCTTGAACAGATCAAGATCTTTATATGGTCGATGTTGCGTTTGCAGAAATGCAGAAGGGTCTTGAAATGGACATACTCATATGGATACTACCTTCCTCAGCATGAACATGCCAAGAAAAAAACCTTTCGAGTATTTGCAAGGGGAGGCTGAAGTTGGTTTGGAGAGGCTTCATCATTGTGCAGAGGTGGAGTTTAAACAGTTTGTCATGGAAACTGAAGATCAAAATTTCGATGATTTCGCCTTGAAATTAATTGGTTTGACTAAAGTTACCAAAACCTACTTGGAAAATCTGGTGAAAGCTTTTGAGAATGGTCTTGCTGATGTGGAAGACAATGAGAACAAATCAAGAACAGATGTGTATGTCTTCTACCACAAGGCAAAAGTTTGTGACAATGGTGTAAGGAAGATCCAAGTGGTAACTGAGATCTCTCAGTTTCAGTTTTACATTTTTGCTGCAAATGAAAGGACTGTTATTATACGTTGATTGCCTCCTCTTTGCCTCTGCTACAGCAATCTTGGTGAAACAAAAAACCAGTGTCTTTTCTTAAAAATATGTTCTAGGGCAAGAGCAGATGTTTCCTCCATTGAATATTTGTGAATGATATTCATATTAATCTCGGAGCTAGTAAATCTGAAAACAGAACAAGATGGAAACTTTTTCTTACCACTCAAACGTCTAGACGGACCAACAAAACGCTATAGATGGAACTCGATCCTTTAGTCTCGACAAGCAAGAGTTTTATTGGAATTGAGAAAACTAAAACCTCCATAAAAGAGAAAACTAAACATTATACATTTATATACATCTTTTGTCCATAACCCTTTTTCTTAAGCTGGTCCACAACTTTTTTTTTGAAGTCCTTTGAAACAAATTACATAATAATATCATGAAAAAACATGCTCCACAAAAACAGAAAGAAGAGGAAATAATGAAGATAAAGTATTTTTTTTCGCGGCCGCCCACCTAATTTCCTTCCACGTTTTTATTAAATGCTTAGTAAAATCTTCTTTTACCATCAAAATTTTTCAGTAATATTGCTCTGTGAACATCACACCAAATTGGTTTTTAACCCAATACATTTCAGAGAAACCAATCCTTTAAGAAAAAAAAAAAAGTAAATACTCTCACATTGCATATAAATTTATTCAACAAAATAAAACATCAGTATGTAATTCATACTCGACCAAGTTGAAACCAAAAAGAAAGAAAGAAAGAAAAGAATTGACACATACTGTAAAAATTTGAATAACTTTTATGAGTTTATCCAACATTGTAAATAACGAGATATATAATACCCACGTACATAGGAGAGAGTAGAATTATAACATATCATCACCCACTTCTTGTTTTCCTCAGCTCTTAACAAAAACATACCCAAAAGAAAAATGGGTGAAGCAAACGGCCACATACTGTTTTTCCCATATCCATTACAAGGACACATTAATCCAATGATCCAACTCTCCAAACGCTTATCTAAAAAGGGACTCACCGTCTCACTCCTCATCGCCTCCAACACCCACCGTGAACCTTACACCTCCGACGACTACTCCATCACCGTCCACACCATCCACGACGGTTTCCTTCCACACGAACACCCTCTCACCAAGATCAAAGATCCTCAACGTTTCAACGTCTCTACTACACGTAGCCTCACCGATTTCATCTCTAGGTATAAGTTTATCTTTACTAATTTGACATTTTCTTTGTTTTTTTGACAGATTTTGAAAGTTTGTTTGTTTTATTTTCGTTTTTAATAACTGGTATTTATATAGTAATAACATGAAAAAACATGCTCCACACAAAAAGAGAGAGTACCATATATCTTCATGGCTTCATCGTATCCCAATTCCACACATAATCATATTTCCACAAAACTCAAACTCAAAATAATTTTGCTATATATTACAAATGTGTTAAAAAAAATAAATTACAAAATAATATTTCTATGATTTTGTTATATTATGAATATTTTTAAAATAATTACTAAAATTGAAATATTATTAGTTTACTTAAATTAATTTTTAGCATCTTAAAAAACTGTCATTTAATTAATTTAGTCATTAAAGTATTTAGTCCTTCTACTATTTATCTAACATACTAGTCAACTCTAATATATAACAGAACACTCCTTCAAATTACAGACTCTACCGAGTTGTTAATTGAAGAGGAATTAACGAAATCATGAAATAGTATTTTTTTTTATAACGAGATAAAAAATCTAGATAAATGTATATCGGAGGCCTAGTTGAATTAGACCACATCACCCACTTATTGTTTCTTTGGAACAAAAATATACAAAAAATGAGTGAAGCAAGTGGTCATGTGTTGGTGTTTCCTTAAGGGCACATTAACCCAATGATCCAACTCTCTAAACGGTCTTCCAAAAAGGGACTCAGCGTCACACTCATCATCGCTTCCAACAACCACCGTGAACCTTACTCTTCCGACGACTATTCCATCACCGTCCACACAATCCACGATGGTTTCCTTTCACACGAACACCCTCAAACCAAGTTCGACGATCCTCAACGTTTCACTAACTCTACTACTCGCAGCCTCACCGGTTTCATCTCTAGATATACGTTTTTGAACGAATTTTCTTGTTTGACATCCCTACTTATATATAACTTTTTAAAGGTAATTACCAATGTTCTCTATAGTAAAATCCTGAAATTCAATGAAAGATAAAAAAAAATACATATAAATAGTCAAAATTCCTATCTTTTTCTTTCTCCTAATGTCGAAATTCTGAAAGCCTATTCCAAATGTTCTGACACATGATTTCTATCTTTGATTATATATACAAGTATATATAATCAAATTCAGCTCTGCTTAAACGATTATGATAGATTTACCACTTTTTCACCTTTCAAAAAATGAAACTCTCCTTTTTTATTACCAGTTTTTAAAATGTTTTTTTTTTTTTAAAATACAATAGGTGCATTCACTTTATAGTGCAATAATGGAAGTGTAACAAATATAAAGGATATAATCATTTTATGGTGGCCGAGTGGTTAAAAAAATTTATTATTGGGTTGGAGGGTTAAAAACATTGTTTAATGTTCTTTGATTTTTTAAATTTCGAAATGTAAAGTTTATTTTAGTTTTTAAATGCAAGCTGAAAGTGGAAAGCTGAAAAGTTTAAAGAACAAGAAAAAATGAAAGGCCATAAGAACAGAGCTTTACTTTGATAAGCTAAAGAATTAGCCAACGTTTTTATGATTATGATCTGCAAAATATTATTTGTGCAGGGAGAAGTTAACGGGCAATCCTCCAAAAGCTCTGATCTATGATCCATTTATGCCCTTTGCACTGGAAGTAGCCAAGGATTTGGGTCTATACGTAGTGGCCTATTTCACTCAACCATGGTTGGCTAGTCTTATTTACTACCATATCAACGAAGGCACCTACGATGTCCCCAATGATAGACACGAGAACCCGGTTCTTGCATCGTTTCCGGCTTTCCCATTGTTAAGCCAAAATGATCTGCCTTCTTTCGCCTGCGAAAAGGGGTCTTACCCTCTAATATACGAAGTTGTGGTTAGCCAGTTCTCTAACTTGCGGCGAGCTGATTTGATTCTCTGCAACACTTTTGATCAACTTGAACCTAAGGTACAAAATTAGTTTTTTTTGGTGTCATGTTTTTGAGTTTTGAGAAGGGTAGTTTCGTTAATATTGTTGTGGAACGTATTTTCTAGGTAGTGAAATGGATGAATGATCAGTGGCCGGTGAAGAACATTGGACCGGTGCTTCCTTCCAAGTTCTTGGATAACCGGTTGCCGGAAGACAAAGATTACAACCTTGGAGATTTCAAGACGGAGCCGGATGAGTCTGTTTTGAGGTGGCTGGCGAATAAACCAGCCAAGTCGGTGGTTTACGTGGCGTTTGGGACATTGGTGGCTTTGAGTGAGAAGCAGATGAAGGAAACCGCAATGGCGATTAGACAAACCGGATACAATTTCTTGTGGTCTGTTCGAGATTCCGAGAGAAGCAAGTTACCGTCTGGTTTTGTGGAAGAAGCTTTGGAGAAAGACTGTGGATTGGTGGCTAAGTGGGTTCCTCAGCTAGAGGTTTTATCACAGGACACAATTGGATGTTTTGTGACACACTGTGGATGGAACTCGACATTGGAGGCATTATGCTTAGGGGTTCCACTGGTGGGGATGCCTCAGTGGACGGATCAGCCCACGAATGCTAAATTTATAGAGGATGTGTGGAAGATTGGGGTTAGAGTGAAGACTGATGAAGAAGGGTTTGTGAGTAAAGAAGAGATTGTGAGATGCATTGTTGAGGTTATGGAAGGAGAGAAAGGGAAAGAGATGAGGAAGAATGTTGATAAGTTAAAAGTGTTGGCTCGTGAGGCCATCTCTGAAGGAGGTACTTCCGACAAGAACATTGATGAGTTTGTTGCTCTTTTGACTTAAGAAATTGAAACTGAGATGATCCGAGTGTTGTCAATTTGTTAGTTTATTACCTAATAACGACTTCTTCGTCGGTTAGATTCTGATTGGAGTGTTTCTGAGTTACAGTTCTCCTAGTCTTTTGTACTATTTCCTGATAAATCATCTATTTGATTAAGAATCAGACTCTTGGTATATGTGAGAGCTTGGCTCTATTCCGTTATAGATTAAATTATATCCAGGCCAAGATCAAGAAGATGGAATTGAGAGAACTTAAAAGTATCCATAAAACATAATTTAAACTTAACATCATTTGTATTGTTCATAACTTTTATTCGTTGGTTGTCACCTGCAAACAAATCCATATTATGAATTCTGTGTGCTTTAAAAAGGACTGACTTTGAGACAACAATAATAAAAAGCTTTCGTGCTAATAATATGAATATGATACATTATATCTCGAAATGCTCAGTTCTGTGCACTAGAGAATTCTATATAGCTCGATGAAGTACTTTCCGACGTAATACATTATACATTGTTGTCACACGATAAGACATTGACAGATGGGAGAGGGTGCTGTTTTTTTTGTGCATTCTTTGTACCGATTTGATCGTAAACAGTGAGCTCTTGAATTGCTGAGTTCTTTGTGTGTTTCTGAGTTAAACCTCTCCTGGTTCTCTGTACTATTTCCTGAGAAATCATCCATTTGGTTTAGAAACAACTCAAGCCTCAAGGCATATGTGAGAGCTTGGCTCTAGAAATGCTTAACATAAATGCTAAAGAGTTATTAAGAGAAAGGAAGTTTACCAAGGAAACTTGAATGTATCTTTCCACCATCCTTGTTTTGAGCAGTGTTCAAGGATCCTATTTAACCGAACTATGATCTCCGAAAATGTCGGCCTAGCAAAAGCTTTCGCATCCCAGCACTCCTCAATCAATCTGTTTGAATAAAAATTGAACATACGTTGGTAGAGGTCTAGTAAAGGATCAAGGACCATGCAAATGATGTTACTGTAGTGTACACCAAGTGCAACAAACAAAGTTCTGCAATTTATGTTATTAAATTGATCAACAAGATTAGTACACTTACTCTCTCATCTCTTGGGGACAACTTTTGGACTTGGCCGTAAACAAAGGTCTTCTTCCTTCCAAACACATTAGTTTCACTGCCTCTTCTGGGGGCTTATGATGGAAAGGTTGTACTCCTTCAATCATCTGAAGAATTTTTAAGATTAGCTCAATCAAAAATTGCTTCAATGAAATTTTGTTTAAGAAGCTTATTGGCGGCCTCAATGCTAGAAAAAACTTAATCAACTAGAGTGGTTGAGAAACAGAGTGAAGTACTTCAGAGAGCATCTAAAGGAGTGGATTAAAACCCAGACCAGATACAACCATCAAGAGATGTAGAGGAGCATTATTATCACGAATACTTGACATTAAGGGTAATCATAAGGTACCTACCTCATACAATACGACGCCAAAAGAGTATGAATCCACACTTCTGTCAAATATTTCATCGTTGTAAACCTCAGGCGCTACACAGTAATCTGCAAACAATTGGCTCATGAAATCAATCATTCTTAAGAGAATTTCAAAAGCAGAAACAGTTTCTTGTACTTGTATCAAAGTTTTCAGAAATCCAGATGTTTGATGTACATCATATGCCCACAATTCTGAGCTAAAACTCTGTTGATAGTCCCAAATGTGAGCTCCTGGGTTAGGATTGGAAATTGATCAGATGATTTAACATATGGGCACTTACTTGAAGGATCTATATGTGCGCCGTGATTAAGCATTCTTGATTTATCAGATGATAGCTTTGAAAAACTTATCAATCCAAATCCCGCCACCTTCAAATGTCCACCATTATCGAGCATAATATTTCTGGCACCTTACAAGAAGTTGCAAAAATAAGATAACAAGAGGTCCAAATATGTGTTCTCCATATACTTAACGAGCAGATGCTTCTTTATTTAATTATCTTACTTGGGTTTTAGATCACAGTGGATTACTGGTTCTGGTTTACACTCGTGAAGATAATTCATTCCCCTGAGAAGAGCCAAATGATTTGTTCACAAGATATAAGAATAAAGTAGTTGTAATTTGTAACAACCGTGCAAAAAAAAGGCACATGCCTGGCTATATCGAGGGCAAATCTTAGAACTTTAGACGGAGAAAGGCGTCCTTTCTTTTGAAGATAGCTCCCGAGGTCACCCTGCAAGTTACCCCCAAGCCGAAAAAAATTAATTCCTAGGATCCAAAAATTGCTTAATGTGGGAAAATCTTGTAAGGTGTAAAAAGAGGGAGAAGCTTACTTTAGAATGATACTCAGACACAATCATCATGGGGACATTTTGAGTAACAGCTCCAACAAATTGCACAACGTTAGGATGTCGAACCTTTTCGAATAAAGTAAGTTCGTGTTTGAAGGCCTTTCTGTGAGTAAGTAATATAATTCAGATTATATGACTTCAGAACAAACGTATTACATAAAAACAAAAAGGCTTAACACAGAGGGAATGATGTAAATTCTAGAAAATCAGACTGAAAATTAAATGCAGGATTTTAAAGACTACAGGAACTATGATTCTAATATCTTACAGCTCATACATACCATCATCACGAAGAGCATAACAAATGCTGTCAACGATCTATAGCTTAACGTAAGAAGAAATGCAAAATCACTCTTGACCTATGTGCTAACTTAGACATATACTCATCAAAGAGAAGAGTAAACGTACATGGTTTCATGATCCTTGTAGAGATCCTTATCAAGTATCTTTACAGATACCTTAGTTCCATTCCACTTAGCCACTTGATATATTCCCTGGTAATAGTAGTATTTTGTTAAAAGCATTCACTGGAAAACTAAAATATCATCCACGGGAAAGTGAAGCAAAGAGCCCTTGCCTTTGAGATTCCATCAGCTTTCCGAACTTGAAGTTCTTGTGGATTTAACTCGTATTCAGGAACTTCACGAGGATTCGCCACAGCCATCGGTGTCCTTTTGGTTTTCTAAAACAAAAAAAAGGTGACTAAACGCATTGAGATATATGAAACGGAACAGAGCTCGATCCATGAAAAAAGAAGCATACCGGAACTTTGGCTCCACGGGCTTTCAAAATGTTGTAAACGTTTATGTTACCATAGTACTTAGCATCAGCAGCTGCCTATCCACACAACAAAACCAAAAAACTTCAGATCAAAAGCACAAAATAGCACCTAAAAGAGACACAGCGATTGATCAATGCAGCGAAAATCAGGTCAAGAATTTTTTTTTTTTAAATCACATTACCGTGCTTCCCCAACGATCACGAGCATCGATGTTAGCCTTCCTAGTTAGTAGAAGCTTCACAACATCAACGTCGATTCCTTCGTCGAGCAGATCCTGGACACCTTCAACATCTCCTCTGCAGGCCACGAAGAGGAGCTGCATAGTGGCGTCGAGGTTATCGGGGACGGCGAGCTGAGGATGGCCAGAACCTTCTGGACTAAGGCGAATCGGATCGAGAGAAGATTGCCGGCCGAAGCTGAATCGCATATTGTTCCGGCGAGGATCGTGCGATGCCTGGCGCGTAAACTGACGGGTAAGCGTACGGCGAAGCGATCCAGTTGAGAATTGCCTCGAGATTCCACGTTTTAGCTGTCCCGCGATGTTCGCCATCTTTTCCGGGTCTTCGATTTCAAATCTATTCACCTCTTTCGTCTTCTTCTGAGAAAAAATGGATAATCAATCATATTTTTTTTCTTCAGAGCTGAAAGAGAGAAAGTTCATTTGATCTGTGAGGATTATGTGAGATCCGCTTGAAGCGCGTTGGGTTATCGAGGAAAATTAATTAATTTAATCGTTGATATTATTGGCGACGTCTGTTTCCGATTGACTTTGATTTGACTTTTCCTTTCAATCATTGTTTGGCAACTCCCGCGTAAAATCGGACTGTTGTTGATCGTTGTCCACTTATTCTGGTGGCTTTACCGGAAATAAAATTATTTTGTTTCCCAAATTGTGAAATTAGCCCTTAACTTCTCTTAATGATGAATCTAACCCTGGAAAAACTCTTACATTTGAGAAATTATGGATAAGGCTGACGTGTTGGCTTGATCCAGTCGAGGCCTTTTGGGCTTTCTTAAAGCCATTTTTGCGTTGAGAATTTGAGAGTGGTCTCGGTTCCTTTCTCTTGTTATTCCGTCAGTAGCAAACTTTCGACTTCGTCTCTTCAATGGCGGCCATTTCTGCAAGTTCGTCCCCATCCTTTCGCTGCTTGAGATCGGCATGTTCCGATTCTTCTCCCGCTCTCATACCCTTTACCTGGGTATCGTTCCCGGCGAAGATTTCTTATCTGTCCGGTAAATCTTCTAACGGTGACAATGAAATAGGGAAGAGAATAGAGGGAATCGTTAGAAGCGTCGACGAGAGGATGTCTGACGCACCGTTCGCGGATGCTTCTTCAGCAACTCCAGAATCGAAGTATAGTGAACCTTTTTTTAATTCGTTTCCTTAGGCGTTTGCATAGCTTAAAATGTGTATATTTATATCTGTTTCCTGATCATTGCTACTATTGGATGTGTAATTTTTTCCCTCTCCATTTTGATGAAAATCAACATTGTCTCGTGCAGTTATGTTTGGGATTAATCGTTTTTTTCGTCTTAGCTTTGTGAGAGTTTTATAGATATCATGTTACAATCCTATCTTATTCACAGAATTAACTTCATTATCGATGTGAATAGGATAGGGTTGTAACATGATATCTTACTTGAACCGTGTGGCGTTTTCTTTGTACTTTAAAACAGGGTGAGGAAGCACACAATTTCAGTATTTGTTGGAGACGAAAGCGGAATGATTAATAGGATTGCAGGAGTCTTTGCGAGGAGAGGATACAATATTGAGAGTCTTGCTGTTGGTCTGAACAGAGACAAGGCTCTATTCACCATTGTTGTCTGTGGAACTGAAAGGGTACTTCAGCAGGTCATTGAGCAACTCCAAAAGCTCGTTAATGTTCTAAAGGTTGTAATTTTTCTAGATCACAGTTATCAGTTTCTGCATCATAACTGTGTCATCAATAGCATCTTCACACATCGGCCGATTTGCTTGTCACTGCTTTCTAAATTTGTTGGACTTCTTAGGACTATGAGAAATTCGATTTGTGCTTGCATCTCTACAAAATTTTCTTGAAGATTACATTTGCAAATGCCTTTTTTCTTTACTTAATTGACTTTGACTTGCTAATTAGGTTGAAGATATCTCGAGTGAGCCGCAAGTGGAGCGTGAATTGATGCTTGTAAAAGTGAATGCACATCCAGAATCCAGGGCACAGGTAGTCTTCCTTGCCTAAGGGAAATTATGGTTTACTGTACTCGGTGTTTGCTTTTGATTCAGCATAGAGGTGGAATTTATTTCCTTTTCGAATTTATACCTGCCTCTGTTGATTGAATTTACAGATCATGTGGCTAGTTGACACATTCCGAGCTAGAATTGTAGATATTGCGGAACATGCATTGACTATTGAGGTACATCTGCTTAGTATTTGTGCTGTTCTCAATATTTTTTTTCACACTATAGCCTATGGGTTATGGAATTCTGTTTTTATGCTCTTACTAATCATTGGCATGCATAATTTTTTTTTGTCTAGTGTATCATTTGAAAATTTCTATCTAGTGGTTGGATTTTCGCTGCCATTTGAAACCGATGATGATCCACATAAAGGCGACCATTTCGGAACAAAGTTTCAATTTATGTTTGTGTGTTTAGGGTTTATTTGAAACATATGGTGTATCTCCTTTAACAAATATGACTGTCCACTGACTTAATAGAACAAGATAGCTCTTGAACGAGTTGCCACACTCGAGCATACTATGCCAATATTCTGTATTCTAAATTGTATTGTCTGTCCTGAATTATCTGGTAGTGGTCAGTGTTGTTTATGATAGTTATAGAAACAAGATCATACACATATTGTTCTATTTACCTTGATTATGAGAAAATGGGATTAAAAAAATTGGTTTCTAAAATTTACATATTTTAGTTCTTAAGTATCTATTTTGTAAGCAATCTTGCAGGTAACTGGAGATCCTGGGAAAATGATTGCTGTAGAAAGAAATTTGAGAAAGTTTCAGATCAGAGAGATTGTCAGGACAGGAAAGGTAGTGGATTTTTGGAGTAACGAGATTGAATGGCTTCTAAATATCATATTATCTTCCAGTTTGTGCTTTCTAGTGGATGTATGTAATAGTTACATCAAGACATAGATGTCGTGGATTTTCACTAATTTAGGGAATATGGAATGACGATTTTTAATTACAGATAGCACTGAGAAGGGAAAAGATGGGTGCTACTGCTCCATTTTGGCGATTTTCAGCAGCGTCCTATCCAGATCTCAAGGAGCAAGCACCTATTAGTGTTCTTCGAGGTAGCAAAAAAGGAGCTGGGGTCCCTCCAATTGAAACAACAACAGGGGTGTGTGCTTCTAGTTTCATCTTGAAATCCCTCACTTTTCTTTCAGAGATATTGGTTGCATAAAAGGTTTGGACTTGGTGATTTTATGAAGTTAAGCGGAACTAAGGGAGGGGGGGGGGAGTTTTGTTTTCTACTTTTTTATTTTTTCCATGTGTGCGGTGGCTGCCTGCCATTGATTGGCACTGCAATGGGGAATTGCACAATCTTTGATGGTCTACAGATCTAAATATGCTTGCATTTAGCTGAAAAACTGTAAACTGATGCTTCTCTCAAAGAAGAATTTCTTGACCCATGCCATTCAATGCCCATTTTTTTCTGGCCCTAGCTATATTAAATATCTTCACAAGTTTGCCATTCGTCCAGTGTTAAAAGTTATGTTTGCTTTTAAATGTAGGGAGATGTTTATCCCGTTGAGCCAACGTCTGACCTAATGGTACATCGTGTTCTTGACGCTCACTGGGGACTTCTCACGGACGAAGATGTAAGTGAGTTTGTTGCTAGATTAGATATATGTAGATTTTATAGATACTGCCATAGTTATCCGTGCCATGATGCTAAATAGTTATATGCAGCATATATAGTACCGGTCTCAGAATGTAGTTGGCAATTCAAAGTTCCACTTATTGGTCCATTCAGGTTGTCTGGGCCTCTTGATTTTGAATAATCCTTACGGTTAATATCGTATGGACAAACCATTTTCCTAAATCTAAAGGTAGACATCGTTAGGTTTGATCGATTAAGTTACATAAATCCATGGAGTGTGTAAGATGGTTGTGGGGATTTTTTCTATTTACTTAAATAGCTGACAGCTTTTTTTCTATGTTGTTTTCTTTCATTGATAATAGTTCTTCTTTTGTGATCTTTCAGACGAGTGGAATACGGTCACATACTCTATCTTTGCTTGTAAACGATGTTCCAGGAGTCCTTAATCTTGTTACTGGTGTTTTCGCTCGAAGGGGATACAACATTCAGGCATAGGCCTTATCTCTCTCTCTCTCTCTCTCTCTCTCTCTCACACACACACACACACACACACACACACAGAGTGTTTTTACTGATACACTGACCGATCTTCTTTTTGGTTTAGAGCTTGGCTGTAGGACATGCTGAAACAGAGGGCATTTCACGCATCACAACAGTTGTTCCTGCAACAGATGAATCAGTCAGCAAATTGGTGGAGCAACTTTGTAAACTCGTAGATGTGCATGAGGTAGGATCACAACAAGCAACTATCTTCCATATATATTTAACAGTTTGAATGGTCTTGATGTATCCTTTGCTCTTTTACCTTTTGCTATTTCTGTAAACTATAAATCATACACAGAATAATATCTTGTGAACTCTTTTTGGACTTTCCTACACCTTTTCCGGGTCGTATGTGTTTATTCGAGTGGGACCTCTATTTCCACGAATAAAATTGTACAAGCTTGATGAACAGAATCGTGACCGTGCTGTACCATAACTTTCCAAGCAGTTATTAATTTTGTGGGGATTTCTGCAGGTCCATGATCTTACTCATTTGCCATTTTCTGAAAGAGAACTGATGCTGATTAAAATTGCTGTGAACGCTTCTGCGAGAAGAGATGTCCTGGACATTGCTAGTATTTTCAGGGCAAAAGCTGTTGACGTATCCGATCATACAATTACTTTGCAGGTAAATTGCATTTTCTCATAAACTGAATTTCTATTTGAGGTGTAGTTGCAGATCAGATGAGATATCTTATCCATTGGAGATCTTAAAAGTTTCACATATTTCCATAGGTCTATAACTTGTTTGATATAATCTAATAATCTGAGTTCCTTTTGACAAAATTTATGAAGCAGACTTCAGTAATCCATCTTAATCCTTTCTCCCTTAGTTTTTTGGATTTGTTGCTGAAATGTGTTTGGTTTGGATTTAGCTTACTGGGGATCTTGACAAGATGGTTGCACTGCAAAGGTTGTTGGAGCCCTACGGTATATGCGAGGTTAGTTTTGCAATCAATTTTCATCTCTTACTCGATGTTATAACTTGTAATTGTTAGCGTTAACAAATCCATTGATGCTGTTATCTTCCGCATAACAGTCAATATCACATAATAGTTGTAGATCAAACCCTGAGCCGTAGTTAGAAGGCTCAATTGTTCGAATAAAGTTGAAACATTTGGAAGTTTGTAGTCTTGTTGACTTAGAAACAGAGGAGTGAAATCTTAAGTCTGGTAAAATCAATAACCAAAGCTGGACCCATTTTCTAATGTATAGTTATATGTCTTGTGGTTGTGCTTAGAGCAAGAATCAGTTTGACAAGGATTGTTACTTCTGTAACATATGCATCGTGTTGATGTTTCTAATCAGCAATCAATCACAGGTTGCAAGAACCGGGCGTGTGGCATTGGCTCGTGAATCAGGAGTGGACTCTAAGTATCTTCGTGGATACTCCTTTCCCTTGACAGGTTAATAACCCATCGCAGAGTAGGATACAAAGCTGTATCCATGGAACAGCAAAAAGACTTTTGAAGATAAAAGTTTCATTACACATTTTATGAGCCAACCCAAAGGTCTAGCCAGAGAGACTTGTAGATATGTTTGGGACTGCATTTATTTTATAATTAGCAGATTTTTGATTTTTGTGGCATCATTTCAATTCCTTTAGTTTGAGAAAAATTGTTGTGGGGATTAATATTCGCTCGTCTTCGTTTTCCCAAAAGTTATCTCCTACGATGAATATATTACTTTTGATTATTATAAAAGTTACTGTGTTGATCTCTAGAAACTAAAGACCGAGCACAGATGGACTGACTTTGTAAGTGTGTTTTGGAGAGTCAAAGTCAAACTAAGTAAGCGTTGACTGAACCGGATGTGTACCTAAAATATGTCCCTACTTATCTTCTAGTAAGAAATTCGATTTGCTTATAAAAATAACTTATTTTTCTCTTATGTTAAAAGTGAATGTAATTTTTTCTAATAAAGATAAAAAAAATGTGGAATATTATGGGTTTTTTTTTTTTTTGGTACTAATGAAAAACCGAAAGTTTTGCTTTGTGTGAATTTTTTTCCTTGAAAAATTGTTGAAATAGGCTTTATTCGTGTCTTCTTTTTGTTATAGCTTTGTTTATCTCTTATAACAGTTACATACATATCACACGTCTGTAATGATTTATCAACAGAAAGTAGGCACATTGCTTCTCAAGTTTGGCAATAAAACCAAAAGTAAATGTGAATTCGATCACCCATATTTGCGGTTTCTCTTCTTAAACACTTCATTTTCAAATAAATCAGTCTCTTTTTGTTCTTACGTGCATTATTCCACCTACGAGATTATGCACACATTCCCATTAAAATATATTATACAATACTTCTTAGATATTGTTAACCAAGCATACTTGTGTAATTATGTTATGTAGTTGTCTTTAAGTATTGTCATGATTACTCTCAAATGCAATTACATTATGCTAACAATATCCTCTCTAAACAAAAATAACTAATAAAAACATTGTTATGTATCACTGTTTTTAATTATAGAGACTTAACATAAATTTGGTTTACCAAATTTGTTTACACAAACTCGGTATCAAATAAATTTCCATTTTGCTTTATTTTTGTTGGAAAAATTAAAAAAAAATGTCACACAAATAAGGTCCATACAACTCATGCCCTTTTAACCACTTCAATAAATATCACTTCTTCAAATGTATAAGTTTCAATATCTGACCATTTATTCGTGATTATTCTATTTTAAATCGGCTAAGCATTGAATCATTGGACTACATGTGATATCAAACCTTAGATTTGAAAAAATGGAAGAAGAAGTTTGTTTTTTCGATATGCATATGTAAAAAGAAAAAGATTGATTATTGCAATTAAAAAAGCACAATGATTAATGAGCCGACCACGTGCTTTTTATGATTTGCTCGTTTATTTTAGAGTATTTGTCTTGTAGTGATTACAAAATTATCGGCCACATTGAATGGATCGATCATTTAGTTATTACTTTCTCGACGAAAGAAATATATTATTTTATATTTCCTGGTCATCTACGAAGAATAATTTACTAATTTCTAATTTACAGGTAATTAGGTTCGATTTGTATATTCAATATTTCAAACGGTAGATCATAATAATAAAATACGATTATTTATGTTTAATCATGATGTAACAGAGTATAGTAACATAAACAACTTAGCTAAGAAAAAGCAGTCAACTAACTATTTAACATTTTCAAATTAATACTTTGGTTTTTTTTGTGTAATATGTTTTTGTTTTGTTACAATATATTTTAAAAAATTACAAAAACAATTTTCTGAGAAAATTATATTTGTTCCATAAAAATCAACAATAACAAAATTTTTACTTGTAACACACTATGAGAAATGGCTTTTACTTACTGGAAATTTTCAAGAAACTTGTCTTTATTAATTTGTAAGAATTATATTTTTTGGGGAATTGGATTCTAGTAAAAAACATTAATTGACCTTTTCATCTAAGCACTAGACTAAAGAAAAATCCACACTAATACTTTGAATAAAAATGCAAAAAAGGTTGTATAATCTTTGATAAAAGCCCTAAAAATAATTTCTTATTAATCTACGTATAATCTTTGGTTAATTGATTGGACGCATTACACCTATTGCATTCCGAACAAGTATTACACCATTATACTACTGTACAAAACTAAGAGAAAATCGTTAATTAACTAACAAAGTGATAAACCAAAAAGCTAACTACTAGTATAATGAAGAGACAATGACTTGACTTTTTACATAGTGTAAATATGACAAGTTTTATCGTCATTTAGTTTTACCTTCTATAGACTTTAACTTGGACTAGGTGACATGGCACCATCAATTCAAGAGTCAATAATCTTTAGTCAAAATATTATTGCCGGTTGTAATTTTTAGTTTCTGCTTTTTGTTTATGTTTTGACAAAATCTTAAAATTTTAAGTAACTTGTAAATTTCTATTTGTTACATAATTTACAGTTTAACACCTTACAGAAACAAAAAGAAAAATTCGAGCTCTTTTGGTTTCTCAGATTTTGCTAATGTTTTTTCTTTGTCTTCCCGATTTACTGAATCGATCAGCTTTCAATCTGATTTATATTTTTCCGATCTTTAACCAATCCAATACTTAACTTAAAGACTAAAGTCTTTTTTTTTTAAATATCTAAACAACTCTAATTCTTTAAAAGCTCAAGATAAAACTTTAGAAATTATCTAATTATTTTAGATAATTATAATATAAAATTTTAGAAATTTCTTGAAAATCAATATATGTAAGATATTTTAAATATGGAAACTAAAAATACTTACATCCTCTATTCTATTTGTAATTAAATTTATAAGTTATTAAGTTATTTTAAGTGACTATTTCAAAAACAAAAAAAAAACATTTTTTATATTTTTTTATCTCCTAAATTTTTAAATATTTTCTCCGTCACTTCCATTTAAGTTTTAAATTCCAACAGTTTCTTCACAGCTTGAGGTTGATTTGACATGAAAGCTGGTGTCTATGCTTCGATTCGTCACCCGTAGTAAAGTTCGTCTTTTTATTTGCTAAACATGGATCCTTCGAGGTGATATCAAGAAAAGCTTGTTTTTTTTTTCTAGATTTGGGCAGGTATTGTTTTCTCAAGATCTGTGTGTAATTAGATTAGGCTTTTTGTTAGATTGGAAATAATAAATAATCTGGGTTTAGTTATTTTTGTTGATAACGACGAATAATTGGAGTAGTAGTATGACTATAATGGAGAAAAAGCAGAGTAGTCCGATTGCAGAGCAGCAGCAAAGCTTTAATGGTATCATAAACCAAACACAAGAGAATCAAACGATATCAATGGAGAAGCAACAGAGTTTTCGATATGTGGAGAATAATCAACCGAGAAAGGCGAGAGCTTTAGAAAAACAAGTTAGTTTCCAAGGTGTGAATGTTGAGAATCATCAGCCTAGCAGACTCGGAAGATCAATGGAAAAACAGCAGAGTTTTCGAGGTGTGACTGTAGAGAATCACAAACGTGGAGTTATGGAGAAAATTCCTAGTTTTGGTAAAGCATCAATGGAGAGGCAGAAAAGCTTCCTTGTAGTGATGGAGAGGCAGTTGAGTTTCATTGGTGAGAGGAGGAAGAAGACTGAGTCACCAGGGAAAAGAGGAGACTCGCCTCTTCATATAGCAGCTCGAACCGGGAACTTTGGTAAGGTTAAAGAGTTGATCCGAGGTAGTTGCGATGGAGACGGCGAAGAGTTGAGAGAGTTGTTGTCAAAGCAAAATCTTGAAGGCGAGACTCCTCTATATACGGCAGCAGAAAATGGGCATTCAATTGTTGCTGAGGAGATGTTGACGCATATGAATCTTGAAACTGCTTCGATCGCAGCTAGAAACGGGTTTGATCCGTTCCATGTCGCAGCTAAACAAGGCCATCTTGGTAAAAAAGATCTAACTTTCTTCAAAATTTCTTCAATTTCAGTGAGACTATAGAACCATCCGTGGATTGTTCTCTCACTTTGGCTCTTCTTCTTGTGCAGAGGTGCTGAAGAAACTTTTGGAGACATTCCCAAACTTGGCAATGACAACAGATTTATCGTGTACAACTGCGTTACACACGGCTGCAACACAAGGACACATTGATGTGGTGAATCTTCTTTTGGAGACAGACTCTAATTTGGCTAAGATAGCTAAGAACAACGGCAAAACTGCGCTTCACTCCGCAGCAAGGATGGGTCATGTGGAAGTTGTTAAATCTTTGATAGATAATGATCCAAGCATTGGGTTTAGAACCGATAAAAAGGGGCAAACTGCTCTTCACATGGCTGTGAAAGGTCAAAATGACGGGATCGTTGTTGAGTTGGTGAAACCTGATGTTGCGGTTTTGAGCGTTGAGGATAATAAAGGAAATACACCATTGCACATTGCCACAAACAAGGGTCGTATTAAGGTAGAGCTCTATGCCTTCCTTTCTCAACTATCCAGACTCGGTATTAGGCAGGTGTTACAGAAGGGATTCATCACGGAATGATCCTTCTCTCGAGTTTCCCAGTTGTTATTAGTTCTTATCTAAAAATTCATTGGCTTTTCTGCAGATAGTGCAGTGTTTAGTATCTTTTGAAGGCATTAACCTCAACCCAATAAACAAAGCTGGAGATACGCCACTCGATATTGCTGAAAAGATAGGAAATGGAGAGCTTGTGTCTGTTCTGAAGGAAGCAGGAGCTGCTACAGCTAAAGATCTTGGAAAACCTCAAAACCCGGCTAAGCAACTGAAGCAAACGGTCAGCGACATTAAACACGAGGTACAATCTCAGCTTCAGGAATCCAGGCAAACCGGTGTAAGAGTCCAGAAGATAGCAAAAAGACTCAAGAAGCTCCACATTAGCGGTCTAAACAACGCTATAAACTCAGCAACCGTCGTGGCTGTGCTTATTGCCACAGTGGCTTTTGCAGCCATCTTCACAATCCCCGGCCAATATGAAGAGGATCCATCGAAAGGAGTGTTGCTAGGACAAGCTCATATAGCAAACAAAGCACCGTTTTTGGTCTTCTTCGTTTTTGACAGCTTGGCACTGTTTATATCCTTAGCTGTTGTTGTGGTGCAGACTTCAGTTGTTGTGATTGAGCAGAAGGCGAAGAAGAAGCTTGTGTTTGTGATCAACAAGCTCATGTGGTGTGCTTGTTTGTTCATATCCATTGCCTTTGTTTCTCTCTCTTACATTGTTGTGGGCAAAGAGGAGATGTGGTTGGCCGTGTGTGCAACTGTTATTGGCGGCACAATTATGTTGACAACGATCGGTGCGATGTGTTACTGTGTGGTCATGCATAGGGTAGAGGAATCTAAATTGAGGAGCATAAGGAAAGAGAGAAGCAAGTCTCAGTCTTTCTCTATGTCTCGTATGCCTTCTGATTCAGAAATTCTAAATGGTGAATACAACAAGAGAATGTATGCACTATGAACAACCAATCTGTAGAGAATTTGGACAGCAGGGTCTCCTCATGTAAGAATAACCAATATGTACTTGTATTTTGTACCTGTAACCATTGATATTCGATATTTTTCGAGTTTCTTGAGTAGAATAACAGATCTGTAATGGGTTCGTTGAAGTATCAACGCAATATACAGTACAGTTTTCTTATATCCGACGAATCATAGAATGAGAATGAAGAAACTATAACCTGATAATACCCGAATCTTCGTTTTGAATATATAATGATGTCCTACTGGGTCTGGATGCATTTCTTTAGATGGCTTCACAGTCATCTGCTCCTAAGATCTAGCTATATTGTGATGTTGAGAGGAATCATATTCAACCCCGTCTGGTGCTTCCACCGCGGTAAGTATCTGTCTGGTAACGAGTGGAACCCTCTAGATTCTTTGTCATGCTGGTGGGTTTGGAATAAGCGAGACTAAGTGATTTGGCTGTTGAGAAGCAGAGGCGGACTTTGATAGAGTGGCTTGTTGTTCTGGTCGAGCAGCTTCCCTGGACGTTTACCATAAGGGTCACTTCTTTGTCACAAGTGTCTTCACACGATAAGTTTTGTTGGGTGCCATCAATGGACTCATCTGAGGTATGAAAGTCTTCATGATGAACCTTCACCTGCACTGAAGCATCTGGTTTTATCATCCCAGCTCCTGGAGAAACCTACAGAAATAGTTTTCTGATCATTAAATCTTGTGATGAAAAAGGGCGACAACAGAGATTCATTGGTGACAAAAAAGAGAATAATAACCTCGAGCCAGCGAGGGAGACCAAAGGTGCCTCCATCATCTCCAACGACTGTCTGACCCTTACAGACGATGTTGAAGATTGCTCTACTCGAGTTTGACTTGTTTGTGATTGTAAAGATGAATGTGTCCTGACTCTGAAGAAGAATGTTGTTGGTACTCACTGAGGTTTCTGGAACCCATTTTAGTTCCTCGAACATGGATCTGAGTTTCTCACTGGACCTTATTATTTTCCCCAGCTCCTGTCTTCGCACAGATTTATCGGTGTGAGCTATGTTAGCATGAAGTTTGCAGCGCACGGGTTTGTGATCACTCTCAGTCACATCCATGCAAGCTTCATACCTGTAAACACAATGCATAGGATGGTGGGAAAGCCGAAGGGTGAAAAGAATGAGAAAAATGATCATGAGATTGCTTGATGGAACATTACATTACAGTTGCCGAAACTACAGGGCACTGCAAATTGCACTCAGAAAATGGGCTTGATTGGTTGTCTCTGTATATGACTCTGTCACACCACGCGGGTATACGCTTTTTCTCCCCTGAATCATAACCTGGAGATAAGAACACCGTCAAAATTAATTACTTGGTCCAAATCTTTCTCATTCTACACGCATGAAAAGTTCTTAAGCAACTCAAGGACGAGCAACCAGAACAAGTTTGCAGAAAATTTCAGATCTATATTTTACCTCCAAGGCCTGACTTATTCTTTTCAAATTTATAAGTTGGCGGAAAGGTGATTAACGCCTCACGCATTCCTTGGAACACTTTTCCCTCATTCATCTCCGCCCTAAGTTGGTCTTTCTCTCTGAGCCAATCAAAAGATCGGTGTGAAATGAAGTCCCTCGCTTCGTCGTAGGTTATACCAAACAACCTATAATTGAAGTCACCGAAAAATGCAACCATATCTGCAGCTGCTAAGTCAGACTTCTCTTCTTCAGTGCTGATGTTTGTATTCTGGCAAACAAAAAAAAAGAACAATAACATTAGAAGGGGCAAACAACAGAAGCTTGAGACCGAGATTGTGAACCCAAAATGTTAATTGCTGTTAGTAATGCGCTAATATAATAAGCTCATAGTTCATACAGTGTTGTTCTTCACTGCTTGAGCAGATGTTGAAGCACCGGCTGCAAAAGAGAGGTCCCATGGTAAGCCAGAAGAATAAAGCAGCCAAAATAAGTACGTGGAGAAGCCAAGTGAGCAAGACAAAAACAGGTAGGACACTTATACCAGCTGCAACAGTATATAAACTTTGTCCTTTGGAGAAGACCATTGACCGATATATGTGATTGAAATCCGCATTTCTCCGAGTAACTGCCTCCAAGTGAGCAGCCAAGTGACAGTTCACAAAGCACATAATCCGGTCATAAACTCTGATTCTCAACCCCACACCTCCCTGTTTTTAATAACGTAGAAACATTAATCTGATCAGCACTGACTCAGTCTCAATTGGGGTTAGCACCATGATCATCGGAAGATAAGTTGATCATACATCACACTAATCGATTTGTATTAGAAGAACTAAGTGAAATATAGCTATAGAGACAGACCTTGTTGCCAATGGCGCGGCCAAAGCCACATGGAACTGCTGCCACATCAAGATCTCCGACATGTGTTCTAATATCCTTCCTCACCCTAAGCAGAAAGTTATAAGACATGAGGTGACAAAAAGATGATTAAACTGGACATATGATATAACTTAACAATCTTAAGACAGGTGAAAGACTTTATGTGCTATGTGAGGAAACCACTGTTGTCTGGTACACCTGCAATCAATAGAGAGAGACAAAAATGTAACTCGTCTGAAATAAATTCTTTGCCTACCAAAGAGATATTAGCAGCCCTGCCAACTGCCTTGAACCCATACGTTCGAAAGTATTTCTCTCATCCAGTGCATTTCCAATTGCATCAAGCCACCATTGCCCCACCGCACTTCCTTCAACCCCCACCTACAACCAAAACCGAAATATAAGCTGACTTAAAATATGTAGACAACAAGCATAATTCCGGTAGTAAGCATATGAATTCGCACACGAAGTTTAAATATGCTAGTAGAGACATTTTTTCTCTAAAACCAGTATTCCTAGGTAGTTCTGGATTGGTTTTGTCTCCCGTGGTAAAGGGATAATGATCTGGTCAAGGACTGGCGAGAGTGGTAAGATCTTGAAACTAATACTATTTGTAGATATTTTTGTTATAAATAAGCAAAATCACTCATGAGTAAATATCTCTAACAAAAGGAGTTACCGTTTCCTTTGCAGTAGACATGGCAAGGAAACCCGCCCCCATATCAACCTCTTGCAACCCAACAGCGACAATGCCAACATCCGAAACAGCAGAACCCAGCCAAGACATAAGCGCTCCGCGTGAAGCCCGTCCTTCACCAACATTCCAAGTACCAATCAAGATCTTAACACTGTCTTGTCGTGCATATGTAATTTCCTTTTGAGACAATTCCGTTCGGATCACGCTGTCTAGAGGTCCTGGTGAGGTCACATACCATCCTCTTACACCACCATGAGTGGCTAAACTAAAAATGAAACCACCACCTGCCGCTAGCTTTATCACAGGTTCATTGTGTGAAACCCAGCTTGCAATCAGCTTTCCACCAAGATCCAAAATCTGGATGTAACCACTTGCATAACCCACATATATACGATCACCGAAAGTGCAAAAGCACAGAACAGCCTTTTGATGATGATTCACTTCCCGCAAGCGGTTTCCATTTCCGTCCCACTGAGCTATTACACCATTCATGCTTCCAGTCCAAATTAACCCATCTGCGGCTATCGCAATAGCTTCTACTTTCCTAGGATCTTCCGCAAAAGCTCCTGTACTTCTAGTGGCAGCTCGTCGAACCGCTCCTGCAGCTCCCATTATGGCATGGCGCGATCTTTGCAGAAAGCCCTGCGATTTTTCTTTTTTCGGTGTGGAGAAGAACTTCACTTTCGTTTCTTCAACTTGTTGACCTTGCGTAGGTATGCCATCCACACGATTTTCAACTTGCCCATCAATATTAAAAACTTTCAGAAGGTCTTTATTCTGAGCATCCCTGCACATATACATCTCTCTTTGAATGATCAAAACAGAACCACAACAGAAAAAGTTCCAAATATTCTGACATATTCATAATCTGTTGAAGACTAAGAATTTTTTTTTTTATACCAAATTGAGAATGAGAGGTGCTGCACAGCCCACACTTTAGCTCGTACTATATCAACTAACAAAAACTTGACATCTGACGAAGATATGCTGCTTGTACCGTTGACAGTAACTTGGCTCCTAAGGTCAATACCAGACCTCTCCACTAACAGTGCAGCCATATGCTTCTCCTCCGGTTTAAGCAGAAGAGACTTCTCTAAAGAATCCAAAGTCCATATCTTTATCATTCCGCCTTCAGAGCATGACCACATATCACCTGCATTATTAACAAGACGAAACCAAAAAAGATTTGAGAATCCAAATATTAACAAACCATCAAAAACTAGACTAACCATCAGAATCAGAGAACACTAACCATAGGAGCTGATGACAATGTGATTCACAGGACCACGATGAGCTTGCCACGAGAGTCGTTCCTTGAAAGGCTTTGAATCATCCGCAGTGTTAGTAATCGGCTGATTCATTTTCCAAGCCCTGATTTTGCCATCCTTGTGGCCGCTCCACACAAGCCTATTGCCATGGTCAATCATCAAACACAAGGTCGGCGAGATTGGAACAGATTCATGAAACGGCGCTGTATCCTCGTCCCCTCGCCGTACCTGCCCGCCGATGCCATAGCCGACCTCGTACGCTTCCTCCAAGTTCCAGAACCTCACGCCGTTCTCCTGTCCCGCCCATAGCTGACTTTCCGTACAAGCAATGTTTCTGAGAAACTTTCCCGTCTGGGTCTCTCTCAATGGATGCGGCCGGAGCTCAAGACACGGCGGCCGTCCGGGGTTCACCGCCGCACGCACTGGTACTCTGAAAACGTCCACACCGCCTCCTGCGCCGATGAATTCCGGAAGGAACTCGAAATCTTCCCCTACTCCGAGGCCGGCAATCTCTCCGCGCTGCGATTCTGCTTTCGACGGAGGCGTGACGAAACCGTAATCCTCCCCATTACCTCTGTCGCCATCGGTTCTGCCGTTGACGATGGCTACTCCTTCGATGGAGAAATCGCCGTCGGAGGAATCGAAATAAACTGGGTCGGAATCCGCCGTCTTGGATCTAGAGCCCTCGTCGAGGCTATATTTGCGGATCGGGAAATGCGGCTTCTGCACGTATTGCTCAGCGTAGGAATGTGTCTTACGCGGCGGCGGATGAGCGGGGGCGAGCGATGTCAAAGCCTCCCGCTCGTCTGCTTCGATGACAACCGAATCCATGGAAGAAGATCAAAGGAACACGCCAAATGAAGAAATTTGGAAATCAGGACGAATCCAACCATGAAGAGGAAATGAGAATAAGAGATTGAGAGAGAAATGGAGAACAGAGCACGTCGCAAGAGAGAGAGAAACATGATGATGATAAGTGTTTACGGACGCGAAGTCTCTGCTTCTGAGACTCTAATTTATCATGTTCTATAAATAGCAATTTGAGAAAAGAAAAAAAAAACATATTTCAAATTCAAAAGTTTGATAACTTCTTCATCACTTCATACATTCTCTTCAGGCTTCGAGAAGGTACTACTTTACATAATCACAAAGGCCTATGCTTAATCGACACTTACGCGACTGAAGGAATCTGTTCTTGTGAATTATTGACACCGTTCAAACAAGGTGGTTTTGCAGCTCCATAATAGAAGAAAGCCATGATCTTTGAGAGCTCATCTGCTGTTCTAATGCCTGAAAATATGTTCAACTGTCCTCAGTACAACAGAAAAAGGTTAGAGATTCCAGTACTGAACGGTTTCATGTTTCGAGACATTACCTTTCTCACGGTATAATATCTTTCCGGCTTTAGTGAAGATGATCTCTGGAAACACAGATACTTGCAGAGCAGAGACCAAATCTGTCTCAACAACAGCATCAACAGCAACACACTGGAAGTAATAATGACCCAGGAGGATTAAGCACAGACCACAACATAAAAGCAAGATCCAAGAACAGTTTTACAAACGGTAAAGAGATGTCCGGACTTACTCTTGGTGAAGGAAGTCCACAGTTCCATATTACCTGAATCGCCTTATCTAGTTCTTCCCTGAATTTTTCGTTTTCCTTTGGCCTGAAATTAGCAGATACTCATATCAAAGTTCAATAACAAAGCTAGAACTACTATAGTCAGGATTGAAAGATTCCATCAGCGAGTTCAATGTAAGAAAGAAGAGAGAGCCAGATCTGTTTACAAATACGATAAAGGTCGAAACTTCTAAACACTCAAGTGAGTTGAGTCCATAAATAAACCGCCCAAATAATAATCAAAGTTAGGGATGAGCATAAAGCTAACAAACCAATTGTCAGAAATAGTTCTAATCGTGAAGTAATTTGACAAGCGAAGCAAGCATGAAATTTGGCAAAGTCAGGTATGAGGCAATCAAAGAGACCACTAGCATTAAAAAATCTGACAGTAAACCAAACAGTTACCACTGACCTTTTGTAGCGGTTGTGAACAAGAACCATAAGCGGACTGATATCTTTGAACACTGCCTCCTCCCATTCTGCAGTTGTGAGATCTTTAATCGGGCGTATGTAGTTATCATCTTGCCAAACAATCTCCTTCTCACTGTCATCTCCATTATCATCATCATCATCATCATCATCATCATCCTTCTTTTCGTTCTTAATCGTTATCTTATTGAAGAACTGATTGAAGCTAAACCCCCAACCATCAGCATCTTCGGGCCAATTAGGATCTTCCTCATTCACAACAAGAGGGTAATCAGCAAGAAGCTTTTGCATCTTCCTCCTCTTCTCGATGAGGTCAATCTCTTCCTCTTCAATATCAGGATGCTTATCAATCACCTCTCTTATCTTCTTCCTCCATTCCCGTCTCTCCTCTGGATCATCGAGACTTGCTGATCTTCTGTCAGATGTATCTTTCTTGACTTCATCGTCCTCATCTTCACTGTCGCTTTCTCCTTCTTCTCTCCATAGCTTCTTCCCAAGTTTATCAACCAGCCCAAAAGCCTTGACATTTCTTCTGGACCTCATAACATTATTCTTCTAGCCATATGCCAGAGCGAAAAATGGTTTCAAAATGAGCCAATTCGGAACTTATGTAAGCACAATTAGAAGACAGAATTAGGTCATCGGAAACTAACCGAGGAGGCAACCTTCAACGTTTCAGAACACTCAAATCTCGAAGAAGGAACCTCAAAACCATTTCTTTTGCAAAGGGCAGAAGTAGAAACGCCGGAAAATAGTGGGGAAGGGATGTATCCATTCTCTATAACAGGGCACGTGAATTGTGTCGAATATGGGAGAATCATTCCTCTGAAACAAGATTTTACCAAAACAAACAAAAGAGATTGAAGAAAATCAAACACCCAACCACGAGAGGAATCGAGGTTTCGAAATAGGGGCAACAAAAAATGCTAAAGAAAAGAACATAAAAATGGATTTCAATCAGTTCAGCAAAACCTGGACTTGTGATGGTAACAATCTGAAGCTTGAATTTGGCAGTTAATTGAAAAACTGTGTTTGATTGTGCTTGCTTCGTCTTCCCCACTTAAAACTGTAAAACCCTATAAAACCCCCAGTTTTGTTTAATTGGGATAGAATTGTAGAACGAAAAAACCATCATATAAGAAATGACACATCACCCACATATTATAATATTTTTTTTCAGATACCTTATATGATTATTTATTTTTGTTGTATTCTAAAAAATCACGTTGGTGATAAATAGTATACCACTTTTTCCACTGTGAAAATATATTTCTGCTTTCTGCTTATTATTTAAAATATTTATCCAATTCTTACGTTTTTAAAAAATGATCCTATATACTATATGGGCATGTTAAAATATAATTAAAAAAAAAGAAATGTAATTCATCTGTTATTAATAATCTTTTTATGATTATTTGAAAGAAAAAAATATATAGTTTAACTACCATCAACTATTCTGCTATTGAGCTGACATACTAATTAATTTAGTAAAATAAAATAAAGTCAAGTAATAAGAATGCAAGATGTATTAAGGATTTAACAATGAAGCGAAGACAAATAAGGGTAACTTTTAATCTTTGTCCGATTAATTAGAAGTTGAAAAATAAAATAATTTATTTAAGTTAATTAGTATAACCATCCTCGCCTCTCATTGAGTAACCCTCTACTAATCTACTCCTTGTTATAGGGTTCTTACGGAGAAAGCAACACTTTCCTTGCTTTTGTTCAACTTTTTGTACCAAAGAACGTAAACGTTTCAACGATGCTGACCCCTGATCGGAATCCGCTAGATATGTTAGCTGAAGTGGCTGCAGCCCAGCTGGCGGTAGAAGAGACAAATAGGAGGAGCTCACTGAACCCCGTCACAGAGACAACGAGGCTCCGGAACGTCTGACTCCTGCTGATGCTCAAGCTTCGGCTCTGGTTCAAGCTCCTGCTCCTGCCCGAGCTTTGACTCCGGCTCCAGTTGAAACTAGATATTCTCACAACAATGGCCAATGCAGCTCTGCTACGTTACCAATCTCTGTTTATTGTGGACTCTAGTTTCATTACCTTGCGATGCAAGTTTTATCTTACTCATATTTAAGGGTTTAAAGATATTTTTGTGTTTTTTTTGTTAATTTAGTATATTAGTTTTAATTTTTAATATTTTTTTTTAATATTATGGATATTGAATTCTAATCCCAGATATATAATAGTAATTAAAATTGTACCACATAATTCTCACTATTTTTTATTTTAAATATATTTTTATTCAATTGTGTTGGAACTTATTAAAAATAACCACGATTATGATCCCATGATTATGGAGTGCTTCAAATCCAAAAGTGTAATAAGACATGAAGGGTCTTCTTGCCTGAGAAGAATGTTATGTTGTGAGCCAAAAAAAAACAGCCATTGATAACTAAGCAATCAATGGAGAAACATAGTTAAAGATTTGACCTGTGAACAGCAATCCATTGAAGAAAAGATTTGAGCTCAGGATCTCCACCATAAGCTCAACATCCCCAATTCCCTGTAGCAAAACCAACTCCTTCATGATCTATGCACTGATTCTTGCAGACATGGAGGAAACCACAGAGAGCCTTTTCTTTCATAAGTAAAAACTTTTCAAATATAACATCTTCATGTCACTGAGTATATAACTGAATGTATAATTGAAAATATTTGTAACCGTGTGTAATGAGAGAATCGGTCGGCACCAACTACTTCCACTGCTTCAGAGACTTCCATGGCTGGTAAGAAGAGCATACCAGCGATCAATTATGGATTGATCAAATAAACCGAGTCTCTTCCTGAGTGTGTTTGTCAAGAAATAATTCACATCAGAAACGTAGTCAAAATTTGAATAAAATTCACTAGATCAAAAGGGTTTTAAAGTTACAGTTTATAGACCCACACATCCCTTGCGAAGAGCGCCACCTCCTAAGTACTTGTTGGCGAAGTCAATTTCAATGGCTTCAAAGCCTTGATCCTCGATCAAACCAGAAGTATGAACCTATACCATTTGAAAAAATGTAAATTAAACACTAATTGCTTAGAGGCAATATACATCGATCTGGTTAGTTAATTACCTCTATTTTGCTTTCGCTCATTCGAAAGCTCAGTCTATGGCTCAATCACAAGCTCCATATCCACATCAGACTATGGCTCCAGCTATACCTGCAGCTTCATCTACATCCATGGCTCCGGTTGTAACTAAAGATTCTGACAAGCTGTTTCTATGTGTAGAGAAAAACAGGAGAGATTATCCCTTTCCAAAGAAAAGGAGAACTCCTCGAGTTTGTGTTCCAGCTCCAGGGTTTGGACCTATGTAGAACTTTGCTTCAAGTGTGCAGGGAGATGCCTCCTCTCGAGGCTGTAAAAGAGACAAATAGGAGGACCTCACTAGCGTCCGTCAAAAGACCTCACAGGTATCCGTCACAGAGACGACAACGCTGGACCTCGAGCTCTGGTTGTAATGGGAGACTCCTGGGAAAGCAGCTCTGCTGTGTGACTTAATCTTTGTTTATTCTGGAACCTAAGTTCTCTATTGCCAAGCCACGCAAATAGTTTCTTTTCTTTTTAGGCATTCAAAGGTTTTTTTTTTGTTTTTGGGTTTTCTGTCCTTTACTCTCGGATATTGTAGTTTCCTTAATCGATTGAATGGATGATAATAATGTTTATTTTGGATAATTTGAATTTCAAACTGGTTTGACTATGGCGTTGAGTTAATGCTTTAAGCAGATATGATCGAAATAAACCATTTTACACAAAGTAAAGCAAATTCAATGTATCAAAGAGAATACCTAATGGGTAACAAATAAATAGACTTCAGATGTCAGAAACAGATAGAGAATGGGAAGGCATCTTATTTTGTTTTCCTGCTTCGTCTCATAGACGGAAACCTTATAACTTTAAGGATAAGACCAGAGCCACATACGAAAACAAATCATCAAAGTTGGTTCTTTGAAGATGGTTTACGCGTCTGCCAACTTCAGGGAACAAACAAAAGAAGGAATATGCAAGAAGAGCTGCAATCAACTCCTGCAAAAACGGCAAATATAGTGAGGGGTGAAAAAGCAGAAGAGATGAATGAAGCTTGAATGCAAAAATTAAGCAACTTCACTGCTAAACACATGTTTTTACCTCAGTGAGTGTATACCTGGCAAAGAAATACAATGCCAGCTTCTTGAGGGGCTAATAGACGAAGCCCGGACGTAATTCCATCAAGAACATGGTCTGCATTCTGATAATGCGTTTCTAACATTGAAGGTAACTAGAGAAGTAATCCGCACAACGCAGGAACCACCTCACGAAAAAACTTCGCTGATTCTTCTCTGGAAATTTTCTGCATCACACGAAAACAATCGTTTGTGAGTCCTTCATGAGTCCATGCCATTTCTTAATGTCCCATGTTACAATGCTAAATGTTCAGCTTTAGTGTCATCTTTAGAGACACAATGAATAAAGAAACACAAACAACCAAGAGGATAGATGAAAAGATATAAGAATTGTTATCTTGTCAAAGAAAATAGCATACCCTTGTAATGGATTAGGTGAGAGATCAGCTGCATTCAAGGAGAGAGATTTGCGCATATTCGTGATATGCAAGGCAAGAACCTTGCCAGAGTTGACTAATGACTTGTTCGGTCCCTTAGACATTATTTGGAGAGTAAGACAGAGAACGTGGTTCTGGGTAAGAGAGCAAAATATCTGGCCAACTCTATTGCAAATGAGAAAGCAAAATCTTAGTGATTTTTCAAATCCTCAGATGTGATAGAAAAATCTTTGGAGTAATAAGAGAAAATGAAAATGACAAAGATGGATAATGAAGATTTTCATGTGATTTTCAACATTATTCATATAATCATCAAACATTATTTCCTGCATAATTTGAACAAAAACAAATAAAGAATATCCATTGTTTTAGTGTTTGATTTATGGTGTTTGTTTGATATTTGAGTTTATGTTATGCTTGTGTACTCTCACTTTAAATTTGTGTTTTATATAAACGTGATTTGCTAAATATTATTTAGTTAATTAAATTCAATTAATCAGTTTTAATAATTCTGTGGATTTAATTTAAAATTATATAGTATAAGTGGTTTAGTGATGAAAAGTTTGAAAGAATTAAATGAGAGATTAGATTGTTTAAAAGATCTAATAAAATCAAACCTGTAGAAAACGGTGGTCCCCTGTGGAACACTTAAAGTAGACTTCAACTTATCAAGACTTAAAACACCTCCATTGGTTAGATATTCTTAAAGTTTTTTAAAAATATTTTATTAATGAATTTTAAAAAACTTACTAAGAGTTCTTAAAAAATCTTAATTAAAAGACTATATCTTAAGAAACTCAAATTTTCTATTTATTTTAATTTTAAAAATTGTTAGAAAATTCTGCTAAAAAACTGTTAAAATCCTTGAACAGAGATGCTCAACAATGTCAAGTCAATGACAGACTCGCTATATTCACATTTTCTAAACTATTATTTGCCCATACTATTTCCACGAAAAATACCCAATCATACACTTTTTAAAAAATTTAGAAGAAAATTGTCCCCAATTATATTTTCTTAAAAAAACTTGGTACTATATTTCAACATGTTAATTAATTCTTTTAGGGAAAACAAAACCGTACAACACGTAAAGACTTTTCTATACACTGGTGGCCTGACCATAAATAACAAGAGTAAGACTCCGACAACACCCACAAAAGGAAATTTTCTCTTAACATAAATGATTAAAATGGCTGTTCCCACGAGAAACGCCGATCGCTTTCTCCGGCCTCTCATCCTCGCCGTTCTCTTCCTTCTTTTTCTTCTCTCTCCTTTTGTCTCCTCCGTCGAGTGGCTCGAGATCGATTCCTCAGATCTCAAAGCTCTTCAAGTTATCGAAACAGAGCTTGGAGTCAACGGTCAACGTTCGTCTTCGTCCAGTGGTGTTAACCCGTGCGGTCACGGAGGAATTTCATGCGAGAGACGGTACTCCGAAGCCACCGGAAAATATGTTCTCCGTATCACGAGGCTCTTCTACCGATCCCGGAGCTTGACGGGGACCATCTCACCGGTTATCGGAATGTTTTCGGAGCTCAAGGAACTCACTTTGTCTAATAACCAGTTGGTCAGTGGTCTTCCAGTGGATATTTTAAATTGTAAGAAACTCGAAGTCCTTGATGTTCGAAACAACAGATTTTCCGGTCAGATTCCGGGAAACTTTTCTCGTTTGATCCGTCTTCGAATCCTTGATCTTTCTTCGAATAAATTCTCTGGGAATTTGAATTTCTTGAAGAATTTACGCTATCTAGAGAACCTCTCCGTTGCAAACAATCTCTTCTCAGGCAAGATCCCGGAGCCAGTTGTGTCGTTCCACAATCTTCGGTTCTTTGATTTCTCTGGAAACCGGTTTTTGGAAGGTCCGGTTCCGGTTATGAGCAAAATCAAGCTTCAGACATCTCCACACCAAACAAGACACATTCTTACTGAAACTCCATCTACAAATTCCACGAAGAAACCCAACAACACCACCACATCAAAAGCAACAGGGGGGCCTCCAAAACACGAGAAAAAGAAGAAAAAGAACAACAAAAGGAAGAAAGTAGCGGCATGGATCTTAGGGTTCGTCGTTGGAGGCATAGGCGGAACAATCTCTGGGTTTGTCTTCTCGGTGATGTTCAGATTGATTCTTCAAGCAATACGAGGATCAGGAAAACCATCTGGTCCTTCCATATTCAGTCCACTGATCAAGAGGGCTGAAGATTTAGCTTTCTTGGAGAACGAAGAATCATTAGCTTCTCTGGAGCTCATTGGAAAAGGAGGTTGTGGAGAAGTTTTCAAAGCGGAACTACCCGGAAGCAACGGGAAGTTCATCGCTGTGAAGAGAGTGACCCAACCGTCTAAAGACGCCACCGAACTTGTAGACGAAGAATCCAAGTTTCTGAACAAGTACATGAGGCAAATCAGATCAGAGATCAACACAGTCGGCCAAATCCGGCACCGGAATCTTCTCCCGTTGTTAGCACACGTTCCGAAACCCGAGTGCCACTTCCTCGTTTACGAGTACATGAAGAATGGGAGTTTGCAAGATATACTGACTGACGTGTCAGCTGGAAACAAAGAGCTAATGTGGCCAGAAAGGCACAAGCTTGCTTTAGGTATAGCTGCAGGACTTGAGTACCTTCACATGGAAAGTAACCCAAAAATTATTCACAGAGACTTGAAGCCAGCAAATATTCTTCTTGATGACGATATGGAGGCTAGAATTGCAGATTTTGGGCTGGCAAAGCCAATGCCCGATGCAGTCACGCACATTACAACCTTGAAACTTTCAGGTACCGTGGGATATATAGCACCAGAGTATCATCAAACTCTCAAGTTCACAGATAAATGTGATATCTATAGTTTTGGAGTGATTCTTGGGGTTCTGGTGATTGGGAAGCTTCCTTCAGATGAGTTTTTCCAGCATACCGACGAGATGAGTCTGATAAAGTGGATGAGGAACATAATAACATCGGAGAATCCAAGCCTTGCGATTGATCCGAAGTTGATGGAACAAGGATTCGATGAACAAATGCTTCTGGTTCTGAAAATTGCTTGTTACTGTACTTTGGATGATCCGAAAAAGAGGCCGAACAGCAGAGATGTCAAGACTATGCTGTCCCAGATCAAGCACTAGTGTCTCCCTATGATATAATTGTTTACATTCCCTGTCGCATGAGAAATAACTACGAACACAATAGTGTTCGCTTGGCAGAAGCTTGTGATGAAGATGTATAATTTAAATGGATTTTAATTATGTTTTATAGCTCTAAACATAAATCATCAATCTACAATAATCTTTGCTATATATACATGAAGGAAAAGTTCAATGCAATAAAAAACGATGAAATGACAACGCCTTACGGATTTCGTTTCTGTCTTCTCTATAAGCAGCCGTTTAGAATCTCCCTTAGATATTCGAGCTGGTCATGACTGCCTTCATGTTCTTCCCACTAAAAAATAATTTTAACAAAGTCAACACGTGTTGAGATGTATAAACTCGTAACTGAGATGGACAAACAATAATTAAGTTTTTCTCTGCCACAGAAAGAGCATGTGAGCTGTTTACCCTGGAGCAGAAAATTGGAGAACAATGTCTATCTCATCATCATAGTAACTCAATTTCACATTCAGAGTTTTTAACGTTTTAAACGTACCTCTTGATGAGACAAGGATACAACCTTCCATCCAGCAGCAGTAACATATCGCCGCTTCAGCATTGTATGCCCTAATGGTAGTCCTGCAAAGACAAAAAAGGTGAAAATGATCATTGAGTTTGGTATGGCTTCACCAAACACCAAGATAACTACAGAAACAGAATGATGGCACAGACCGGTGTTTCTTGAGAAATGAGTTGGCCCGTCGATTTCTAAAGCAACTTTTTTCTCGATTAATGCAACATCAACAGTATAGCCATCTACATCATGTTCTTTAGCCCAGTCAAGTCCTGTACTTATTAGAAGGCGTCCAACTTCTTTCTGAAAAGACGAGGTTATTTTCTGATTGAACCTTTTGGTTTTTCCAGCACGGGTTATTTTTTCTTCGAGCCCGTGACAAAGTGACAACTGAAGGTGTGGGCACTCAAGCTTCAAGCACTGATTCACGAGATACACCTGAGAAGCAAACATGACATCTTCCCTATACTGTTCTGAAAGCCTTTGCTCCTCCAGTGTAGTTAAGATATTCCATATATTTGCAAAGAAAGGTCGCTCCACTTGCCCAAGAACAGCATAAGACCATGCTATATTTCCAAGCTGGTCCCTGTTAAAGCTAAGAGCTGCAGATCCTGAAGCACCATCGCTTACTTTAGCATCTACTACGTCATCATAGTTTGATATCTCTTTCATTGAGCAGCACTTGAACTGGTCACTGCTTCTGAAAGCAGTATCCAAAGATGCAAGCAAGGGATCAGCTGGCTCATAAAGCGAGGCAAATGACCACAATAGTTGAGCAATCTCTTGGCCTTTAAATGTGATGATAATAGTTGATGCCCTCTTTGACAACTCAGCAAAGAGTTCTGGAGCAGAATGCCGCATGGAAGCAAAAGCCCCTGCAATATTAGCAACATTCTGCGAATTGAACTCCCCAACCTTAGATGTAGCAACTTCTGCGATTCTATCCATCTCTGTTAAATAAAGCAATTCACCCCCAATTTTGGACAATGCCCAAGAAATATTTGAGATGCCTTGAGCTGAACATTCTGGTAGGCATGTCATTGCAAGAGCAACAAGCATTGACATCTCTCTTTGCCGAGCAAACGCAAGCCTACGAGTTCTCATCATCGAAACTTTCTCCATGTTCTTGGCAATTCGGTGGAGTGCAGTAGCAATGTTTAAAGGAGACAATGGCGATGGGCTTAAACCTTTGGCAACAGCCATGATTGTCTCAGCTGTTACTTCCAGTACCTCTTCAGCGGTCTGTGCTTCTATTATAGCTTTGTTCAGGTTGATTTCCTTCATACGATCAGAAGGTCCTGAAAACTGGGATAGCCTCTGAACTAATTTCTCCCTCGTCTTCTCTTTATTTTCTTCAAACATTCCACCAGCTAATGAGCTAACTCTCTTCCGCAGCTCCCCCATCTTATCCTCCACCGACCGATCTAAAAAGGCCAAATCTTCTTCCTCCGTATCGGAATCATCTTCGGGAATACTTTTAATTTTGACCTTGTCCTTGTTTCCAATCACTTTCTTGCTCTTTTTCTTCTTCTTCTTCTTCTTGAGAGGCATCATCTCCGCCATTCTAGAAGACAGTCCTCTAGCCTCAATCGACTGAAGTGCAATTTTCCTTGCCCTGAGACACCAATCCATTCCTTCAGTGTCTTCAAGCGCTTTCGAATTTTTCTGCTTTTTCCTCTTCTTCGGAGGTTGGATATCTAACGGATCAATCTCCCCAAGAAATTCTGACTCCCAATCCAAATCATCATCATCTTCTTCTTCCTCTCCTAATTCTTCCTCCGAGTTACCAATCACAGGCGATTTCTAAAACAATACCGAGACAATACGAGAACATACAAGCTTAGAAACCAGAGACAAATCTGTTGTGCAAACCTTATCCAAAACCTTCCACACCATACGAGCATCATAAGTCGCTTACAAATAAAACCTCAAAATCAATAAAAGCAAGCAACACAAGAACTCAACTTTACATAATTAATTGACTAATCCAGGTTTCTATGAAATGACTTTAACGAAATTTTTCAGAACTAACCACGGAAAGAGGAAGGTGCGCGAGTGGTCCCGTACAGCGATTCAACGAAGCCCTTTGCGCGACTGGAGAAAGAAATCGATCCTTCTTGTCAGGGAGAGGCAATATCTCTGGAAATGGACCAATGAGCGTATAAGTATATAATAGAAGTTGATTAAGAAGAGAAGAGGAAATGAGGTAACGACCTGCTGCGAAGGAGGAAGAGGCGGATGAGAAAGAGAGCTGGAGATGGCGGCCACTGTAGTTAACGATGCGGTGGCGCATCTCCGGCGGACTGAGGCAGAAGCACCGCCAGAATGGAACCACACATTCCATCTTCAATCGGAGAAATTTTGATGGCTTTGTTGCTGTGGTTTTTAACAGAGACTGGGTTTCAGCTAGAACCCTCTCTCTCAATTAGCGAGTTTGCTTTGAAACATGTCAATTATCCTACTGATCCCTCAAAATAAGTTTCTTTATAGTACACGCTCGCTAATTTTTTACATGTATCCTGATGATCCCACAAACATATTTGTTCCACAGACATGTCCATTTTGGGAAAAAAAAAATCCTATTATAGGGAATATGACGTATATATATATATATCTAAAATTACTATCTGAAGTGAATTATAGACAAAAATAAGATTATTCTATTATAAAATTACACTCAATAATTGAATATAAAAATTAATTACTATTCAAAATCTCACTATATTGGATATATGTCATTTTATTCGATTATCTGATAAATATTTGTAGTAATACAGATAATTATGAATAAATTTTTAAAAATTTAGATAGTTTAAATATGTATCTGAACTATTTTCTAATATTTTAAATAATGATATAATATATATATATAGCAACATAAAATAAATTATTGTGATTTAAAAAAATAATTTTAATTATTTATATTGAATAAATTCGGATCAAATATAGGTACCATAGAGTTATTTAACTCAGAAATACATATAACCTACTTTATCCTATGATGGCAGTCGGAGATCATAATGGATGGGAGAGCGCAAAATCGATTGAAGCCGCACTTCCTTACTTTGTAACGCAACTATTTATCGCTAATTTTAGCTACCGCGTGATCTACTATATGACTCGGCCGCTACATCTTCCTTCTTTCGTCGCTCAAATCCTTGTGAGTATTGAGTAATCAAATGTTGAAAACTAATTTAACTAAACATTAGTATTGATCTCGCATTTTTCCCCTTCTAAACGTGTGTATTCCATTAATTTCGTTGTTCTAACCAAAAAAAAAAAATCAGTTTTTTGCTTTGTGTTCGGAAACGGTGATTTTTTTAAGAAACCATATCCTTTAAAACAAGAAGTGAGAAAAAAAACTAAGATTTATTATTTGAAATATTATGCACATTATATATGTGATATCTTTTTGCTAACTCAAACTAATCTTGGACATTACAGTATATAATTTCCTATAATTTGTAATGCTTATATTGTTCTTAATTTGCAGTGCGGATTACTGTTCAGCCTGACTGTGCTCGGTAAAAACCATATTGTCCTCGACTATGTGTTTCCTTATAGATTCACAATGGTTCACGAGACATTCGCAAACTTAGCTCTCGTCAACAACGTTTTCTCCTCGATCTCGGTATGGACTTGAGGATGATAAGAATCAAAGAAGCCAAACCAGTGGTCATAGCCATCGTTGGCCTCCTTGTGGCTTTATTGGCCGGTGCTAGCTTGTATTACCTTCCCGGTAACGGAGACTCCGACAAGATCCTCTCAGGTGGTCTCTACTGGTCGGTTGCGTTTAGTTGTACGAAATTTTCTGACCTTGCGAGGATTCTTGCGGATCTCAAGCTCTTGCGTTCTGATATGGGAAGCACGGCCATGTCTGCAGCCATTATTACGGATTTGTGCACTTGGGTACTCCTCGTTCTCGGAAACATACTTTTAAACAAACAAGGTAATATGATTGTTCCCTTTTAGTTTAAAATTTGTAGCTTAAACGTAACTGAAGAGAAGAATCCAAATTAATAAATCTCTAAACCTCTAAAACCATTTTTTGTGTTAGTTTACAACTCACACACGTACACTATCGTTTGGTTCACTCCACCTAGTCGAGCAGGCTCCTGAACCCACCTCATCACACGATGACATTAGTACTAACCAAAAATTTATGTAATTTAAACATGAAAAACTGTAGGTCTAAGGAACGATATGATGTCATACGCATTAGTATCAACCATCGCTTTCGTCTTTTTCTGCATCTACGTGATCCGTCCTCCAACCGCTTGGGAGGAGGCCACGTTGGAGACACTCAAGTTTTGTTCACTCTCGTCGGAGTCGTTTTCTGCAGCTTAATCACCGAGCTTTCTTGTTTGGTCTGTCGATCCTCACGACCACATCATTCGAAACATGATCGAAGAGAAGCTCCACGATTTCTTCTCGGGAATTTTGATGCCTCTTTTCTACATCATTTGCGGTTTAAGACTCGATCTTGATTACTTGTTACAGTTCACGAGCGTTGGATTGTTGGCGTTTGTGATTTCGTGTCTTTTATGGTGAAGATTTTGTCGACTGATATTTCCTCCATGTTCTTGCGTATACCTTTGCGTGATCGTTTTGCTATTGGTGCCCTTATGAACACCAAAGGCCCTATGGTTTTAGTCATACTCAACGCAGGACGCAACAACAAGGCATATATGAGATTTTGCCAAAATTTGCATTTTTTTCATTCATCTTTTTTTTTTTTAATGTCTCGCTGGCGTTGGACGTAATAATGTACACTCATAGGAAGAGTGCATCTACGACTTTAACTTCAAGACTATGAATGATTCATCTGGCTGGAACTTAATGAAGAAGTAAACTAAACAGTATTCACGGTTGGATAAAGAAAATCAATTTCAAACACACCAAAAACTTGATTATAATAATTTTGATCAAAAAGAAAAAAAAGAAAGAAAAAAAAGTCTTGATAACATGTCAAACTCATGGAGATGCTTGAAATGGGGGACACAAGTGAAGTGGCCGATCAATGATCATTCACTTCTGTTTGTGTTGACACTCCAACTTGTTTATTGGGTCGCCTGTCGAACCAAACTTCTTTTAAATCTGTGAAGTTGCTTTAATTCTACCTTTTCTTATTGATATCTCTCTTCAACTACTTCTGTTTCGTCTTTTTCTTTTTGTATTGAAAATTTCGGAACGGAGATTAATATCACATACAAAAGGATAATGTTTCGGTCGACCTTACGAGTGGTTTTCTTCTCTTCATAGACTCGTAACTCAATGATTATATACTATGTTACGTTCAAACAAAATTTACAGTGTTAATCGTATGATCTATCCATCTTGTTTTTATTTATATTTATTAGTAGCTAGGGCAACTACTCCAAAATATGATGATGTAGCTAGATTACAGACAATATGTGTGTCAAAATTGAAATAATTTCTTTATTTTTAATAAAGCAAACTGACCTCAAACCTCACCGACCTCTCTTACGGTACAAATGAAAGTAAAATGGACCAGCAATTTTAATTTAAAAAGGAAGAAGAAATGGACCAACAACTACTCCTAGCTAATCCCTTCATATATAGTTGTCTCCTCATGAAAAATTGATTCTCTTTCTGTATGATCAAACATGGGAAGTGAAGTAATAAACCCCATCAAACCACGGATCGATCTGAGCATGTCGAGAAGAACCCGAAAACCATGGTCGTCAAGTCTCGTCAACGAGATACAACACCAAGAACTGTCCACGCAAAGCTCTCAACTAGAGAAAGAACAAGAGCAAGACGACCGAGAGATTGATCGTAAGAGTTTGAACAATCTGATGAGATGCGAGCAAGAATCGAATGGAGAAGCAAATGTTAACGACAAGAACTCTCTAGGTCAACATTTCGGGGAAGACGAAGGGATCAAGCAGACGATGCAACTGGTGATCAAGAAGCAAGGTGGGGAAAATGGTGTTAAATTCAAAGGTATGATGGGTCGATATGTTAAGGTCTTGAGCGGTTTGATGAAGGCCAAGCGTGACCGCAAAACATCTGCCTTGCGGTCTAAAACTTGATTTCAATTGTGTGTACGTACGTTCATGTACATGATACGTATATTTAGTTATTAGATATGTTTCACGTACGTACATATTATTGATGTGCATGTATGGCATATTGGTTTTGACATTTGAGAATGTAAATTTAGCACTATGTACATCAGTACAAGCACCTCTTGGTTTCGAATATCATTGCATAAGTTTTTTCTTGTTTGCTAAGAATCTCAGTACATTAGTTTTGTTGTGTGTTTGAGCTCTTGCCAAAATTTCTTCTATTAGATTTTTTATTTGTCCAACTAAATTTTGAGATCTTAGGGTGCTATAGTCGATCTCTGCCGACTATTGACGGTTGTAGGTGAACATTTGGTTTATAATTGTAACTTTAAATATTATGGCAGCTTTACAATTCTAATATATTTTAAAAAGAAAAAAAAAACAAAACAAAACATGAAGAACAAAAGCAAACGACTATGGCTCTAAGGATTGTGAGTTTTTGTTATGATTCACTTGCAACTCTTAAAATCTCAATTGGAAATATAGTAGGACATAAGTTTAAGGCTAGAGATACCATAAAACACTTGCGCACCCTTTTGCAACCACAACTTTTTTTTTTTTTTTTGTCAAAGTTCATTGAGTTTCCAAAAAATATCATCATCTAAATTATAAAAGATCCATTTTATTGTTAATTCTGAGTCGTAACTAGATCTGGGACCCTGCGAATAAATTATCTATACAAAATTTTGAATGTATTTTACATTCACCAACTCCCACAGTCCCACGCACTGCACAACCCAAAACAATTTTTTTCGATTTTTTAGTTATTTTACTACAAAAAAACTTAATTTTTGGTGGCTGAAAATGACTATATGAATATAGCAAGATACCAACCATAGATCTGTCACAAAAATTACAGCGAAAATTTTATAGTTATTTTTGTATTTTTCCACTGATATTAGATCGCTCCGTCCAATATTCTAGGTAGTTGTTTGAATGACACATAGTGACATAGATGCACATTATATCTGACGCTATCTGACTACGACCCCATCCTCTCTCTTTTTCTTCATCCTGTCATTAAAATAACTGCAAGGTTTATTAAATTGCCAAATGTTAAAAATAATTTATATGTTACTAATTTTCCCATTCAATCACATAAAAAAAAGTTTTGCTTTTATTTTATTAGTGATTTTTATATATACAATGCAATTGTTCTTCTTCTTTTTTTTTTTTACAAAAAAGTTTATTTCTAGTTTTTCCTTTTCAACACAATGCAGTTTCTCTTTAATTAATCAAAAATTGTTTACGATCATTCCAAATTAAATTTATAGTTTATGTTCAGAAGCCTGGTGATTTCATAGCTAACCTCCAAATTAGTGATGCCTCATTTCCTAAGAAGATAACAAATAATAATAATAATAGAGTTAAAAAAATCGTGATATATAAAACAACTATGTATAGATTAAATCATCATCTCTTATAAAATATATTCCCACTTGATCAAGTTCTGTTGTATTAGTTCCCAAAAGAAGAAAAATAATGTTCTGTTTTATTTAGGTGGTCATATTAAATACAGTTTTACTACAATCATACTGAGTGCAAATTTATTCCATACTATATACTACATGGAGATTGGAGAATAAAAATAAAAGAGAAAGTATCAGGTGACTTTAAGGAAGGGTCGGCGGTACGTGGCAGATTCTCATTGGGTAGTTTGTTACCAATAAAAGTGGAGATGCATGGCTTCACCGACCTTGTGAGGTATTACACCGTCAAAAAGCAAGAATCTTTAATTAAAGTGCCAAGTCAGCTCTTTTCATTTACTTTAATCTATGATCATTGATACCATTATACACAACAATACGTAAAAGTAATAAATTAATGAATTATATACTTAGTTGGTTTAATCGGTCTGATTTACTTTTTTTTTGTTTAATAAGAAAATGTCGGTTATTTAATTTGACACTCGGTTAATTCAGTTTGATTCATAAGCCTATGTGTAACTTTAAATAAGCCTATGGAGTATATTAGACGGTACAATATTGTATAAAATTAAATACAGACGTATTGTAGGATCCTAAGCAACATTTAATCAATTTCCCTTTATAAAACCAACCTCATCCGTCAACGTCCTGAACAAAACCTCAAAAACTCCATCAACTGTCCCCTCGAAATCCCCAGAAAACTTTCAAAGAAAGAAGGAGATAAGCCATGGGAAGAGATCACGAAGGAAGCCCTCCAGTTCCACTACATCTCTGCGTCTTCGTCTTCATCCTCTTAATGTTCATAACGATTTCATGGTACGCGAGCTACCAACCAGTTATAGAAGGTTTTACGGACCACGTCAAGCTGGCTCTCATGGCTTCTCCTCTGCTTTTGCTCCTGGCCGTCTATTTTCTATCCAACGATGGAGGAGGGATGATGACGTCATTGATCCCTCTGAACGAGAGAGAGACTTTGTATAGAGCTGGAGGAACGCCGTGGGGAGTGGCCTTCATGCTCGTCTTCCTCTTCTTCATGGTTTCTTATCAATCTCAGTTTCAAGAACGTTGGTTTCCTCTTCGGTGAAAAAAGGCATCGTTTTTGTTTTGACTTTGTCTTTGGGTTTAGTATAATTAATGGATTCATGATGATGTATGTTGATTAATTTTTTTTCCTACTTATTTACTTGTAATTTTTTAATATTTTCTTTCATGGTAATACGGTATAGAATAATTTCTCACATATTTATGACGAGAACAAAATATTACCTATAAAGCTTTTTGGTATCTGCACCAAAAAAAAAAATATGGGCAATGAAGTCTATAAAAAATTATGTCAATGAACACTGATCTACTAAATTACTGACAATAAAGTTATAACTAATTTTTTCATATGATTTAAATAGTAAAACGTGGTACATAATTAAGATACAAGTAGCTTATAATTTCATTCGATAAATCACAACTAAAATGTTGACCAAAAAAAAAAAATCACAACTAAAATTGTATAGACCCAACTTCTGAATACGTTTTCGTGCAAAACTAAAATCTCAGGAAAAGTTACATTTTTCTATTTGGCAAGTGTTGACGGAATGTGTGGCAACAAACCAAACTAGCTAATGGAGAGAAGAACCGGGAGTGAAATTGTTTGTCCGTGATATGCAATTCATTTGAATCAATAAGCTATATTCTTTTGGACGGGCTCCATTATTTCTATGTTTGGGCTTCATTGTCAATCTTGGCAGCTCCACATAACCGAATTAAAATAACGAGTGCAAAAGAATAATACAACTGGTTACAATAAATGTAGTCTATTAATTTCTAAGTTTTCTTTCATGTCATACAATATATATGCTTTTAGTATCAAAAATATGAAATACTATAAATGTTTTTTTTTTTGGATTCGTATCCAACATCAATGGTTAATATATATGAATGAATATTTTGTGATTCTAGAAAGTTTAATAGCGTAAGAACATTTAAATATGGATCGATGATGTCGTTGACATTCTATGATTGGTTGAAATAAAAATGCTGCACCAAAACATTTTAAAAGAATAAAAACATTGGCGCCTGTCGTTTGTCTTGTTCCCATCTCTCATATGCAAGTTCTTCTGCTCTTTCACGTCGTTCTGATCTTCAATCTAAGTTTGACCATCCGTTTATTTTGTCCTTCTCACGTTCAGGAGATCATTAATCTCTTGGTTTGCTCGCAGTTTTTGGTTTTGGAAGCTCAAAGTTTGTTCTTGATGGTGGTGTAAAAGCTTTTTAGACTTGACGAATACCTCCATTAGATATATATATATTTTTTTAATTTGTTATTGGGAGGATCTAGAAGATGTCTCAAACTGCTGGTAATCTCGGAGAGGCTATGCTGGACAGTGAAGTGATGCCATCGTCTCTCGTGGAGATTGCTCCGATCCTTCGTGTAGCCAATGAAGTAGAAGCTAGTAACCCCCGTGTTGCTTACTTATGTAAAATACCTCTGATGATGTGATTTTTTTTGTTCTTTAAAAATCTTTAATCAAAATGTCGTGGATGCTTCTCTCAGGTCGCTTTTATGCGTATGAGAAGGCAGTCAAGGTTGATCCCACATCAAGTGGTCGTGGTGTTCTCCAGTTTAAGACTGCGATTCTTCAACGCTTAGAACAGGTGAATATCATCACTTCATTTACTGTGCTTGAGTTTCATTTTGATGATGTCTTGCCATATATAAAACCTTGCTGCAGGAGAATGAAACAACTATTTCGGGAAATGCAAAGTTTCTATCAACACTACTACAAGAAATACATCCAGGCTTTGCAAATCGCTGCTGACAAAGCTGACCGGTTAGTATTTGATGGAACTGTTTGTTCGGATCCGTGTTTTATCTCTATTGCAATCTATCTTTTATGTGTGTAGTGCTCAATTTAAGAAGGCAAATCAAACTACTGCTGTTCTCTTTGAAGTCTTGAAGGCTGTTAATCAGACAGAAGATGTGGAAGTAGCTGATGAGGTGAAACTGACAGTAGATCATATTTTTGAATATGGGGAGAAGCTGCAAACCTGACATTCATGCCAGAATGCCTCTGCTATATATATCACCATGTATATATTCAGCTTCCCTTATACTGTATATGTTAAATAACTATGCGTCTTGCCTGAAACTTTGCATTTTTAATTTAGAGAAGGGCATTGGAGTTAACTTGACTAACACGTAGACCAACTATGCGACTATTAAAATTCGAAGAGCTCCTAACTTGAGTCCAAAATCCGAATTTAATATCATCTTCTGTATTTGTTCAGATGGCTTTTGAGGTGTATGCAATGTTGGCTGGGAGTGTTAGTCCAATGACAGGAGAGCTTATAAAACCGGCATATGGTGGTGAAGATGAAGCTTTCTTGCAAAAAGTAGTGACTCCTATAGACAATATAATATCAAAGGTTGCTTGCTTCAGTTTTTCAGTCTTGACCATTTTGTCTTCTTTAGCTGTCCTCCGATCCAATTTTTTCACATTTTTTTTTTTATCTTTATATTTGTGAACTGTAGGAAGCCAAGAGAAGTAGAGGAGGAAAGTCGAAACATTCTGAGTGGAGAAAATATTACGACTTGAATGAATATTTTTGGTACAATGCAAATTATCATCTTGTAGGCTATTGGAAAGTCACGTCTTTCACAGTTCCTCATGATTGGGTCCTAATGTCTTTTAACTTATAGGTCAACTCGATGTTTTCGGTTAGGCTGGCCTATGCGAGCTGATGCTGATTTCTTTTGTCAGACGGCTGAAGAACTTCGACGTGACACGAGTGAGGTATGGGTAGAAACAACTATGTGAGTTGTGAGTTTTAATATTTGTTTACTTATGTGAGTTGAAATATGTAAAAATCTCCTGATGATGTGATCATCTGAAAAGATCTTGAAAAAAACTCCTTGGTTGCTTTTCTCAGGCCGGTTGTATGCGTTTGAGTAGGCTATCAAGGTTGATTCGACATCGAGTGGTCGTGGTGTTCCCCAGTTTAGGACTGCGCTTGTTCAACGCTAAGACACAGGTGAATATCATCACTTCATTTACTTTGCTTGAGTTTCATTTTGCTGTTGTCTTGCCCATAAAAACCTTGCTTCATGGGGATTATGTGTCAGTTTGCCTTATTTGTCAATCCTGTGCAGGAGAATGAAACAACCTTTTCAGGAAAGCAGAAGAGTGATGCACGCGAAATGTAAGGTTTCTAACTAAAAAAATATCAAAAATCTAATTTAGTGGTTTTACATTTGTACACCCTATTTTTTGTCTTTTATCTATACAAAATCTTGTTTAAAAAGATCGTTTGAGTTATATATAAAATATTAAAGTGATTCATTTAATTAACTGGATGCCATTAATTTTAGAGTGTGACATTGCTTTTATGAGTTGAGGAAATAAAATGAAAATGAATATTATATTTTTGAGACTTGAAGTTGTTTTTTATTGACATATTAAAATTAAAAAATTAAAAATCGTTAGCTAACCAATTTGGAGGAGACGTGTTGATATACACCATTTCTGCTGCCAGTCTTCGTGCACTCTTCGCTAGGTTATCTGCTCGTGTGTTTATCGCCCGAGGAATATATATAATATGTATGCTGTCGAACCTGCTTTTACTTATGTTGAATTCTTCTAGATGAATTCCAAAAGCTGGTCACTCCTCCGGTAAAGACACCATCTTCACCAAGTCTTGACAGTCTGTTGCGAATATCAATTCTAATCTATGAAATGTATATATACATTGCATTGCCCAAATAAGCGCTTCTAATTCAACGTGAAGTAGTGATAGGCTACATCGAATATTCCTGGCTCCGACCATCATTTCGTCTATCTCATTTTTTGTAGATATCCACCCTTGACTCGAAATTTTTTCTGATTTCCTCCAAGATCCATCCACTTGACACTTCCATATATCCTGTTGAAAGGGATCCATGTGCATTCCTATGTCCAAAATATTATCCTCTTGTAAATCTTGAGCACCTTCACATATTTTTCCTTCTGCTTCTCCTAGTGTTATAATATCCTGTGGATTTCTATCTAAATTCTTGTAAACCTTGTCATTTCTTATTTTCCATAAATACCAAATAATCCATGGAAAGTATCCTTCTGGGTTATCATGGGGTATATTATGCAATAGATAATGTAGATTCAAAAAAACCGATGATGTTGGAAAAGTTTATGGATTTGAAAGTATTTTAGATAATGTCCAAGTTTGAATGGCTAGTGGACATTCAAAAAGGACATGATTAATAGTTTCATTTTCCATTTAACAACTAACACAAAGAGAATCACAACTAATACCTCTAGATTTTACAGTCGTTGTTACCGGAACACAACCTGATAGTGCTTGCCATATAAAATGTTTTATTTTTGGTGGACACCTCAGCTTCCAAACATAAGCCTGCAATATCGTAATTGTGGGTCCATAAGTTACTCATTTTACACCTTTGTATGGGTATAGTGTTTCAATCATATAACTTGATTTAACCGTATACTTTCTATTTTTTGTATAATGCCAACCAATAGTATCATGTCGTTGGAAACGACTAACTGCCAATGATTGTATAATACTAACGTCTTCTGGGATAATAGTTGCTTCCAGCAGAGACATATTTTAAGTATTTGTCTCTCTGTCTATCAAATCCTCAACTTTAAAATTATTTGGGTACACTGTAAATTTGCAAGTTGCTGGTCTCGGGCGAGAGGCTAGAATCTAAGGATCATTCCAGACAGAGATACTTGAACCTGTTCCAACCCTTTTGATTAGTCATTTGTTAACCAGAGATCTAGCTGATGTAATACTCTTCTATCCATATGAGGGTGAGTATGATCTTATAGGTTCCAATGAATTCGAATTTCGATAGTACCTAAACACTTTTGCGAATAATGATTCTGGTGAATCCATTAGTCTCCATAATTATTTCGCTAACATTGCTGTATTAAAATCATGTATATTCCTAAATCCGAGTCCACCCTCATTTTTATGCCTAAATAATTTCTTCCACGCCATCCAATGCATTTCTCGATTAGAACCGCTTGAACTCCACCAAAAACTAGCTATCGCACTTGTAATTTTTTTGTTAATGTTTTTGGCAACCTATAAGAAGACATTACATATGTAGGTAATGCTGTTAAAATTGATTTAATCAGAACCTCTTTACCCCTTTTTGATAAAAATTTCATAGTCCATCCATTTACTCTGTTCTGAAGTCGCTCATTGATGAAACTAAATACTTGTGTTTTCGAACCTCCTAGACTTTCGGGAATACCTAAATATGTGCTCATTCCTCCAGTTGTAGTTATACATAATACTCGTTTCATATCCTCTCTAGTTTCCTCATTAATCTTATGACCAAATTGTACCGATGATTTTGCTAAATTAATTTTCTGTCCGGACACAGCCTCATAGTTTTTTAGTATTCTAAGTACGACCTGACACTCTTCCTTTTTTGCTTGGCAGAAAAATAAACTGTCATCCGCAAACAACATAATAGATATAGCAGGATTTGTCCTTGCTATTTTTATTCTCGTTAACTCATTTTCCCGTTCTGCTTTCCTTATATTTGCGATCAATGCTTTCGTACATAAAATAAATAAATATGGGGACAATGGATCTCCTTGTCGGAGACCCCTCTCCGGTACAATAGCCCCTTATGGTTGCCCATTTAGTAACACCTTGTATCGCACTGATGTTATACACCTCATCATCCAAGAGATCCAAAGTTTGGAAAACCCCATTTTTTGAAGGAGTCTCTCGATGAAATTTCATTCAACTCTATCATAAGCTTTACTCATGTCAGTCTTTATAGCCATAAATTTTCCTTGACAACTCTTATTTGTTCTTAACCCATGGAATATTTCCTGGGCAATTAAAATATTATCTGAAATCAATCTACCAAAAACAAACGCCAACTGAGTTTCAGAAATCAAACCCGATAAAAACCTTTTTAGTCTCTGACATAACACCTTTGATATAATCTTATAACCTACGTTACAAAGACTAAGAGGTCGCAGTTCCGTCATTCTAGATGGTCGTCCCACTTTGGGAATCAAACATATATTCGTCCAATTTAATCTTTGATCAAAACTACTAGTCCTAAAAAAATCATTAACGAACTCTAGCACCTCTCCCTTTATTACTGGTCATGCTCTTTGATAGAACAATGCAATCATGCCATCTGGTCCAGGTGCTTTTTCTGGATGCATCATAAATAAAGCTTTATTAACCTCCTCTTCTGTAGCCAATACCGTGAGCATGTTGTTTATCTGATTTGTGATTACTATCGGAACTTCTTGTAAAAACTCCTCAAAATCATCTGGAGATGTGGAGGTAAACAGTTCTGAAAAATAATTTACCGCCACTTCCTCCACCTCTGTAGCTTTGGTTTCATTTATCATCTGTGTTGTACAGGCCTACGATCCTATTTTGAGCCCTCCGTTGCTTTGTTAGTGCATGATATAATTTTGTATTTCGATCGCCCATTTGATGCCACCTATTTATACTCTTTTGCTGCCAAAATAACTCTTCATCTCGATACGCTTATTTTAACTTTTTTTACAACTTCTATAACCTTTTTTTCATCCCGAATATTATCGCCCTGAACCTCCTCTAATGCTTTCTGTAAATTATTTATCTTTTCTTTTCCATAAGACAGATTATGTTTTCTCCATATAGATATTTCACGTCTGCACATTCTAATCCGGTCCACCAAATTTCCTCAGTTACTTGTGTATTCCAATCCTTTTTTATAGATTACATTAGTCCTTCTTTCCCTATCCATCTCTTATCAAATCTAAATTAATACATTTTCTTTCTTCTTTGTTTCTCAATCATAGCCACAATTGGTCTATGATTTTTTTTTTAAAATTGAGTTATTTAAATTATATATTGTATTTGATGTTTGACCTATGATGTTTTTCATAACAATTTTTAATATGGGTTGATGTTTAATGTTTCATTGTTTACACCAAGTATATGTTTCCTATTTTTTCTTAAGAAAAAAAAAAAAGTTGGCGCTTTGAAACGTGTCGTTTCCGCATATCTTCCTCTTATTCTATGCAACCAAAAGTACAACTCATTACAAAATATGTAAAAGGAACACAAACATGCAACCTAGATTACAACATACATATATTTTTCTTAAATATCAGATTTTATTCCCCATATTTATTCAATTTCACATGCATAGCTTATATAATATATATTGATATTTTCCCAGTTATACTTTATACTTATTTTTACTATAAAATCACACTAATTTGTATAAGTTAATTCTAATATCACAAGATCTGATTGCTTTTTCTAAAGTCTGGTTCTTTCGCTTAACTAGTTACTAAGAAAAATGAAGAACTTTATGCAATTAATCTCCATACTCCTCTTCGTTGTCATACTTTTTGCCGCACCAGGTATACAAACCTAATTTTCACAATAGTAAATTATAATCAATTCTTAATTCACTTATGTTATAATACACTTATGCTTAATTCCCTTGTTTAACTTAGAACATTTCTATGCATATATTTCTACGACAAAAAATCTCAAATAATATTGAAAAGGCACATTATTATTAGTTTAAAAATCATATTTTTTTTTTTTTTAAAAAATCATCATTATAACATTGAATTTGTTTTTTCTTAGTTTTGATTAGCTAACATTCAAATCATAATTTATAACAAATTTTATGACCATAGAATTGAAGTTTGCTTATAACTAATAGACTTTACATAAAATTTTAGGTGTTGGAAGCAATCAAAAGATATTTGTTATAACGAGATAGTGTTCATCATTGTTTATTACAATTGTGATCATAATTTTTTTTTTTATCGAATAAAAAAATATACTATTTTGCAGATATGAAAATGGTTTGAACTGTGCAAACATGAATGCATAAGCGAAGGTTTCCCTGATGGTCGATTCAAAGGATTTATCCGTCGTTGCATTTGCAGAAAGCCTTGCCTTGTTTCTACTTAAACTAAAATTTGATTAACAAGAATAGCTATATATATATATATGTAAGTTAATAAAAGAATAAATTACTCAATCTTAAGAAATGGTTACTAGTAATATCACATGTGCGTCTGTTTTCATCGAATTAACAATTTAAGATGTAAAAATCGAAAACAGAGAGCGTGCATAACCTGTAACATTGCATGATCTATTATGTTCCATGCGAGAAAAGCTTTCACTTGCTTCCAAAATAAATTTATCCGCATATGCATTTGCAGAAAGCCTTGCTTTGTTTTTATTCAAACTAAAATTTATTATTAACTTATTAAAAGCAACGACTAATCGATAAAATCTCTATTTATGAAAGTTAATAAACGAATACTAATTCAAATTTTAATTTTTTAAAATATGGTTACTAGCTTTATTCAATATTGTTATGTGTAAATGTTTTCATCAACTAAAGAAAGACATATTATCAATATATCCTTCTTAAAAACTATCTTGAGACTTTCATCATCATTTAGGATATTCATGAAGATGAAAAACAAGATTGAAGAAATTGTGGAAAAAAAATGATAATTAAAAGACTATTATACATGTTAGATCAAATCATATAAACGTAAGACAAACAAAGAAATTTGAAAGTTTATTTTTGAAAAAAAAGAAAAGGAAATGAAACATTGAGCCACATTGAATACGTAACATATCGAAAAAGAAGCAATGCTTCGTGTTTTACTTTAAGTTCCAAGTTGTGAAATTTGAAGTTTCTAAATTTTAAAACTGAAACAAATAAACATGGTATCTCCATAATATTTTGATTTTATTCGCAAATAAGAAAAGTAATCGGACTACAAAATTCATATAGAAATTCAGAGATCCTGTACAGTGTCTGTTACTTATACATATAAAAAACTTTGAGAAACTCTTTCAGTATTCTTGTTTGCAAAAAGTTATGTCACAAAGTTGGAGCAGCAGGGAGATAGATTCTTACAAGATATGGAACTCAATGTTTCCTTGTAGTGTTTTCCAAGAACTTCACCAACCTGTCATAGAATAATAACTCCATGGATAACCCGAAAATGACAAGAAAAAAACGCAGAGTACACAAAAAGGATCGATGAATCAATAACTGTTACTCAGATAAAGTGTCACACCAAAACTTGGAGCGGCCAAAGTATTGACAAAATTTGAGTTACAAAGCAAATCAGATAGTCCGTTGGTCCAATGCTTGGTTATTCATACACATTAATTGATTGGTCAGTTTGGTCAATGATAAACAATGGCTTAAAGAACTTACACTACCTGTGTTTTAGCCACCGATGTGTATCATTGGTCTATTAGCTGTCTTGGCAATGTCAAGCATTCCAGCGTGTGCGGCTTTCTTCCTCTTCACCTGAAACCCCATTTTGACATCTTATGTCTCAAACACAAAACCAATCTTTCAAGAAAACAGAGGAATGATTTTGTGAAGGTATTTAAAATCAGATGAAGCAAATAAATACATACAGCAGCGCTTATAATTTCCCTTAGCGCTTCGTCATCAGCACCAGACCGGATTGGATCTCTCAAACTAACCTGCTTACAAGAAAATTATGGTGCGAAAAAAAATGACTGTCAATTTTAACGTTATTGACAAGCTACCAGGAATCAAGTTAATGCGTAGATGTTCTCAAAGCCATTTGAATCAACAAGAATTGGTTTTCAGTCACAGGAAAAAAAGTTTGGAAATTCATTTACCTCTGAAGGACCGAACAAGCATACTTTGAAGTTCCCATCTGCAAGTAATCTTAATCTATTGCAGCCAGAACAGAAGTGTTCTGTCATGGATGTGATGAAAGATACAGAACCACAATGCCCATCGATCGTAAAGTTCTTAGCTGTTTCAGTCGGATGATCCTGGATACGTTTTATACTTGGAAAGCGCTTTACCTGTTACCATAACAACTGAAACCAATCATAAAAATGCTCAAGGAAAGGTCGACTAATCTCAAAGGCCAAAAATTGAGAAAAATCTACCTTACCACTTTATCCATCACTTCTGCATAAGGCACAAGTTTCTTTACATTCCAAACATTTCCATCAAAAGGCATAAACTCTATGAACCGCACATTGATAGGCTTATCGCGTGTCAACTCCACAAAATCACAAATCTCATCATCATTCATTCCCCTCATGACAACACAGTTAACCTGTAAAACAGCAGAGACCGTATACAAAAGCTCTCGAGCATCAAATATCGTTCTACTGCAGTCAAATGGAAACGAAGAAAAACTATTAATATACCTTTACGGGATTGTATCCAAGGGCAATAGCGGAATCGATTGATTGCATAACCCTCTCGTACCCTTTACGTCTAGTCAGAAACTCAAACTTTGCTGGGACAAGAGTATCCAAGCTGATATTTATCGAATCAAGCCCACATTCTTTAAGCTTTGGTAGCTTTTTTGCAAGAGTGATACCGTTTGTAGTAATAGCCAAATTCTTCAACCCTTTTAAGCTAGACAACTGCAGACAAATCTCTTCGAGATCTTTCCTCACCGTAGGCTCGCCACCGGTCAACCTAATCTTATTAACCCCAGAAGAAACAAAGAGACCAGCCAACCGAACAATCTCAGACTGTGACAGCAACTGAGGCTTAGGAGTAAGCTCCACGCCTTCAGATGGCATACAATACTGACACCGGAGGTTACACCGCTCTGTCAAGGATATCCTCAAGTAGGTATGTAACCGACCAAATGAATCAATCAACATGTCCGAGACAGGGTTGTCTTTCGTCTGATCGACTTGAGCTGCATTACTGCTAAACGAACGCTCACTAGTAGTAGTAATGGCTCTTGATACTGAGCTTGACCCAACCTGTCGGAAGAATCCCAAGGTGAGAAGAGACCACAATAAAGCATCGATTCTCTAACAAAAAATCACATCGCATACATCATGAGTTCAGTACTAAAGTCGTATCAACATTCATCAGCTCTTAAATCTTTGAGAACCATATATTCGGTAATATTCCTCAACTTCGGAAGATAACTGAATACTATTTAGCTTAAGGATAATCATTTCAAACAAGTAACCAACTTGATTGGAGAAAATGGATACCAAAACATATAGCAGAAGGATATTTTAACAGAAGAATTAGCAATGTAAAGAGGGGAAAAGATCGAAAACTTACTAAGAAAGAGTTCAAATTCGTGAAACCCATTTGCCAGTCAGTGATTTTGGAAAGGCACCTCCTCATCGTTGTTAACACTGCAGAGACACAATCCAATGAGAATCCTGACACAATCATTGAAAGGGTGGAGATAAAACTTAATTAAAGTGAGAGAGAGGAAGAAAAGAGGTGACCTTTGTTAGGTGGAGAGAGTGTTCTTCTGCTGAAACCAAAAAAGTTAGATTCTTCTTCTATCGTACAAAGGCAAGGCGTTGAAAAAATGAAGGCGGCACCAAAAAGTAGAGATTTTGGATAAAAATAAAACTCTTTCGTCTTTTCCGAGACATCTGCCGGTCGCGCCGGTGCCCGGTTACCGTCAATATAACCGGCGTTGATTTGGAATATTTACTGGTCCAACCCGGTTATGGAGCCCGGTCATGGAAACCACTAATTATTAATAAAATATTAGATAAAACCGACAAAAAATGTAGATATTAGAAAAACTTGCATTATTCTGCGAATTGTAAAACAAACAGTCCCCGCCAAGTTAAAAAATAAATAAATAAATAAAATGCAATAAATAGTCAAACACACGTGTGAATCCAACATTAAAAAATAAGTTTTAAATTTTTTTTAATTTTGGTGTTTTCTACTGACAAATGACAAGTGTCACTAACTTTCTTTTATTTACATGCAAATACAGTAACAAAAGTCAGTAGTCAAAATTCTTCTACATAATTAGCTAAATTCAATCCATTGAAAAGAGACATGTCCTCTAAACTCATTTTAGGCTATGGTGGTAAATTTATTTTTATTGAGTAAAAGATATGAAATTCAAACGCAATAAAACCTAAATTACAAATATTTAAGTATATATTAAAAAAATTTAAGCAATTATGGAGGAAAACTGTATCCATCTCTCTCTTGCTCCATACGTCTCTCAATTTACTTGTGATATCAGTTTGTACTCTTCGATAGTCAATATCTATTGTGTCTCATCTTTCTCGGTCCATATTGACTATGTGGATTCAACTTGGTTCATGAGCAACTTAGCTATTCGAGCAGGTCAGCTCATCGTTCATATTTATTACCAAACAAAACAAAGTTCATGAATTTTCTTTACTCTATATGGCATGCAGCGAAGCTTAAGGTATAATAAATATATATATATATATATATATATATATATATATATATTTTTTTTTTCTTTTTTTTTTGAAATTGGTATGCAAAAAAAATTCTTAAAATTTTCTTCATTCTATAGTATGGTAATATATATACATCTATATTTACACACATAGTTAGGTATTAATTCTCAACTTTTCTATATTGAAAAACTTATTTTGCATTAGAAAACTTTAAGTTTTCATAAACTAAAACTTACAATAACAACTTACTTGAAGAATTTATGATAAATGAAAATTTACTAACAGTTAATCCTTATTCTACTAGAGATATATAAGGAACACAATCTCGTATGAACTTTGCTGATATTTTTCTCTCTTTTTTTACATCATTTGCTGGTATTTTTCTTAAAGATAAGATTTACTTCATATGTTTTAATCTTATCTTTAGTAGAATAAGGATTAACTGTTAGTAAATTTTCATTTATCATAAATTCTTCAAGTAAGTTGTTATTGTAAATTTTAGTTTGACATTGATTATTCTTTTTGCTTTTTGTATCACTGGTCACTGATGCAGATTGTTTTAATTCTGAAAGTTGTTTTAGACAAATACTGTATACATGTGCGTAGATTCTGTGGGCCATTCTTATGCCATGATACTTCATATGCAGCTTCGTGAGAGCATTGCTCAAGATCAAGAAAAAACAGAGTCTTCAAAAGCTCAGATGTCGGAACTGGAAAGCAGCATTCAGAAAGTGGATGCTGAAGTTCATAATAAGGAAATGATGTTAAAAGATCTGAGAAAGCTACAGGACCAAGTTTCAAGAAAAACTGCCGAAAGGAGTACCTTATTTAAGGAGCAGCAGAGACAGTATGCAGCATTACCCGAGGAAAATGAAGGTTTTCTCTTTTACTATCATGATGTTAATCCCTTTGCATTCTTTGAGGTGGTGGGGGTCTTCTTTAAGGTGGTCATTGTCACAGTGGGTTGTCCTTTTAACAGATTGTGTCTTTATAGCTGTGTGAATTTATCTTTGCTTTTCTGGAGAACTATTTCACGTTTTGTTAGATCTTCATGTAGATTAAATCTGTTGATGCTTGTCATATTGTTGTTCAGATACTATTGAAGAACTGAAAGAATGGAAAAGCAAGTTTGAAGAAAGAATTGCTCTTTTGGAGAACAAAATTCGAAAGATGGAGAGAGAGATGGATGACACAGAAACTACAATTTTTTCTCATCACAATGCAAAAGCCAACTATATGCTGGAGATCAGCAAGCTACAAACAGAAGCTGAAGTAAATATAACAAAGCTACTACATACTCAAATCTTATGAGTTCTGTTCCATTTGGTTTAACCTTTTTCCTTTTTAAACATAGGCTCATATGCTGCTGAAGAATGAAAGAGATTCTACCATCCAGAAAATTTTTCCCATCACAATTTAGGAAATGTTCCTAGTACCCCTTTCAGTACTGATGTAGTTTTGAATCTCACAAATCGAATAAAATCAAGGCTGGGTGAATTTGAGATGGACTTGCTTGATAAGAAGGTACACATACTTTCTTTTCTCCAGAGAGTCAATTTTGTATTTCATTTGCCTCTGTTGACATCCTTAGAGATTCTGAATGTCATCTCAGAAATCAAATGAAACTGCTCTAAGTACGGCTTGGGATTGCTATATGGATGCTAATGACCGTTGGAAAAGCATTGAAGCTCAGAAACGAGCTAAAGATGAAATCAAGGTGTGGTTCACCAACTGGAATTCTAGCCAAATCCTCCAATAACAAGCCTGAAGTTTAACACATTTACTTTTGACGTTGACTTATGCAGACAGGCATATCAAAACGCTTAGAGGAGAAAGAAATTGAGCGTGATTCATTTGAATTCGAAATATCCAATGTGGATGTTAAACAAATTGATGAACGAGAAAAACTAGTGGTATTGAGCTCTTTCCATTGATCCACTTACATGATTTTGGTCTTGATGAGTTTGCCTTTGCTCTCTGTGCCTTATTTTGCTATCATTTGCGTTGGCACAGCAAGTCGAGCTTGAGAGAAAGGCAAAAAAAAAAAATTCTGAAAGGAGATTTGAATCCAACATAGAACAGAAACAGCATGAAATATACAGCATAGAGCAAAAATCAAGACTTTGAATCGAGAAAGAGACGTTATGGCTGGTGATGCTGAGGATAGAGTGAAGTTGTCTTTGAAGAAGACGGAACTGGAGAATCTTAGGAAGAAACACAAAAATATGTGATCTCACTTACTAATGCTTTCTTGATCTTTCTTTCTTTCTTTCTTTTTACCAATCCATTATTTTGACTCTCTAAGGTTATTTACCAGAATAGATGAGTACAAGGATAAAATTCGAGGGGTGCTGAAGGGGAGATTGCCACTCGAAAAGGATATGAAGAAGGAAATAGTTCAAGCTCTGAGGTCGTGCTTTCCCTTAACTTATTCATTGTTGTGATTGAATGAATCCTTTATTAATTTAAAATCTCTTGATCAGGATCTGAGAAAAAAAATGGTTTGCTACATCAGGTGTTCAGAAGATTTCCATTTACAAATTTTCATTGTATTCATCTTCTCTTTGGTTTAGGTCAATTGAACGGGAATATGATGACCTGAGCTTAAAATCCCGAGAAGCAGAAAAGGAGGTGAACATGTTGCAGATGAAGATTCAAGAAGTAAACAATAGCCTATCCAAGCATCACAAGGATACAGAATGTAAGCATGGTGTATAATTTTAAGATAGATATCTATGGTTAGTTCTCTGACTAGCGCCTAAGTTGTTAAAAAAAATGCTCTTGACAACTTTGTTACTTGTCACCCCTATTAATTGGTTTTGTTTTTTACAATGTACCTGAACTGACATATATAACACAGATAAGGAGTCCATGCGGACAGTGAATTATTTGACAAAAATATCTATGCACTAATCTGACTTGTGTATCCTTTATGCAGCAAGAAAGAGATACATTGAGTCCAAGCTTCAAGCCTTAAAACAGGAATCATTTACCATTGATGCCTATCCCAGATTGTTGGAGTCGGCTAAGGACAAAAGAGACATCCATAAAAGGTTTCTGGCTGGAAAATGGCAGACTATTTCTACATACCCCATCTCATGCATGCGTGTTTTCCAAGATATTTCCGTCTTGCATTCAAAGCGTAGTTCTGTTTCTCGTGTGTTTGCAGCAAATATAACATGGCGATGGTTTGCGGCAGATGTTTGAGCCATTTGAGCAGGTAGCCCGTGAACATCATTTTTGTCCTTGCTACGAGCGCACTTTTTCAGCTGAAGAAGAGGATAACTTCGTTAAGAAGGTTGCAAAATTTCCTCCTGAAGATATTTCCTTTAAATTCTTACTATTCATACTGGTTTATGCTTCTGAAATAACTATTTGTATCTTCATTTGGTAAATTTGTTTTCAACTACAGCTAAGGGTTAAGGCTTCAACCACGGGGGACCATCTCAAAGCATTAGCAGCAGAGTCTTCAAACGCGGACTCTATCTTTCAGCAGCTGGACAAACTTCGCTCAATTTTTGAAGAGTACGCGAAACTAACTAATGAAATTATTCCTGTCGCTGAGAAATCTTTGCAAGAGTATACAGAAGAGCTGGAGCATAAGTCTGAAGCCCTGGATGATGTGAGTTCGCTCTAGAAATTTCCTTGGATATAATTGATTGCAGCTGCAAAGTCAAATAGAGTCATTAAAAGTTTTGTTGTTTTCTGCTTGCTCTGTTTCTTGTCAATCATGTTGTGATGCACGCAAGTTGGAAAACCTAATTTATGATCATATCTTCTCACATCATATATCATCAATATTTTCAGGTATTGGTAATCTCAGCGCAGATAAAAGCTGACAAAGACTCAGTTGAAGTACTGGTGCAGCCCCTGGAAAATGCTGATAGGCTCTTCCAGGAAATCGTATCCTACCAAAAGCAAATTGAAGATCTCGAATATAAACTTGATTTCAGGGGTCTTGGGGTTATAACTATGCAAGAAATCCAATCAGAATCAAGTAGCCTCCAAAGCACCAAGTACGTACTCTAAATTTATGCAAGGTAAAAACATATTATTTGCCGTGGATATATCTTGGTTTAGCATGTACAGTTTATTCTTTTTTTTTCCTTTCTTATGTACCCATGAACAGGGATAAATTGCATGATGAGCTGGAGAAATTAAGGGATGAACAGATTTACATGGAACGTGATATATCATGCTTCCAGGCCAGATGGCATGCACTAAGAGAGGAGAAGGCTAAGGCAGCCAATTTGTTACGCGACGTTACAAAGACAAAAGAAGACCTAGAGCGATTAGTCGAGGAGAAAACTCAACTTGACCTAGACGTGAAGGTGCGTCTTGTGAAAGTTTTCTTCAGATTGGTTTCCTCTTGTCTTTCCGTGTGTCACCTGTATGATTTTATCGGAGTACATTGTTCATTGGTGAATACGGAGGTTCTAATTTATTAGGTCCTTGATCATGAATGAGAGTTCTCCAATGTGAGGATGGGAATAGTGAATCAGTTGTCTTTCTAATAAAATATGGTTCCTAGTAATGCAATGCAATGGAAAAGAAGCTTTGATCTGTAACCTTGCTGCATATAGATGTCGAGGATACGTCATAAGATGGGTAGCAATAACTTCCTCTCGAGTAGGGTGGTAGTCTGCTTGTAAATGGTTAAGTTTGTGTATTTGAAAAGCTTCGAGTATATATTGTCTAGTATTCGTTGAAATGTGATCAAGTAGTTCTTCAAACATGCAAAAATAACTTGGTCTTCTCTGTTCTTGTTTCAATTTGTTTCGGTCACATTAAGTGTAGAACCCTTAAATGTAACACAATCTTCCATTTCATAATTTTTCAGCATTTGGCCGAGGCTTTGGGCCCTTTATCCAAGGAAAAGGAGCAGTTACTGAGTGTCTACAATGATATTAAAGATAAACATAATCAAGAGTATGAAGAACTGGCTGAGAAAAAGAGAAACTACCAACAAGAAGTTGATGCATTACTGAAGGCCAATTCTAAGATTAATGAGTATGTGTTATCAACCAAAGGTTAAATCATCATTATCATGTGTACCAGATACGCTTACAGCTGCTTCACCAGGTATCGTGATCTGAAGAAAGGAGAGCGGTTAAATGATATTCAAGAAAAGCAGCGGGCATCTGAATCCCAGCTTCTGAACTCTGAATCTAGAAAGAATGAGATTGCAGCTGAACTGAGCAAAAGTAAAGACTTGATGCGGAATCAATATCAACTGAGACGAAATATAGAGGATAACTTGAACTACCGTACAACAAAAGCAGAAGTCGAAGAGCTTACACGTGAGATTGAATCACTGGAAGAGAGAATCTTGAACATTGGTGGGATACCCGCAGTTGAAGCTGATATTGTAAAGATATCGCGGGAAAGGGAAAGACTTCTTTCAGAGGTACGCAGCCTCTTGTATAGCAGTCTGATACAACACGTAAACTGAATAGGATTTTAGTGCCTATGGTTAGCTAGTCATTTGTTGTTCCTGATGCCAAGTGTAAGATCTTGCATTTCTTCCATATAGCATTTAATATCCTAAGTGGTAGGTTTTTTCTAAGTTTAACCTCCTTTTAAGGCAGCCAAAGAATATTTAGTTAAGAAAAAAGGTTTTATTATCATTAGTCGTCACTGTTAGCAACTGAGATATGTGAACTTCGAGTTATGCTGCGTTATTGTGGATTATCTTGTTTTGACGTTTCTGGATTATTCTGCGTTATTCTGGATTATCGAAAGGTAAGATTGCATTGAAAGCTATTAGAACCAATTTAATTGTGCTTGAAGAATAATTATCTTTTTACTGTAGTTGAATCGGTGTCGTGGAACAGTGTCTGTTTATGAGAGCAGTATTTCAAAGAACAGAGTGGAGCTAAAACAGGCACAATACAAGGACATAGATAAGCGGCACTTTGATCAACTGATCCAGCTAAAGGTAAGTCACGATATTTTTAATGTGTGGAGTGTCTTAATGATCAACGAATTCCACTCCATGTTCATAAACTAAACATTTCATTTTGTCCAGACAACTGAAATGGCAAATAAAGACTTGGATAGATACTACAATGCCCTTGACAAGTAAGCTGTTCGTGAGTCCTTATATAAGTTTGTGGCTAGTTTTCTACATTATCCATTTGACAAGCATTTAATCTGTAGTTTTAACATATATTTTAAATATATTGAATATTTACAGAGCGTTGATGCGCTTCCACACAATGAAAATGGAGGAAATAAATAAGATTATAAGGGAGCTGTGGCAGCAGACATATAGAGGTCAAGATATCGATTACATAAGAATACACTCAGATTCCGAGGGTGCGGGCACTCGCTCTTACAGCTACAAGGTGCGGTACAGAATTGACAACATGCTTTTGCCATCTGTATCACCATTAACATTGTGGTAAACTATTTTTTTTTTAGGTTCTTATGCAGACTGGTGACACAGAACTTGAAGTGAGAGGAAGATGCAGCGCAGGTCAAAAGGCCAGCTGTTCTAAAAAAGCTCTTGTAGAAGCATTATTACCTGTTCAATATTCTTTTAAGCATCGTTCCTTAACTCAGGTGATCACTTTCTTCTACATCTACTTTTGCAGGTTCTTGCTTCATTGATAATAAGGTTGGCTTTGGCCGAGACATTTTGCCTAAACTGTGGAATATTAGCCCTTGATGAGCCAACTACAAACTTGGATGGTCCGAATTCGGAATCTCTTGCAGGAGCTCTTCTTAGGTAAGAATTAAGATCTATACCCTTTATGAGTTATAACGCTGGAGTCATTACTGTTGTATTTACCTGTTTTTTGCCATAACGCTGTTACACATTTTAAGACCATAACATTGGATCTTACTACGTCACTGCATTCTCCAGGATCATGGATGACAGAAAGGGCCAAGAAAATTTCCAACTCATAGTCATTACCCACGACGAACGCTTTGCTCAAATGATTGGCCAGCGGCAACATGCTGAAAAATACTACCGGGTCGCGAAAGATGATATGTAAGCAAAACGTTCTTGCTTGCCGTTCTCATCTCTTCTTTGATTTTTTTTTATTCTAATCATTTTCTCTGAATTTAAAATCTGAAACTTTGACAACTCGTGATCTTCTCAGGCAACACAGCATAATCGAGGCTCAAGAGATCTTTGATTGATAAAGTCGTTGCTCGTCCTATTAACCAACATAACACCATTAGCCACTCATCTTTTTGAAGTTATAGGTAGCTTTATTGGGTCTGTTATTTACAACTCTACACATTGTTTGATTAGATGTGTGCAAAATTTCCAGTTAAACTACAAAAACAAGTTAAAGTTATTCTAAAGACAAATGCAACATTCCAAATGGTTCCCGAGTTATTTGATGGTTTTGATATTCCAACAAGTCTTATCACATCTTCATAACATCGTTTGTCTTTATTTATTAACAACGTCAAACATCATTATAAACCAACTATTAACCCATTGTTAATAGCTTCATTTCATACACATATTTGGTCTTTTTCGATCATATTATGGAAATTTGTTTGGCGAATAAAGAAATGAAGTTAGTAGACAGGACTAGCAACGGGAGTGAAACCGAGCAACTTCTTATAATGGAGCCATGGTTGAATAACCACAATTGAGTCAAACATCCTGCTCGTGCCATCGGGTTGAGTCACTTCAATCCTTAGATAGTATTTAGTACCAGCCACGACCTGTTCCTGAGCCGACACAACTCTGCTAAACATCAATGGATTCGACACGTTGGTGTCCGTTTTCGCAATGGACGCTGCGTTTCCTTGCTCGCTCTGTTCCATTAGATTGAATTGTTCCACGCAGTACCTGTGATCACAAAAGCGCATCACATTTCTAATTCAATATAAACGACATGAGTGGATGTATATCATTCATGTATGTATATATAAATATACCTTCCAAGTTCTTGAATTTCCATGTTGGTCTGAACGTTCGGAACATCTGACTTTCCTCCGAGAACGACGGAATTTCTCGTAGCGTTCGCCGATGGAGTGACGACGGCGATCACTAGGAACCCTAACATTGACAATCTAATAAGAGAAACGTTTGACATTTCTTCTCACTATTTTCTTCTTCTCCTTTGGCTTCAATTTGATAAACTGTGTGATTTGCTTCCTCTTAATATTTCTTCAAAGCTTTTTTTTTTGTTTTCCAATGAAATGAAACTTTCCTCTTTAGGTGTGTTGTATTTTTGTTCGTGAGACGGAAATAGTTTTTATAGTGTTTTGGTTTGGGTTTGTGTTTGGGTGTACGTGAACGGGTCCCATGCCATAGGCACCTTCGGGGTTCCGCATCTTTTAAGTTGCCTTCACATCAACACGTGAAGTGAGCCCCACCGTTTTAATGTATGTGACATGCTCGGATCGAGTTTTTTTTTTTTTTTTGGTTAGAGATGATTTGTGAAGGGATATTTTAACAATTGAAGATGTTTATATGATCTACTAGGTTACAATTAGGAGGATTTAAACTTTGATAAAAAAAATTAAACGTTAGGGAGAATATTTAAACCATTAATTCATAAATTGGTTGTCCGGTTATGTGTAAAAAGACAGAAATTTCGTAAGTTTTTATCTTATGATTTTAGGAAATTATGGTTATGCTACATTGTAAAAACTCTTCTTTTTTTTGTTATTTTACCGTTTGTCGTTAATCCAATGTGATCTTTTGTTTCCATGATCTGATATTTTAAATTTACACAAATGGAAAAAAATTTAAAATTTCTAATTTGACCAAAGGAATCAGCATGCATGGGTCTCTCTAGCCTTTCCTTATCGCCTCGATTTTATTTTGATTTATTATTGTCTTTTTGTTAGTTTTGTAGTTATGTTATGATGCAGTGATGTTTGGGAGAGCAACACGTATCAACTGAATTTGACATCTGCCCTCTCTTCTCTTCGCATGCTGCTCACGTAGCACCTCCTCTTACGTATGCTTAACTACACATTGACTCGTATAATAATTATTTCAATCTTTAACGAAAATCTGCTAAACTAAACAAAATAAAATAAAAATATTTGTCGCATATCGGCCACTCTAGACCTATCTTAAGGTGGGCTTTATCAGTTTCTTTGGGCCGATACCCAACAAAAACACGAACATGATATCGTAAGACGAATAAGCAACAAAACATGATAAAAACAAAATTGGAAAATTTGAAAGTATCAAAGCCAAAAGACAATAAGCAAACTCTTCTAACTCGAAACCAACACTGAAATAGATAATATAACCAAACATGATCAATATTATTTTTAAAAAAAAATTCTTAATAAATAATAAAGTACTTAAAGTAAATGGTGAAGCTTTGACGAATCATTGACAAGATTAGTAAAATCCAAAAAAAAGATTTTCCGTACAGAAGGGTAATAGCGAGATTCGAGGGGCTTGGAAAACTTATCCTCTGTGACGTCGTTATCTTCTACTCTCTCCCGAAATCGTTTAAATTCACAACTCAAAAGCTTTCACTCAAATTTTGAAAATTAGGGTTTAGACCTCTTTTGGCGGGACTCAGACGTTTCCCCCATTCTCTTCGAATCATTGCGTCGATGGATCCAGAAGGAATCGATGGAGTTCGTATGACTTGGAATTGCTGGCCACCAACCAAGCTCCAAGCCAGCAAGTGCGTCGTCCCCGTCGCCGCCTCTATCTCTCCGGTCCGTTATCACCGTGATATCATCACCTTACCTTACGCTCCACTCCTCTGCCGCACGTGTGCCGCGGCTCTAAACCCCTTCGCAACTCTCGATTTCGCCGCTAAGAAATGGATGTGTCCTCTCTGCTTACAACGCAATACTCTCCCGCTTCACTACCACCCGATCTCAGAGACCAATCTCCCTCACGAGCTCTACGCTCACTACACTACCATCCAGTACACTCTTCCCAATCAATCCAATCATCCATCGGGGGCGCCGTCTCCGGTGTTCGTTTTCGCCCTTGACACGTGCATGATCGACGAGGAGTTTGGGTTTGCGAAATCAGCGCTCAAGCGAGCGATTGGATTGCTTCCTGATAACGCCTTGATTGGCTTCGTCTCGTTTGGAACTCAGGCGCATGTACACGAGCTGGGTTTTTCTGATTTGGTCAAGGTCTATGTCTTTAGGGGAGATAAAGAGATTTCAAAGGAGCAAGTTTTGGAGCAATTAGGGCTTGGTGCTTGTGGGAGACGAGGAGGCCCAATCGGAAGTTTTTCAAAAGGGAAGGATCGTTTCAACAATGCTGGTCTTGATAGGTTTTTGTTGCCTGCTTCCGAGTGTGAATACACACTTGATTCAGTTAGTTCCTATGTTTCGTTGTTGTTGTTGCTGTCATTTGGTTGGCCTTTGATGAATTTATGCTTCTAGTTATCAAAATTGGCTCAGCGGATAATGTATTGAAACTGAGTTATTATGTTTTGGGGATATAGCTGTTGGATGAGCTACAGCCGGATCAGTGGCCAGTCCAGCCTGGTTGTCGTCCTTCGCGTTGCACCGGAGTGGCTTTGAGTGTAGCCGTTGGACTGCTTGGAGCTTGTTCGCATGGAACTGGCGCCAGAATCATTGCTTTAGTTGGAGGACCATGTTCTGAGGGGCCGGGCATGGTAAATCCAAGTGTTATTCGACCATATTTGAAGAAACCTTGAATTATTAACTACTGACATGTCTGGTTTATGCTTCCATTTTTATGATGATTTGGTTGAAATTGTAAATTCATAGTTTAAAGAGGATGAGATATTCTAGACTTTTCTTGCTGTCAAGCTTTATATAGACACCAGATGTAGTGTTGTGCCTCATGTAGCCCAAACATGATGTTATTGTATTGGCATGCATAAGATGTCTCGAGTACTTTACTGAGTTCCTCGTGGGTTGTGTAACTACCATGTAATTCGACCATTTATCTCGCAAGCATCAAAGTCATTGTATTTAGGATACAATCACTACCGCATGAAACCTCTCTAGGTGTTGTTTTCTTGGCCTTCTGGAGAAGGTTTCCTTTGATTCAGCGGTGTACTTTTGAATTTTGCAGATTGTGTCAAAGGACCTATCAGAACCCTTGCGCTCACATAAAGATCTTGATAAAGGTGAAGCTCCATTCTATAACAAAGCAGAGAAGTTTTATGATGGTCTTGCTAAGCAGTTGGTTAATCAAGGTCATGTACTGGACATTTTTGCATCTGCGCTTGATCAGGTATTTATTTTTCTTAGATTATTATAATCATTTAAGATGCTACTCTAAGCAGAAAATCTGGAATAAAAATTCCTTTTCTTTTGCAAGTCACGAGGAACTTTATTTGGAAGTAAATGTTGAGGTCTAATCTAGTTGCTGTTTACTCTGAATTTATGCATACGGTTTTTATTGTTGTTTTCTGAATGTCAGGTTGGTGTTGCTGAAATGAAAGCCACAGTTGAAAGAACTGGAGGACTTGTTGTTATATCAGAAAGTTTTGGCCATTCAGTATTCAAGGATTCTTTCAAGCAAGTATTTGAGGATAGTGAACAATCTCTCGGTCTTTGTTTCAAGTGAGCGGCTTCCATAGCCTTACATCTTCTTGTTATTCCATTTGTTCATCTATTGTCCACTATTAATATCTATGAAATGTGCTAATCAGTTGTTTCTAAGTCAGGTATTCACTTATGTTACAACAAAAATAGAATTTAGGTAGTGATATTCTCACTCTTTTCAAACAATCATTTTTAGTGGAAAACTTCAGATCAACTGTTCAAAGGACATAAAAGTGCAAGGGATTATTGGACCTTGTGCGTCATTGCAAAAGGTAGTACCTACTCGTGCTCAGAAATTTAACTATGGCTTTTAATATAAGGCTTAACTTGTCATGCTTTGTTGGGAACATTGCAGAAAGGCCCTAGTGTTGCCGATACAGTTATCGGGGAGGGGAATACTACAGAATGGAAGATGTGTGGTCTTGACAAAAGTACATGTTTGACGGTCTTCTTTGATATTTCTGCTAGTGATCAATCAAACACTCCTCGACGTGAGCTATATATACAGTTTCTGACAAGGTATGTTCGAATATTTTACCCCCTCTGCATGTGGTTCCTAGTTTGAGCATGTTCGCAAACTATTTGTATTGATCTTAAATATCTGGTTTGCAGTTACCAAAATCCAGAAGGAAAAACATTTGGTCGAGTTACAACTGTTTGTAGGCAATGGGTAGATACTGCTGCTAGCACGGAGGTTAGTACTTTTTCGCTTTATTTTCTGGACTGGGTGCTGGTACTTCAGCATGATTCTCTAAAATCACTGTTATGATGTGTTTCTCTAGCCCAAGAACGGTCAATTGTATCCTACCTTGTTTGGTAACACTATAGCTTGGGTTACAACTGCGGTTTGCATACGTTATGTAGGTTGTGCTAAATTTCTTGAACACTTCAAGAGTATGCACAAAATGTCATTTTGTTTCCCTTTCAGCTATGATACTATCTAGTGTTGCACATTCGTAATATGCTATTCTTGGGTTCTGTTTCTTTTCATTTGATGCTTTCTCACTGGTCCGTCGAGTAGGCCTCCTGGTAAAATACTAGGGCGTTACATTCTTTGGACGGTTGTATGGATATTGATTAGGTGTGTAATACCTGCAGGGATTAGTACACGGTTTTGATCAAGAAACTGCGGCTGTGGTGATGGCGAGATTAGCGTCCTTGAAAATGGAAACAGAGGTAATTACCCGAATCAGGTTCTTTCACTTTGGATTATTGTATCTCAATCATTGTCGTCTTTGTTACATTTCATCATTTTCAAATGCATATAAATCAACATGGGCCAAAACGTTTGACTTTAATGCTTATGTTAATGATATCCATATATTATCCTAAAAAAGGTTAAGGCTATTCCTTTACTTCTTTGTTTTATTTTTCGCAAATTTCTGTTGACAATGAGTTACCCTAGGCTTCGTCTTTGGTTGACAACTGGCTAATGTGTTTTTCCTCAGGAGGAATTTGATGCCCAACGATGGCTAGATCGAAGCCTTATTCGTCTTTGTTCTAAATTCGGTGATTACCGGAAGGATGACCCTACTTCATTTAGCCTGAATCCAAACTTTTCACTATTACCTCAGTTTATATACAATCTCCGGCGTTCACAGTTTGTACAGGTAAGTGTGAGTTAATAAGTTGCTTTTGGTTTGCCCTTGTGTGCTAATGTTCTTATATGTCCTGTGATGATACTCTCAGGTGTTCAACAATAGTCCAGACGAAACTGCCTACAACTGCATGTTATTGAACCGAGAAAGTATCTCAAACGCGGTCGTTATGATACAGCCATCTCTAACAACATATTCGTTTAACTCAATACCTCAACCAGCATTGTTGGATGTAGCTTCAATCGCTGCTGATCGTATCCTCTTGTTAGATTCATACTTCAGTATTGTCGTATTCCACGGATTGACAATAGCACAGTGGCGCACTCTTGGCTATCAGAATCAGCCTGAGCACCAGGTTTATAAGCTCTCCAGATGCAAGTGGCGTAGGATAAACTTCTTATACATGTTCATAAACTGATCATCTTTTTCTTTTCTTGTAGGCGTTTGCGCAACTATTGCAAGAGCCTCAAGAGGATGCTCTAATGATCATTCGCGGACGTTTCCCCATGCCAAGATTAGTTGTATGCGATCAACATGGATCTCAGGTTAGTAATATCCAAAATTGTCTTTATAATTTTTCATCCCATGTGCTCTCATCATCCACTGTGAATAATGTTGCGGTTTGATTGGTCATTTTTTGCACACAAAAACAAAAACGATTGGTCATTTTGTTATTTACAATGGACAGGCAAGGTTTTTGTTGGCGAAGCTGAATCCTTCAGCAAATTACAACAACGCGAGCGAGATGAACACAGGTTCTGATATAATCTTAACAGACGATGCTAGTCTTGAAGTTTTCTACCAACATCTCCAGAAATTGGTAGTACAATCTTGAGAAAAACCACTACAATGGTCTCTCTCTCTCTCTCCTTCTAGGCTTGATAAGTAAATAACTTCTTCCCATTATAAGCTTTATAGACTAGTACTAAGTGAGAGAAACAGATAATGAACTAATAATAAATAAAAAGCAAGTATGCAAATTTGACCATAAAATAGGTTATATATATTACCATTTCTTAGTGAAGTTTCTTTTTATCACGCAGTACTTATATCTATTTAGAATTGGTCAAATATTATTGTCTATTTGACACTTTTAATTTTCGTGAAAGACTGAGAAACATTTTACAAGAGAAAATGAATACCTAAATACAAAATAAATGTAGGATATGTTCATTTTTTGGGTCTAATTATATAATATATGTTCCTCAGTCTTGAACTTTTCTCATTTTTCCTTCTATTCTCTTTACCACTCCCTTCACAGCAATATCAAAAGCATCTTCAAGAGTCTCTTCATCCGGTTTGTGACGGTTTGATTTAGTGTACACAATCTTCGGAACCAATCTTATTACGTTTTCTCTCATACCAACCACTTTCTCATTCGGTATTCCACGCAAGATATCTTCGATTTTGTTTTCCCCCCCGGTTCTCAGCTCTTTAACCGGTATATAAACCGAAAATTCGCTATAGTTGTTCGGTATGTGCCATACATATTGATTGTATGCGCTTCCTTGGTTGAAGAAAACCGGAATACAACCAGCCAAGATGGAATCAAATACCGATCTTCTGGTTAACGAATCACCCGGCGGTTGTAAGCAGAAAACAGAGCTCTCAAAAAGCTTCATCAAACTGATCGGATCATCGCAGCTGTTGGCTTTAACATCGCAGTCAAGAAACCTACACGTCTTGAAAGAACTCTTGCATTGTTGGATAACTTGAGTGCGAACCAAACCGTTCTGGTTTCTGCTCGGCCTTTGAGCTCCGGCGAATGAGAAGAGCACCGTTCGGTTTGAGAGCCTGATCTTGTCTTGCCATATGAGAATCTCAACGGCTGAAGTCGGGTGAAAGTAAGTTGGATAAGGAATGGCGAACTCGTTGTGGCTCGTTGGACTTCGTTCAATGGTGAGAAAAGAGAGTTTTTGCGACTCCGGTAAGAGCATTAAGTTTGTTCCCCATCCGGACTTTTTGTCGGAGTTTCGCCGGAAATCTCGTGAAATCCGACCGGTTACGAGGAAATGGTCTTTACCTGACGCAGCTGGATTTTCAATTAAACAATAAGTTTAGTAATTATGTCAAAAGAAATAATTGGCCGACAACATTGAGAATAACGTTGGAAGCCCATAATCTCACATGTACTTTGAAATAACATTTACTTTTCTTATCAACCAACAAAAGACTAAAAAAATACTACACTAAATTTGAATTTCATTATTGAAATGTAATAGACTAAAACTTCACAACACAAATTATATGTCTATGTTTTAATTATATTTGATAGAATTGTGTTGTTATAATTGTATAAATTTGTTGATATCGAAAGAGTACTAAATCGAAAGGGTTTTGAAATTTTCTCTTCAAAAGAAAAGTCGTTGGTGGTGGATGACTAAATCAAAAATAAAGAGGCAATAACTGCAATTAATAAAGAAAACATTGACGCAAAGTAATAAAAAAAAAAACACGAGTGCGTACCTTTCCACTGGGGTTGCTCTCTGAGCCATTTAAACATTTCCTTCCCAGCCGCGTCTCTCGCAGCGACGTTACGCCGCCGCAGATTCCGCCGGAAATCGAGACCAGCGTAGTAAGGTATGTAAATAGCCGAAGCCTGCGAGGAATTTCTCGTTAAGCACTCGTATCTCTTCATTTTCTCGTGGAAAATAACTTCAACCATGAACTGATTAGTCGCGTACCAGCTCTGAGTGTACTGAGAATCGATGGAAACTCCGTCACCGGTAAGTTCACCGATAGGAGGTCCGAATCCGGAGTTTTCGAGGTACTTGCACATACTGATTTTGTCCTTTGGTCTTGAAATCGACTCGCAGTCTTGTAGGATGTCGATGTTGAATCGAGAAGGTAGGTTGTGGATATATATGTATCGACCGAGACAAGAATATTCTCCGGCTTCGGAGGATTTGTGACGGTGGTGATGATCGGATGTGGAGGTGAGGATGATTTTGTTCTGGGAGAGACGAAGGAGAAGCAGAGAGATGGTGAGGAGAGAGAGGAGAAGTAAGAGAGTGGTTGGTTTCTTCTTCCATGGCTGGTTCTCGATGGAACTTGATGATTGTCTCGTTCTGTTCTTCATTTGACCATCCATGTCGATTTTAGAGAGAGAGAGAGAGAGAGAGAGAGAACACGCAACACTATGTGAACATGTATTTTAATATATAAGAACAGATCTGTTTTTAAAGAACGTACTTAGGACAGGTACAAATACCAAATCGTATATTATTAATAAGATATTATTTCTTATTTTGTTACTACTTAAATAATTAAGATCCACAAAGAAACCAAACCAAACCAAACCAAACTATTTGTGTTATTAGAAACATATTTGTGGCATTATTTGATATCGGGCTCTCGCAGCTCTAGCTTTAGCCCTTTGCCTCCTCCATTGGCCAATGGATGGATCCCAAGCTCTGGCCCTGTCATATACGCCCTTGCCTCCCTCTCCCCCTCTATCGATACCCCGAACCGCTTCTCTGTCTCTGCATCCATGATTTAATCCAAATCCATTCATATATATATATATATATATATATTACCAATGATTTTAACTACATTTTGGCATATCAATACCATTACTAGCTATAAACCTATCTACATTGTTCCTTTATCAATACCCTAAACCGCTTTTTAGTCTCTGCACCCAAACCCAAATCCAACCAACCATAAGCTACCAATGAACAATACTACATTACGTCATGTATATCAAGACCATTGCTAGTTAGTTAACCAGGTCTAGACGTCTATAAATTTTGAATATATAAAATGACATAACTTCAACTAAGGATTTTCTTACCCTGAATCATCTCGTGGAAAAGCTGGCCATCGCGGGTAACGGCCATCATGACATTAGGTAAACCAATGGGAAGCTCATGTCCCAAATCAACTTGCCAAAAATGGAAAACTTTGCCATAAGTCTTCGCGACTTTGTCAAGATCTTGACGCTGAATGGGACCAGGAACACCAGGCATGAACAAGAACCCTCCTTTCACTTCCCACTCGTGCGTGTGCCAAAGTTTCTTCTCTTCGTCAGGCAAAGTCATGAACAACTTCTCTGTTACGATGTACTCCAATCCGATCAGACGAGCGTTTGCATCCGGACCATCGTAAATCAGACACTGACGCATCTCTTCGTTCACGTGACTGCAGAAATGGTGAGCCTCTACTTGTCGTGTCATGTCGTCAGCATAGAAATGGAACCTGCCAACATAGTTGAGTATATATAACATACGTATTTACATTGTAAGTTTATAACTTAAATTAAATTTTCATACGGAAACCGAATCAAACCTTTTATTATTGGAGATTTGTGCCAATGTTTTTATACTCAACCGAACCAGTTCCGAAACCAGAATTCACAACAAAATCATATTCTTATTTAATAAATATTTGACTTATAGATATAATTTTATTAATAAATTTGACATGGATTTTTTTGCCAATTTTGATATTAGTTAAGATCGATTATTTATATTTTTCGTTTTTTTCCCAACTTGTTTCAAAGAAGAAAAAATAGTCTTAATTCTTACGCAATTCCCAAAACCGAATGGTCAAACAAACTACTAATTAGATCGATGGTAACTCAAAATAGAGAGAACTTAACAACACATGCAATCATATGTTGCTTTACTTTCAAACTAAGAATCACAATCCACGAAAGAATTTAAAAAGGTAGAATTGATAAAGATCGACCGGGCTCACGTACGCGCAGAGATGTTGATGGATTTGGTTAACCGGAGCAAAACTTTGAACGGCGGAGGTGGCGGTGTCGATTATGGAGGTGCCGGTTTTCGTTTCCTCCCCTGGAACCGCCGGTCCAGACGTCGTAGATGAGTGAACTGCCTTCTCCATTGTAATTTAGTTATTTGCTCTTCTTTACTCTTTAGGGTAAAAGTTATTGGATTTTCCTCTCCAAAATTTTCGAAGCAACCAAACAAACAGAGTTATTGCAAAGAGAAATAGATGGAGTGTATGCATGAAATGTAACATGTGGCAAGCCCATAAAGGTTACACTTGTGTATTTCAGCTTTTGTTTAGGATAGTAAAACAAGAACTAGTCAAATGTTTATATATTTTCTTTAACAAGAAAATGAAAAATGAAAAATGTTTTCAGATTTTGAAAAGCTGATTATTGTAAGTGTTTGTGACAAAACTAAAGGTACGTAGTGAATGATCCATTAATTAATAATAGCCAAGTCTTGTAAAGCTAGAAAGTTATGAAGAGTAACTTTGAATTTCCTTCTATGGCAAGCAACAAGTAAGATCTTTCAATTTCCATATTTTTATTTGTGGTGCAAGTAACGCTAATACAAAACACAGGGCCTTTTTTAGGATTTCTTTAAGGTTTCAGAAGTCTCTGAAACTCATTTTTGGATCGATAGCTTTTGAGTCTCTTCTCCCTCCTCTGCCTCGGCCTCTCCCTCTCCCTCGTCCCCTTCCCCTTCCTCCACGCCTCACGAAGGACCTCCCATGTTTCACTTCAACCAGTGAGAGCAGCAACTCATCACAGAGAACGCATCCTTGATGGAGAGTGGCTCCGTTCTCCAGAGGAGTAGTTTTCTTGTTGAAATCGACCTCTATGATGGCTGAATCGCACTCAGGACAGCGGATACTAGTGGTGGCGATGCGGTGAGCACCTTCCGGAAGCAATACAATGCAGCTACACAAGTTGCAGTTGAGTTTCCACTTGGGGAAGCCACCGGGTCCAAGACTAGTGGCCCTTCACACTCTGGACAAGCGCAGACTCCTTGGTTTCTCACAGAGTGTTGGCATGTGGGATGAGGACAGAGAGAACACGGCATGCCTGAACCGGTTTTGGTTTTAGCAGAAGCATTAGGCGTCTTAGAAGCTCTAAAGAGTGTGTCTATTCCTTCGAATGGAGGAGAGTTGTAGCAGTATGGACATAGCGGAAAGGACTTCCCCTCCGGTCCTGGCACTGAATAGATCACGAGCTCGAAGTTGTCTAAAGGACATGTGAGTTCCTTGTATAGCTGTAAGAAAATCAAATAACAAAAGATTCAGATTCATGTTTAGCAATGATAAATCCGAAAACTAGAGATTCACTGAGGTTTTAGCTGAAGAGTTTGGGTGATGAAGCGGTTTTTACCTTGACTGTGCCCCTCTGAGGAAATAATAAACTTCTTCGCATGTGCCGCAGAAGAGACGTGGTGGGACCGCTGTAATGTGTTTCATGTATCGCAAGCATTTTCCACATTTGCTTAAAGCGCGACCAGAATCAGCCAGGGGAGAGAATTGTGCTTCAAAGAGGGCATCCATGTGTTCGATCTGAAAGGACAATATAAGAGAGTATTCAGTAGGACCATATTTAAACCGAAGACTATATCTAAGTAACGCCTTCTAAGACAACATAACAGAAGCAACTTTTTGCCAACCTGTTGAACAAATTAGCTGAATTTACGCCGGAATTGCTAGATCACATGGGTCAATCCACTAATTGCCAATTGGTTTTTAGTGTGAAGCCCATCTAACTTAACAGGGAATACCACAAATAAGATGTGCAAGTAATAAGCTGTAACTGACATGGATCAAGCTACAAACAAGGGATTTATTTACCTTATGTATTTGCAATTAGGTGAGACGGTGCCTACAAAATGTTGACAGACATACTGATAGAGTCGCCAAGCCTCTCCTCCGACCATGACCACGGTTGCTGCACGCATCGGGGTGATAGGAGGATGGTCTCCCGCATCGGTTCCTGACTTTGGTTTATGAAAGCCGTCTGAGAGAAGTCTTTGTACGTAACCACCCCATACTGGATTACTAACTTGTGATCTGAGTGTGTCTATGAAGTCGAATGAAGAAGGATAGGTTGTGCTTTCCGTGCGCGGATAACTAGCACAAAACATAAGACTTTTTTAGTCAAAATGAAAAACTCGGGGGAAAATGTGGTTTATGTTTATACTCATCAGCGAAGACTTTTAACATTTCCTATATACAAGTTCTTAAGTTCACAAAGATAACTACCATTCAATAACGATTTGGGACTTCCCAAAACTAGCCAGCAAAGAGGAGTTAAATAACAAAAATTCAAAAATCTGGATAATGGAGCAAGCAAACCTGATGAAGCCTTGAGTATACAATCGCTCGGCAAGATGCATAGCCGTCTGAGGCCCAAATCCTAAAGCACTTGAAGCAACCTGTGTAATCGCTATTGTTATACTGGATCAGGGAGAGTAATTTGAACAAAACTTGCTTTTACTGAACTAGTACAAGTTCAAGCAATAGCAAAATATTTAAAAGGATCTTCAGTAGTTGAAAGAATTAAACTGGTTGGTAATATATAGTTTACAGAAAAAAAATTTTATTGAAGTTGAAGAGTGACAACATTAAATTAGGCGCATTCTCATGAGGAATACTTAAATAGGAGAACAGATATGATCGAATTTGATCAAGAGAACTACGACAGCTCATTGTGTCTTATTATGAGAAATGAAAAGGTGCTTTCATAAAGATATAACAAAATAAAAGCACAAATTTTACAAAGCTGTGCCCATACTCCTTTTTAGCATTTACATGGATTGCATTACTGCAGTCTAGGTTCTGATATTTGCCTTGGAAATAACTTGTTTGAAAACGCGAGAATGCTACACCAACTTTTAGATCTATCTCTTGACGAGCATCTACTGCTAGTGCCTCATCCCTGTTTGGTTCAACAAGGTTGTCCATGACCTTTGATATATCTTTCTCAGTAACAGAAGAAAATCGTGCCCAATAAACCTTTCTCTTACTATCTTTCATGTCGAAGCCAGTGCACTCGATAACTCCATAAATTATTATGGTCAACAACTTATAGAAACGGCCATCAAATCCATGTGCATTCCCAAATATGTGTGGCATAGAAAAAGTACTTTTGCAGGAGAAAAAAAAAATTAAGATGTTGATGATTGCATCACATATGCAGGAGCCAACTGTATAATTGAACCCACAATCTACTACAACAGCTTGAAGTGTCTACCATTAGATGCTGGCATGATATACACATTCAACAGTATGATTTCGTTTTAGCAAAAACAGAGAAGAAAAGCTGGTGATTCAATAATTATGCAATGATTAGAAACAATTGATTCTGTATGTTTTAACCAAAAGCTGGTGATGCATACTGTTATTTTCATAAAGTAATAAAGCTCATCCCTTAACGTATACAAATGTTGCTATAACATACGTACTAAATGTCCAAGGTAAAAGCCAAAAAATCAGCGCAAGGACTTCCTATGCACAGAGAGAAGAGATATCAGATGGTGAGAACTATTTACCTTTGGGTTTGACTCTTTTTTAAGAACTGGAGCTTTGAAAAGATCTTGTAAATCAATGGTTGACCAATTCTGATATTGTTCTGGGAAATCTACACTAGAATATGAGAGTGGCATTTAGAAAGACTAAGAAATCTGCCTTGCAATAAGTAAGAATATCTGCGAGCAGTGAGGTATCGTGCTTTTGACAAAGAATGTGAAGCAAATTAAGGAGAGTTCCATTGTTGAAAGGTAACTATGCAAAAGCAATCGCTCCTATTTATCTTGATTTGAATAATATTAATAGGCAAGAGAGAACCTGAAAACACATGTCCGATAACATATGTGACTCTATAATGTGCTTTGGAGCCTCTGAACATCCCATCAAATTCATGCACCTCTGTACTGCCTCTCCTTGTAGACATATGAATGCAAAAGGAGAAGATATATTCCCAATATAAAACCAAACCTCTAAAACCAACAAGCGAATCATATGGTCGAATAATCAGGAAAAAAACGTGCTGATTACAAAACTAAAGCAACCAAAAATCTCCATATCATCGGGTCTTAATGTTTCGTACAAAGCAATTCAGACATGCAAAAGTGAAACACAGAACTAAATCAGTTATTCAACACCCAAAGACTACTGAACTTCTTAAAGTGCAATCCAGTCACAAACACCAAAAAGAGCAAACCATCAGAGAAAAGTTTGAAAATTTACAATCAAAGCACAAATCAAGCAAATGTGGCTGCTTCAAAGAAAAATCGGTCTCAGTCATTAGAGGTGACAATAGCAAGATACTTCAGATTGATTCATCTCTTATTTCAAAAAGAGATGAGAATCGTATTAAGGCAAACAAAATACACAAACGACTTTTGGGTTTATCTAAACCGTTTCCTGGTTTATACAAATACTGATAATCTGCAATTGGTTAAAGGGAAACTTTTTATCAAATAAATAAATTTACAAACTAATAATTTTTTTTTTCTTTTTTTTTGCGGTCATACAAACTATTTAATTATTTTCAGAAAAAAAAAATACATGAACCAACAAGTTATCCATTTTTATTCTAAGACGTCCCTACTAATATTTGTGTTTTTTTTTTACAAATGTGAAAAGCAGACACAACATTCTCAACTTCTGACACACCAAATTTTCTTTATATTCGAAATTTATAAGATGTTTATAACATTTTTTACAAGGAATTACACACAGCTTAAGACAACTCTTTGGCTTGTAACCTTATTTCTAATCTACTGCAAAACAGATACACATCCACGTATATTTTTGTGTTTTTGCCCACCGATCTAAAATAATTTTCTATTTTTTAAATTAAGAAAGTTAATCTCCATTTTTTCCTTATGAATGGCTAACCCTAATAAACATCTTTTCCTCTTCTTGTATATTTGTTGAATACGTGAGTCTCCTAGAATAGTCTTGAATGTGAGCCTCCAGCTCAACACGTTATAAAATGGTTTATGCTCAATGTGATGTTAGCATGCAACATCAACGTCTTTGTTTTAATAAATCTGTTAATATCTCTGTTTTAGTAATTTCGTTGGTTTCACTTCTTCTACTATTCGACTCAGAAAATCTTTAGAATGTGCACACTTTCAAAACTTTCTAAGACTTTCTTATTGGGCTAAATAGCCAAGAGAACGACTTATGCATTTGTTTTAACCATTAATAATATTGGTTAATGTATAGTTAACCTAAACATGCGCCAATTGCTCGAAAATCAGAATGCGCAATATAATCTCAAATTAGAAAAGCTACTTATTTTGTTTTTTTTCAAACTTAAGAGATATAAATAATAAAAAGAGAAAACTGAAAATGTATTTAATTCGATAAACCAAAGTTTAAGATAATTTCGAAGTTCGAACATAAGGAGTCAAGTCTTGCAGTCAAGTCTTAGAAAGCGAACACTAGCACTAGGACATTCAAGTGATCCAACTCCATAGGAAGAGTTGAAATGAGATGTTTTAAGGAAGCGAATCAAACACGTATTATCAGATATGAATTGTCAGGTAGTATTAGGAGATCCATGAAATTAATCGTATCAAAATTATGGAAGTTATAAAGAATGAAAAAATATCTAAAAATATCCAAAATAAGGAAATTAATATTATCTCTAATTTACTATTTGTATATTTGCTTAAGAAAAATTGAGTATAATTTTATACATCTTTACGTTACTTTTTGAGAATTCAATAATAATTCTTTATAATTTTCATAAACGGTCAATTTCTTGATCTTCAAAGAAACGTAGTTTAATACTACCTGACAATTTTGATTTTACAATTTCATCTAAATCGCGGTTAAAATAAGTTATGTGGCTTCAGAAGCTTCACCTCTCCACGAAGTGTATTAATTAGTGTTTGAGAACCATAACATGCTGTCCACAGTTGATCTCATTGTGGTATTAATTGTTAGAGTCTAACTGTTTGTAAAAATGTAGATTCTGAAATTTGAATTGCATCTGCTTAAGCTAAATTATGAATACATGCGAGTTACTCGACTTAAAGATCCAATTAATTAATTTGCCAAAAATCGTGCTCGACAATAAGTAAAAGACGATATATAACAATCCGAACATGCATTTAATACTACAACCTAAAATTACATTTCCCATCCCTCCTAGATTTTGGTCTACCAGTCAAAGTAAAAAGCAAACAATAAAAGGGCAATGTGTCTTGTTGTAGTGACATATCATCTTTCCCTTTCAATATGTTTTCTTTTTTCGGCTTTTTATTTTTATTAATTTAAAAAAAAATATAAATGTATAGATCCTTTAAATTTCCTATTTATTAATTAACCTATATTATTCTTTTCTTGGAGCACAAATATTTGGGCGGGATATCCTCTTCTAAAGTCTATTGATATCAATAATTATAATGATAAGTACGCTGTCTCGCTGTTCAAATTTCAGTATGAAAATTGTAATTAATTAATTAAGAATACTTAAATATCATCCAAAACCTATAATATTCATGGAGAATTCTCCAAATTCTCAATAGAAAAACTTATATATGAAAGAGCTTATTTACAGCTATTAATAACAATTTTAACTGGTGAATCTAGAAGAATGATGATAATACGTAGCCAAACTATTAAGTTGATACAATGGAACTATACACATTCGTAATGAAGTTACAAACAAAAGGAAAAGAAACCATTCAAAACATTGTCAATACTGTTTCTCAAAATAAACAATTTTCTTTAGGATAATATGCTTGTATTTCTCACTTTTTTCTTTTTATATCATTTACATTTATAAATAAATATATTAAATCAAATGATTAGGGTTTCTTTTAAAGGACACTTTCTGTCGATAGTCTACGAAGCCACTCACATATTTACAGTTATACACACATGATAAACTATTTATATCATATATCTATATATATATGTGAGCATGCATGTGTTCGCACATGACGTAGAAAACATGTTTCCCAATGACTATGTGCATATGATAGTCGAATAATGGAGAAAGGAGTACTGCATATCGGAGGGTTATTTAATACATACAAGATAGGAGTATACGCATATATACACTAAATCAGCAAGATACTTTAATTTTAAAAACCCCATATTTTAATTAATTATAAAATTAGATGTTTATTGTAAATATTTGAATATGATCAAATATTTAGTGTATATATATATACCCAAGAGGTTAAATGGAATTCTTATCAGTAATAAGTAGTTTAGATTTATTGAATATATGTCAAATCTTAAATTTGTTTTGCGTTTTAGCTTGTGGTACCGTATATGTTATAAGGTTTTAGCATATGTTACATAAGTAGACTACGGACTCTGTTTTATTGTAATCGGATTGGCAAAATTATAAATTTCTCCATCATCAAGAACTACTTGGTGATCGGTATATATATGGTTTAGCACCAAAATGAACCCTAGGGCATAGAGCATAGTTTGTATACTAGTATTATTAAAGGTAATTTAATATAGTTTACCGAGAAAATAAATTGGCATCTGGCCATCTAAAGGCCAAAACCATCCTATCCAAATATTTAATTATTTTGTCTTTTTTTTTAAAAGCAAAAGAATACGTTTCGATATTATAACTACAATGACTGAACTTGAAGCTAAAAAAGTCACAAAATATTGCCGTAATTTATAAATTCAAAATTTTCGTGGTCATAAGCTGAGTCTCATGTATAGCAAAATTTTGTTGTAGAGAATAAATAGTAGTTTGAATGTAATGTAAATTTGATGATTTATTGAGATCTTTGTGTAGCGCAGCGCAATTTTAATCAATCAAAAAGTCTTGAAACTGTGAAATCGAACACAACATTAGGCACACATGTATTGCATACGATTTCGTGTGTTATTATTATAAAATAAAATATTGATGACTTATAAAATAAAATATTGATGACTACTTTTTTGTAGTCAACTTACGTAGTATATATTTTTGGCGATTTAAGAAAATCCGTCCTGGTCGTGGTACCTTATAGGTTTTCTTCGACCTATTTACGATACAAAGACACAGACATAGACCCTTCGATTCCCCAACATCACTCATTTTATTTATATAAGTTATCAATTCTGATATTCATAATAAGTAACTATTAGTTTACAATCACATCAAAGATTACGATTGCTTTTATTATTAGTACATTTGTTTCATAACAAGTGTTGCAGAACCTTCTTCATGCAAATTCCCTTTTTTACCTTTTTTTTTAATACAAATTTCTATTGAAATGCAATAAAAATTACAAGAGATGGCCTTAAAAACCAAGAAGATGAAAGCAATAAGAATAAAGATAATCTCTAATACTCTCTAGTAGAATAGCTTTTGAAAGTTAGAGAAAGAGCAAGGATGGAACTAGAATAATTTCATAGTTGATAGGTCCTCCATACGCCACGACTTCGTCAACGACCTATCATAGTCCATTGATTGTTGAGTTGGTTTTTTTAGTAGCCTTCTTCTTCGGGTTCTCTGTAAATTTGCATCACCTGCCTTAAAATCCTGAAAAATCCTTTATTATCATCAAAGAAATTTCTTTCACATCTGGTCCAACCATCTCTCTTCATCAACATCAACAGTAACTCAATGAAGATGAGTTGCAATAAGATAGGAAGACAATCAACTGTTTCAGCTACAACCATGTGCGATTCCACTCTAAGCTGCAATGAAAGTTTCATAAATATGTACAGCCTCATCGACTGTAATAGTTGTTGCAATAGGTGTGACAATTTAAAAACAAAAAAAGAAAGACCACAAGGGCTGATTAGTCTAAGTAAATGTTCCTTTCTCTCTCTCTCTCTGCGCTTTTTTCTGTTCAAATCCGTTGCTTTTACTTTGCCGTTTCACTGAGAACGAGGCTCACATTCTCTCTCTCTTTATCTTTCTTAAACCAGCACTCTCTCTTCAAATCACTTTTGTTTTTTCTATCTCCAAAATCTTCCTCATTGTCTTTGCCTGCTTCAAGACTTGTTGTCTCTTCGACACTTTCTTTTCTTCTGCTTATTCCAAACCATCTTTCTCTTCCTCTCAAGTTTTCTTTTGTCTCTCTTGGGGAGAAAGAGAGTCTCTGAAATTAAACCCATTTTCTTAATTACTGTCTCTTAGTCAAAAACCCTTCATCCTAATCCAACTTTGTCTTTGATCATTAGCTCCTGTCTGATTCAAAGAAGGGGAAAAAGAAGCCAATTCTTGTCAATTTCGAAAATTTCATATTTTTTTAAAACTGTGTGATTCAACTGAAAATCCCAAACTTGTTCGACATTTTGATTTGATCTCTGTTGTCTTTTGGGGGGTTTCGCGTTTTTGAATGGAGTGAGTCTGTATTCCAAGGACAAATCAAGAACAAACAGAGACAAATAGTTAGTCAAAGAAGGTGCAGCAATGAGAGACGACAAATCCAAGAAAAGCAAGGTTTTTTTTTCAAGTCGTTTTCATCTTCCTGAAATTTCAGATGAACAATTTCACTAAATCCTTTCGACTTTTTGGTTCTTCAATGAAGTTGTCCTGGTCGAAGAAGATGATGAGGAAATGGTTCAACATCAAAAGCAAAACAGAAGAGTTTCAGGCAGATGTTTCTGTTCCTCTAGGTAAAAAGTCTTAATACTTAATTCCTTTTCTGGGTTTTTGTTAAAACTTGTTCTTGTTCTTTTTCTGAAGAGGCGTTAATTGCAATCTTTTGTCTTTTCTGAGAAAACAAACATCCCAATTCACCTTTTTTTCTGAGGTTACAGGTCAATTTAAAGTTTATGTTTCTTCTGCTTTAACCACCCCTCTCCATAAATATTAAAGAATTAGCAATTGGATTGTTGTGAGTTGTGACTAATTTAATTTGCTGGTTTTTTTTCCAAATTAATTGAGGAGTTGTAGAAGTTGAGCACAGAAGTAGCATCTCAGAGAAGGAGCCCTGCCCAATCAAGAAGAGCAAAACTGGTCAAAATCATTCATCAAATTACACATACATATGCAAAAGTTTTCTTCTTCCTTTTTTTTCTCATATTTTCTGAGTTTTCACAGAGAAACTCGGTAAGAACTGGGAGCAGCAAGCTAGACAAAGGAGAAAGAACTATGAAAATCCAAGAATCATCGATGTCCAAAACTACAGGTAAATATAGATAGATATATGTGTGTTATATTGTGATTCATTGAAGTTAAATCTAATGTCGATGAAACTGGAGAACAGCATCTTCGTAGCTACATGGAACGTTGCTGGACGCTCTCCTCCTGCAGATCTAAACCTTGACGAGTGGCTTCATTCCTCAGCTCCTGCAGATATATACGTACTGGGGTATAGTTACTATCACATCTTCTTCCCAAGAATGTTCAAGAAATGTTCTTAATAGTCTGTGCTTTCATTTTATATCTTCTTTTTAGATTCCAAGAGATTGTTCCTCTTAATGCCGGTAATGTTCTTGGAGCTGAAGACAATGGTCCTGCCAAAAAATGGCATTCCCTCATCAGGAAAACCCTCAATAACATACCCGGCACAAGCGGCGTCTGTCACACGCCATCGCCTATCCCCGTCCCCATTGCAGAGATTGATGCTGATTTCTCTGGATCTTCGAGGCAAAAGAACGCTACTTTCTTCAACAGACGGTCGTTTCAGACCCCGAGCATATGCAGAATGGATGAGAATGACCCTTCGGTCACACAGCCACGGCTTGACCGTCGTTTAAGCGTCTGTGATCGCATATTCTTCAGTCATAAACCAAGTGAGTTCGATCCGAGCTTCAGGTGCAATAACAGGCCTAGTGATTACTCAAGAATACCTAGTGATTACTCTAGACCAAGTGATTATTACTCTCGACCGAGCGATTATTCTCGGCCGAGTGATGTCTCTCGGTGGGGTTCTTCGGATGATGATAATGGTCCAGGCGATTCCCCAAGCAGAGTCTTATATTCACCAGGGTCAAATGCTGGTTCTGCATCAAACGAGAATGGCTATAGAATCCCGTGGAACTCTTCGCAGTATTGTTTGGTGGCTAGCAAACAAATGGTTGGTATTTTTTTAACAATTTGGGTGAAAAGTGAGTTAAGAGAACACGTCAAGAACATGAAAGTATCTTGTGTTGGCAGAGGATTAATGGGTTATCTCGGAAATAAGGTAAAATTCTTGTGCTTCAGTACCGTGTGAGTTAGTTAATTAGTGGTTATTAAAATGTGCTTTTGTGGTTCTTGTAGGGATCAATCTCAATTAGTATGTTGCTTCATCAAACAAGCTTTTGCTTTGTCTGCACCCATTTGACCTCGGGACAAAAAGAAGGCGATGAGCTGAGGAGAAACTCTGATGTCATGGAGATACTCAAGAAAACACGGTTCCCTCGTGTCCAGAGTTCTGCAGGCGAGAAGTCCCCAGAGAATATCCTTCAGCATGAGTAAGTGAATCAAATACTTTATTTTCAGAGTCTCTTGGATTGAGTCATACATTCCACTTCATCACTCTTTTGCGCTCAATCTTTTTGTTTTCTTTGTTTCCATTTGATTTAGTCGAGTAATATGGCTTGGGGATCTGAATTACCGGATAGCGCTCTCTTATCGATCTGCGAAAGCACTTGTCGAGATGCAAAACGGGAGGGCATTACTAGAGAACGACCAGGTACATTGTAGTAGATATAATGCATATATATAAAGCAATAGAGTTTCGCTTTTCTCATTTTATAGAGTGTTCTGTTCCGAAACACTTAAAAACATTTTGCTGCAGTTACGGATAGAGCAGAAACGAGGCCATGTGTTTAAAGGATGGAACGAAGGGAAGATTTACTTCCCACCAACATACAAATACTCAAATAACTCGGATAGATACGCAGGAGATGATTTGCATCCTAAGGAGAAACGTCGCACTCCTGCTTGGTGAGTTTCTTGCATTCGAAAATTCAAACATCAAGAACCATATACTGATCTGACAATAGTTTTCTACTTCTTTTTTGGTACTAAAGGTGTGATCGAATATTGTGGTATGGAGAAGGACTGCATCAGTTATCTTATGTAAGAGGGGAGTCAAGGTTCTCGGATCATAGACCAGTTTATGGCATATTCAGCGCAGAGGTTGAGTCAAATTACAAGAGATTAAAGCGAACCACGAGTTACTCTACTTCACGGGTCCAAGCTGAAGAACTCTTACCTTACTCCAGAGGATTCACGGAGCTAACTTTTTTCTAAAAGAAACAACCGAAAAGGAGTTCTTCCTCCGTTCTTCGCGGTAACATCTCTATCCATAAAACTTATGAACTAACCAGAAAATTAGGAGATAATAGATAGAATGTAGTGTCAGTGACATGAAGTTATCAAGGCCAATATAGTCCATTGGTAGTAGAGTAGTAGGTCCTGAAACTCAAAATAGAGACTTAGTAAGTCCATTAAGACTGGTCTGCATTTATTATATATCAGCCAAGAAAGTAACCCTCACGTTTCTCTCATATCAATTAAGGCACAACAATTTATTTGATTAAAACTGGACTCGTAAAGGGATCTATTCTTTGTTTAAGATGTGATATGATTGTCTCTGCATCGTCAGTGAAAACAACTGATTAGAAAGCCTAAGATTTGTTGTATTATTCTTGAGAGAAAAAAAGATTCTGAAATCTCGTAAGAGCTAAATATTGTATATTTCTCTTCATCATATTATAATGTATATAATTTGATTCGACTTTTGTCAGGTGATTTAAAGTTTTTTTTCGATTGTTGAAGCCTTGAAGAGTGCTGATGGAGACATTCCATTGCTCCTTTTAACACATTAGAAGCAAGACAACAGGTTGGTCCAACTTCTCTTATGTCTGTTTCCGGTTCGGTATTTTTAACTTATCTTATAGGGTAACTTTCCGGTTTACAGGTGTAAAAAGGCTTGTAATTTGTCTTGGTTCAAAGGTTCTTCTTTCTTTTCATGGATCTTCTAACTTTGGGAGAAAAGTAATTTTTACAGCGTTGTTTTTAGGTACTAATTAATCTCAAGGTAATTTTATTTCAATTTTGTTAATAACATGCAGTTTAACTTATCATAAAACTTGTCTTTTGTGCAGGATTATGGAACTGACAAATGATTTTTTTTTATATAATTCATCATTCTTTTTTAGTTTAGTGTTTAGGGAATATTATTTTGCATATTATTATACGTGAAGTGTGTTCACGTCTTCCCGAGACAATGAATTGTTGTTATGCTTGTTGATCAGGTTAGCCGTTTAAGTGTAACAAAAAGATTATACAAAAATAAAAGCATTATTTTATTTTTATTCATTTTCATTGTTTCCTTGCAAAGAAAAAGTAAAAGAATGAAAATATAACATCATGTAATGATTATTGTACTGAAAAAGTAAGGGTTTCTTGATAACCTCGAAGTTCACTCATTCTCTGATTCGATATTAGACTATATACATTTAATGATTATTTGTCTACTATCATGCAGACATGAGTCATGGAATGGCGTACTCACACAAACTCAATCATCACAGACTCAGAGTTATGATTTATGATTATTATTATCGATTTAAAGAGTTTATTATAGAATAAATTAACGAGTACTTCACATTTACATATTTATAGACCACTTCATATATTCACTTGCTTGCTTTTTATTCTTTAGATGGAACATTCGTAAACTGAAAGCGGGTTGCACACACACGCACATATGTATATGTAATATCTGAATTATAAATCCCATTATAATTAACAGCAAAAGATGTAAGTAAACGATTTAATCAATAAAGTTAGTCAAAATATAAAGTGAAAAAACGTAAAATCAAAGAAAAATAGAGACCTTTTGTAATTTATAAATTTGCATGTTAATGTAATTTTCTTAAAATGTTTTGAGAGAAATGAAAGTCAAGTATTTTATCACTAATTAAAATCTGTTAAATCAACATATATAATTTGTCGGAATCATGTGACATATTGATAACTATATCTGAAATTCATGATATATGTTTGGGGTTCGAATTCAGCACTTCATAATGTTAAAAGGAATAATAAAACTACAAAACCGCTATTTGACAGAAAAAAAAATTACCTAAATACCTAATACAAATTTGCAATTGTAAACATATTTGCATTAATTTTATGCGTGCAAGAACTTTAATATTTTCAATCATTAGTTGTTTGTTTACTGTAATTTAATTAAAATAGTTCAATGCTATATAATTTTTATATTTTTTTTTCTTGTAGTCAATAATAATGATATATAAAAAGGGATGAAGTGTAAGAGGGAGAATAGTGTGAAGAGGTGAATGTAGATGGAAATGATTGAAAAAGAGTATGAAAGTGTAGAGAGTATGTTGTATAATCTCATGGCTTTCTCTTTTTCCTATTTGCTCATGATTTCTCTTGTTTCAGCTTTCGTGATTACAACATCACTTGTAAATTCCCTTCTTCTTTTTTATTCATTTACATCAACATATAAAACCCAAAAAAAAAAAAAAAAATCTTGCAAAATGAAAGTCAGAGAATGATCAGTTCTAATTTTGTTTTCATTGAAAATCTTATTTTACAAAACATTTAACAATTGAACAAAGAAGGAATGTAAAGTGTGGTCCATAATATAAAATTACAAATCAGCACCGACAATTTTTCAAGTTAAACGATACGGGCCCAATTTGACGTCCTTGACCATACCCAATTCGACGTTCAAGAGAGGACAGCTTTCTTGGATATGACCCGATTGCCAAGGAATTCAAGGTATTGTCAATGGTCTGTTCGCTTGTTAGCAATGTTTGGATCTCTAAGGAGCACCAAGTTCCAACATTAGGAACTAAAAATTGTCATGGACGATGGTCGAATGTGGCATACCACATCGTGGACTAGAATAACTTTTTGAGAAAGACACTAATACATCACTTACAGGATCATATCAAAAGTACAGAGGAAACACAGAAAAAAAAAAACAGAAACAGAGTATTTATTTCATATTCCACAAAAAGTCCAACATATATATAATCTGAATTAATCTTTTTGTTGATCAATTACTTCAAAGGATCAGAAGGCAAGAAACTAAACATAACCATATCTCTGTTTCATAATTAGAAACTTCCTTTCATAAAAAGTTGGGTTTATTAGAGAAGGTGTGATGATAAAAAAAATGTATAAAAACTGAATTGTAAAAATTAAAGTATAACATGTACAAACTCAATTAAAACATGTATGAATATATTATTTTTTAAAGTATAGACCAAATTACAATTTTTTTTTTTTTTTTTTTGTTGAATTTATTGGTATACATGTTCTAGTCTTCTGTAAGAGTTTCTGGATCTTGTAACTTCTAAGTGGGCTCTTCTACATCATATATATAAACTTAACGAAAAATTCAAAATTACAATTGACATTTTAGAAAATTTATAAACTCAACTAGAATACTCGTCTTTATATTGTGTGTTTGGCATAGAATAATTTGACCAAAAGCAGTCACTCACATGTACGTGGCCATAAGTAAAAAAAAAAAAAACCAGAAAAAATTGTTGTATTAATGAAAAATCAGAAAATAGATAAAAATGTAATTATCCAGGGAGACTCCATAATAGCGGAAGACACGGAGGAGTGTTCATTAAATGAAGAGAAGGTTAAATTAACCAATTTAATTTTAATGGCGACTCGCAATCTTTTCTCTATCCCAATCTCACCTTCTCAAATTACACTTTTGCCATTCACCTTCCTCCCCATCAACCACGGCACAGGACGCCTTGCAATCGCCGCCCGATTCCACCGCCGGAAGATTCGTAGGAGACCTCTGGATAGGAGAGATATGTCCACCATAGTTTCAATCCCGGAGCTTCCTCGCAGGCGGGATTCAGAGGAAAGTCTGCTTCTAGATTCTAGAGTTAGTAAGTTCCTCGTCTTCCATCAATTTAATATGCTCTCAGTCTTTGGGTACAGCGAAAGATAGTGAATTGGTTCGCAAGAGTCACTCTTGTGATAATTTTTTGGCAGAAAATCCAAGTTCGGGCTAAGAGTAACTGCAGGAATCACGCTATTAATTGCCTTTTTGTTAGTTAATAATTGAGCTTTTTTGTTGCAACTCGGTTTCTTGTTTAATTCATGATTTTGCATGGAAACAGTAACTCTTGTGAGGGGGCCAGCTTCTGTTCTTATGATCATGACATGGGTGTATCTCTTTCTTTAATGTACGAATGTGTGTATTTATAGGTGTAGCTGAAGGAGATACAGCAAAGACGGATGTCGAAGGAGACAGAAATACTTCTATTAGAACACAGCCTCGTAAAGGAAGATATCTTAGTAGCAGAAACAAACTTTTCGGTGTTGAATTATCACCAGACAATGTTGCTGTCGCAATGGTGTATTTTGTTCAAGGTGTTCTAGGACTCGCAAGGCTCGCTGTTAGTTTCTATCTAAAAGACGACTTGCATCTTGATCCTGCAGAGGTATGTCCTTGTAATGTTTTGCATATATAAGTGAAATTAGCAATGCCGTTTTAAGGAGATAGATCGAGATGCTTTTGATTTTTTCTATCGAACTTTCATGTATATATCTTTATAGGCTGACAAAAATATACTTCTTGACTAGACAGCTGTGATAATGGGTCTTTCTTCATTGCCATGGCTTGTTAAGCCTCTCTACGGTTTTATCAGGTATGACTCCTTCATCACCTTTGATTATATAATATCTTGAAAGACAATTGTCACCAATAGCAATGTTTAAGGAACTTGGTCTGTTTCACAGTGATTCTGTGCCTCTATTTGGCTACCGAAGGAGGTCATATCTAGTTCTCTCGGGACTTCTTGGTGCATTTTCGTGGAGCTTGATGGCTGGTTTTGTGGACAATAAATATAGTGCTGCTTCTTGTATACTTCTCGGTTCCCTTTCTGTCGCCTTTTCCGATGTTGTAAGTTTTCCAACCCATTGAGTGGTTTAGTTGACTCCGTTTAAGGTTTCTCGATCAAGTTGCAAAACAGAGAGATATTCCAGAAAATTGAATTGTTGAGTGGTTGAGTTGTTATAGGTAGTAGACTCAATGGTAGTGGAACGGGCTCGTGGTGAGTCACAAAGCGTGTCGGGATCTCTGCAGTCCTTATGCTGGGGATCCTCAGCTTTTGGTGGAATTGTGAGTTCCTATTTTAGCGGATCCCTGGTGGAGTCATATGGTGTAAGGTACAGTACACAACTTTTCCTCAAAAGAAGCTTTTCTATTTCGATATCCTGTGGTGTAAATTACTAACTTGGTAGCATTCTAAAAGCTGTTACACCTCAGGTTTGTATTCGGGGTGACAGCTTTACTACCTTTGTTAACTTCAGCAGTTGCTGTTCTCGTGAACGAACAACGTGTGGTCAGACCAGGATCAGGGCAGAAAGAGAACATAACCTTGGTCAGTCCTGGCTTTCTTCAGACCTCAAAGCAAAACATGATTCAGCTATGGAATGCCATCAAGCAACCGAATGTTTTTCTTCCGACCTTATTTATCTTCTTATGGCAAGCCACGCCACACTCTGATTCTGCAATGTTTTACTTCACGTATGTTCTCTTTCATTTGGTTCATGGTCAACGGCTTGTTTTCATATCCACTGAGATGGTAGTTACTTAAGTTGCTAGCTAATGCTATCTGGTTTAAAATTACTTATCAGAACGAATAAGCTCGGCTTTACTCCCGAGTTTCTAGGACGAGTTAAACTTGTGACCTCAATTGCTTCGTTGCTTGGAGTAGGGCTGTACAATGGATTCCTCAAGACTGTTCCATTGAGAAAAATCTTTCTCGTGACAACCATTTTCGGCACAGGTCTCGGGATGACTCAGGTTGGTCCCACCTGTTTCCCTACAAGAACTTTTCCTTCTATATAGTAATTCTTGGGACCGCTCTTATGTTTTGCAGGTTTTCCTCGTAACGGGTTTTAACAGGCAGATGGGAATAAGCGACGAGTGGTTTGCAATCGGAGATTCTTTAATTCTAACAGTTCTTGCTCAGGTACTTTCGTCAGCATTTAATTTATCAAAATGTTTTGTGTTATGATTCCATAGTTATGCAGCAATATTGGAATGTTGTCAATGCACTGACTGCTTTAAATCAAACTGTCACAGGCTTCCTTCATGCCGGTTCTTGTGTTAGCAGCGAGATTGTGTCCAGAAGGAATGGAAGCAACTCTTTTTGCTACACTCATGTCAATCTCCAATGGAGGCAGTGTTCTTGGTGGACTTATGGGGGCAGGACTGACCCAAGTATTCGGCATCACAAGAGACAGTTTTGATAACCTATCAACGCTTATTATACTTTGCAATCTAAGCTCATTGCTCCCTCTGCCTCTACTCGGTCTTTTGCCGAAAGATTCTCCAGACGCTGTTGCTAAGGATAATGCAGACATCGAGATGAAATCTAATTAAGGAAGATGATGATTACGTCAAATGTCATACCTTTTGGGGTTGTGTATTCAGTCCAACCCTTGTGATTACTTGAGAAGAATGAAGCAAGACATTAGCTAGAAAACAATTTCATTACCGCATCATGTAACCAAAATGTTGTCATGGCTTGTATCTTGATCAACCATGTATCGACATCTGAGTATATTGGAACGCATATTTTCCCTTGTTATTTTCATTCTTAAACTGATATTAAGAGTAACAGGGGAGTACATAAAAAAATTTGATGAGTGAATTGGGCAGGGAAATGAAAGAGCCTAGTTAACTTAACAAAAAAACTTAATGTTCCAAACAAGTCTCAAGACCTGTACACAAGAAAAATAAAATGCGTTCCTTTTGGGAATGGAAGCATCTTAAATTTGACTTTGTTAATATAGTTAGATTCAATATGCTTCTTGACGATGTTGAGTGCAGTTGTCTCCTCACCGTAGTCCTGTTACAGTAAACACATAACAGCACGAATAAATCACCAGACACAAGTCGAACACATTATATAATTATTCATGGATTAAGAGAGTTGTAAAAAGACTCTTTACCTTGACTACAAGGCATGAGCATCCAACAACCTTCCTTGCATTGTCCTCTGAATCAATCTTGCAAAGCTGCAAACCACATTCAAGATAATTACAATCAGAGTCATGATTTCTCTTTTATCTTATGAGTAGAATGAGACCAAACATTTCCCAAAAAACGAAAGACTACTTACGCCAGCCCATTCACCGAGGGTTTTGGCACTTGGGAACCGTAAGCAAGTTGATATTGTGATCAGCGCAAAGAGCTTTGACCAGCTTGACGTAATCAGGGTGGTTGCAATCATCAGCCAAGATTGGTTATGTTAAAATGTGTTTAAAGCCCGTTTAATAAACGGATGGATATTAAATGGGCGAACTTAAAACAACAGTCTTAAAGGTGAAGTTTTAAATGGGCAGACCCATTTTTGATAAAAAAAAATAAAATAAACGGGCTATCCATTTAACTGTGCATCTTTAGTTTTTATTATTATTTTATTCTCCTTTTCTTCTCTTCATCCCGACAATATCTTGACAAAGTAATAGAAATTTTCTTCTCTTCATCTTGACAAACTTCCGTCTTGTCGCTATACTCGCTTCACCGGAGCTTATCGTATCCAGACCACATTCTCCAAACTCATATTCCAGGTGAGTTTCTCCTTCTGTTTTCTTAATTGGTTCTGTCATGGAAGATTAGACTCAATTTGACCTTAAAAGATCTCTTTTTATTTATATTTTAGCTTTTGTGTAGTTTATTTTGCGTTACCAGGAACCAAATTCATCGTTTCCAATACTATATAAGTGAAATTGCTTGGAATTGTAAATCTTTTAGTTCTAATTAATTCCTCTCTTATCTGGTTTTTGTCTAATATATCATGCTTCCTCTAAAGCACAAAGCTTACTCTGTTAAGTCTTTTGACGATCATCTAGTGTTCTGCAAATGTTTTAATGTTGATTGTAGTTATTTCTCCTGAACTTTTCATTGATCTTCTCTCCTCGTTGAATGATGTTAGGAGAAATGGATAGAAACTTTCAAGTCTCTTCCTGATGTAAAAGTTGAGCAAGTTTTCTTCTTTGATCCAGATGGTAATTAATCTCTTTTTCCTCATATACCGATGCGACATAGTTAATTTTAGTAGTTTGTTTACTCTTGTTAGTTAGAACAAAAGCATTTAATACATAATTTGTAATTTGCAACTTGTTGGGATGCTTGTTCATGTAAGTTTCAACTTACAGATTGTGCTGACAATTTTTTTGCAGGAAATGGATTAGGGGTAGCAAGTCGATCTAAGCCTTGAACCGGAAGTTTGTGGTATGAGTACTTAATAGAATAAAAATTAAAATAAAAATAATCAGCTTGTTGAAAACACGATAATTAAATGTAAAGAACATGTTCCTGTTCTCGTTTCTTAGCTTGAGTGTTTTGGAACAATCTTGAGTCTCTGTGTGTCTAGGTATGATCTTAACTTCTGACAACTTACGTTTCGAATCTCGTGTGCTTTGCATTTTGTATGTATCGCATTAATGAGCTTGTCTTGTCTACTAGTTCCCACGTCCCTATAACAACACCGAAGAGATAGAGATAGAGATAGTTGAGAGAGAGAGAGACTTATCTGAGAACAACCATACATTCATAACTCGAAATATTATTTCTTTTGGTTTAGACTTGGTCCGGTTATATAAAGGAATAAACACACCAGGTTCAGGCCAAATCAAACTTATCAAATGTATCATTTCTAACTGCGGGTTGATCGGCGTTGCCATAAATCCGGATCGAATCAGTGTTTGGATCCAATAATGACCGAGCTGAACTGAACCGAATTAGTCATTTGCAACTCCTACAACTGTAGCATACCAATTAATGCAAAAAAAAAAAAAGAAAGAGAAAACTTGTCTCAAAATTCCAGTTTAAGAACATCAACTTGTGGGGCTAAGTTGTTGTCCATAAACCAACAGGATATGAGCATAATTGTCTTGAACGAATCAAGAGTAGCTTAGTTAACAACAAATATGGATAGCTATATACTTTTGTTGTTGTGGCTCACATGAAACTAAATATATCCGGTGGAAAGATGAGTTCGAATCTTTTCTGGTGCTACACAAAGTGGTACCACCGGTCCATCTTCGGCAAGAGTATAGCTAGGATGTTGCATTTCAGCTCAGGTCATTCGATTTTACCCGTAACAAATAGAGCCAGTTGATATACATATATTCAAATAATCAGTTCAGAGACCCTCACTTGATTTAGTGATAACTTGGTCAGTAATTTTTATTTATCCAAATTAACTGCATCCAATTCAAATCCAAACTATCAGTATCCATTGTTACCTGATCCTAAATAAAAAGGGGAAGAACACTTAACTGATAAGGTTACTTATAGATAAACATTTTTACGATCTTAAAAAAAAGGTTCGACCTGAGTGATCTGATTGGTCGGACCAGTGATAACTCGACTTCACCTTATCGGCCGGACCAGTGTGCCGAAACAGGACCACGCTATGGGGGGGGGGTAGTCGTACTTGAACTAATATCTTTTGGAATATACTTCATGTTGAGTGGACCAATCTAGGTGGTGGATGAATTTTCCTCCTCAGTTAGCTCTTTTCGTAATTTACAAGGACAATCATACTTCATGTTTTGTTACAACTCTATTTTATATGGTTATATGAACAAACCAAAATTAATAAATAACATTAACGAATAAAGAACTATCTCTCCATGTTAAATGCAGCTTTGTATTTCAGAGTCCAGAGAGAAAAGTAAATAAATGAAAAACTAGAAAGTATAAAACCAAAAGAAAGAAAAAAAAAACTAAAAAAGTAAAATAGATGCAAAACTAGAAAATATAAAACCAAAAGAAAGAAAAAAAACTAAAAAGTAAATAAAGCCTCCACATTCACTCGAACGGACATCCCCATAATTAGGGTATATATGTTTCTTTCTTTTTAATAAAGTAAGATATATATTATTTTTTTGTCAATTTAAAGCATTTCTATTAGAGATTTTAACAGTTTTTAGCATAGATTTTTTAACAGCTTTTAAATTTTTTAAAAAATAGAAAAATAGATTTCTTAAAGTATAGTCTCTTAATTAAGAGTTTTAAGAACCAGTTTTTAGTAAATTTTTTAAAATTTATTATTAAAATATTTTTAAGAAACTTTAAAAGATTATAATCAATAGAGGTGTTTTTAGATATTCCTTTTAACATTGTGAGATATTTCGATCGAATCTCAAATATATGTCTTAAGTTTTAGAGATGATCACTATTATGTCATATAATTCCGATGGATATATATCTGTTTTCATTGTTTTTTTTGAATCTATTTTGTAAACTTTTCATCAATACACATGTGAATTAATGATCCTAATAACTGTAGCTAAATAACATAACAAAATTACAGTTTTAATTTGTTTTTGCAACACAAGTGCATGTGGTGGTGATTGGTGAACATAATCAACATTTAGACTCTTGGTAGCTGCATTACGATTCTTGAAATTAAGAGAATAGATAGTAATTGCACTAATTAATAAATGAGAGAATTGATAGTAATTCCACTAATTGATAAATTACATAAGCACCCTTATAATAATAAATGAGACATTGTGGATATATAATATGCTACTCCAAAATAAGCCAACAAATCCAATTGCTCTGTAACATTAATTCTCTCTATCTCTTTCACTCTCAAAAAGAAATGCCAAAAATCATGTGGAAAAGCCTTCATCTTTGCTTCCCGTCAAATCTCACCAAATGCTATTCTTCGCCTTGCCTTCCTCCCTCCGCCGCCTTCGACGAAGACGATCCAAGCCGTCCGTCTATCGTTCTCATCAACAACTTCAACCACCACCGTGTCGTAGCCTTACCTTCCTCATCCACCACTACCACCTCCTCCTCCGCCACCTCATCATATGAATCCGATAATCACGACATTTCTCCTGATTTATCCGCCGCTTTCGCTTCCCGTCGCTTCTTCTTCTCTTCCCCTGGCCGATCCAATTCAATCACCGACTCACCCGAAACACGGTCAAGAGAATTCTCTGATAATTACGATAGTGCCACTATGAAGACTACAAAGAAGAAGAAGTACAATACTTCCGTGGATACTACCACGAGGTTATTGAGCGGAGGAACCGCCGTGAAGCAACACGTGTACTCCCCGGATCCGTTAACTGACTTCCGGCGATCAATGCAGGAGATGATTGACGCCGCCATTGACGCCGGAGAACTTAGCCGTTCCGACGACGGTTACGATTTCTTGAACGAGCTACTTCTCAGCTATCTCGCGTTGAATCCAACCGAGACACACAAGTTCGTCATCAGGGCTTTCTCCGACATTCTGGTCTCAATCTTGTCGGAAGAACGTCGAATATGATGACGTTGCGGCCGTCGGGATAAAAAAAATGACCGTGTAATGAATGCCCACGTGATTAATTTAAGTCGACGGACCTAACCTTTTTTTTCATTAACGTCTTCAAGGAAGAGAAGCTACCTCATAAAACAGGACATTCGGATACATGTTCGAGTTCGAGTTTATTTCTTTGGTTTTTTCTTTTCTTAACTCGTTTTCAAAAAATTGAATGATGAAAAGGATCGAAGTTTTTTGAGATAGATGTTAAAGATTTTAGATAATTACATATATATATATATGATTGGATATTGTAAAGATAGATATTTTGTTTTCGAAATAAGGACAAGAAACTTAAAAGATTTCTAACATGTTGGATACTAGACTTACTATACTATAGTATCTGATAAGTGGGGAAAAAAAAAATCGTTATCTTTTACCGCACAATGTAGCAGACCGGGATATCAATACACCACTCTAGTCTCAACCCATGGTCGAGACTCGAAAGTGAACAGAGAATTCGAAACATCTTTTCGTGTTTAAGTTAACTATTGGCGAGCATTATATATAGTTGGACGTACATGTCTGATTTTATGGACAAAACTTGTTTGGAGGTAGCAAGTTTGTAGGAAGCTCAAAGTCCAAATCAAATTAGTAAATATATATCAAAAGTTAATATTGAACTTATGAATTATAAAATGAAAGCTAAATACGTCCAAACAACTTTATGCCAAGAGTTAAAACTGAACTTGGTTTGATCAATGAAGAATAAAGTATTGTAGACAGCAAAGTATCACCGAGGTGCAAAGCTTGAGGCATCGATAAACTCAATAGTTGCTTATATAATATCAAGGCATGGATCTTGTTTTAAATATTACTATGAATCTATACATTGGTTAAGGAAAAACTAGTTAATGGTTTAATTGATATAGTGTAAATGTTTTCTTTCTTTAAACATACATGACGAAGAAGACATGTAGTAATAAATAGTCAACATAGTATGTTGTAAGTGTGTCACCACCAATGTTCTAGCCCGCATAAATCATGTTGTTAGCAACAAAAAAACACATAAACCAATATGTTATTTTACTACTTCCCAATGTTTACTTATAGTTTACCGGTTGACAGGGAAAATTAAAATAAAAAGCTCTCCATATATATAAGTAACTGCCGACAAAAAAATAATAATAAACTTTTCCTTATATTTCCATCCATGTGTCTGAAAATTAGATTTTTTTCTAAATTTAAGATGAAAATGCATGGATATATAATTAAGAAATCATTAGGAGTCCTACATGTCTTGCTTGTATTGTTTAATTATGTACAAAGTGTGTTAAGTAATGCTTCCTCAATTTTAAATATGTAAAATGTTGTAAAGAATGTTTGATGTTTAAAATATAAAATGTTAATTTAGATAAATTTTAAATTTTTAAAAAACTGTGTGACTAATTATATTTTGTTTTGTTTTATAATTAGTTGAGTTGTTTTTACATTTATATTTTTAATAATTATTATAAATAAAAATAATTTTCTTATGCTTGTGGCCAAAACATTATATATTTTGAACAGAAAGCGTATTGTTTGTACTTCATTTAAATACTGAGATCTAGTTGTTTTTGAATATTTACATAAGATTTAGACACATAACACAACGTGAGACAAAATAAAATAATTGAGAATCCTAAGAGACGGATGTTGGAAGGTCCAGTCGCCCAAATAAACTATAAAATAATTGTAGTTGATAATAAGAGTCTAATAATTATTTTTCTTAAACTAAGTATTATAATGATAGTTGGTTTAGGTAAATATAAGACCATACCTTTTGTCTTATTCACTAATTAAATAAATAAACCTAATCTCTAGACCCTCTCAAATGCGAATATTTTATGCAACCAAACACAATTTGATTTCTTCATTACGAGAGGATAAATTGAAATATATAGGTCTAAATAGTTCTTATTTGTTAATACTTTTAGTAAATGCTATGTAGTATAACAGTTTATGGTGGTTTAATAGTTATAAGATTTTTCTATGAAAATTGAAAAAGTAGATTATGAATCTTTTCACAGCTATTTCCATTATGTTTGATTGCTTTAAATGATAAGATTATAAGAAATATCAGATATTTTAACTTATATTTAGAGATTATTTTGAATTTCAGTTTGAGATTGTCGGTAAAAAAAAAGAAAGATAGTATGTAGTATAATATTCTTTTGTTCTAAGAATACTTATAGTGCAAAATGAAAATATTTTTTAAAGAGAAGAAAACAATTTTTTGCAATGAAATAAGCATATATTATATTGCATGGATGCGCATATCTAATCTCATATTCGTAAGGCTTGTAGGAATATGTATGTGGGTTTAATTGAAACTAAATTTTACTATGATTTCGTATTTGGAATTTTAATTATAATTATAATTTGGAAAAGTTAGACGACTCAAAACTTCTATAATACTAATAAGCAATCTCAAGTATACTTGTCGAGTTGGTAAACGGTGCCTGGTTTTCTGCCGCTTGTCTCCAACTCTTCACAACCACTTGGTTGATAGGTCAATACAAATTTACGTTTTTGTTTACATACAATTTTTCTTGTTAAACTTAGAGACTATGACGACACTAGTTGTTACAAAAGGAGAGCTAGTTTAGGTCAAATGAACAGTAGAGTTTTCATGCGTATAATTGCGCTGCGAATTTAAGGTCAATTAAATAGGGAGTTTTTATGTGTCAAAGTAACAATGTACAGTTGATATGTAAATCTTGCGCTCGTTATTCTTCCCCAAATTATGTCAATCACCTCAGCTGTTTCTGACGATTTTACGAGGGATTTTTTCGTCGGAAAATCATATTTTCTTGTAGTGAAATAATAAGGTGGCCGTGTCACGTCCCGATGATTCATGGTAAGTATGTATAATACGCCCATGTAATCATCAATTAAAATTTGAAACAAATCATACAACAGTTAACAACTGGAATTATAGTTAAAACAGCTGGAATAGCTCAGGTGTTTAGAGGGTGTAGCTGTTAACAAGGTCAGAGGTTCGACTCCTCCTAGCGATTTTTTTTCTTTCATTTTCTTACCTACTAATCTCGGTGGGAAAATCGTCATACACCTCAAAAACAAACCAAAACCATCCATCAACCTTTAGTACATGACATCAGTAAATGAAATCACAACCTGAGGAATGTTCATCTGATCCCTGATCAGCTTGGTTAATTACGAGTGTCTTCATATTCAATGTTTTGTCCTTAAAACTTGTTAAAACAACACAACAACATATCAAAGGCTCAAAAGAATGTGTCTAAGACTCCATTTATTATACAATTTGCTTAACATTATTACCTTATTACACATATAAACATTCTCACTCCTTCCATACAACAAACCCAAAACACACAAACTATGCAAACCCATCTCTAAACGATCATACAAAACATCTTCATTCTAAGTTTAGCACCAACCTATTTTTATCCAAAATTACATCTTCCTCGGAACAATAATCAAATCAAGAGCAGATCCAAATTTCACATTCAAAGCTTAAGCAAACTAACCATGTCCATCATCAACCGTCGGCATCCTCACTTCTATCATTGGAACCACCGGACTTTTTGAGCCCGACATCAACAAAGCTGCAAAGACTCACAAGGAATTCGATGCATCGATATCCATCTGGAACATCTTTAGACGATGGTGGAATCCCAATGATCTTGAAGTAACCAAGAAAATGATTCTCTTTTTGGTTATTTTAGATAAATTAAAAGATGAGAATTTTTTTTATGATTCATATCTTATTTTTATATCTGGACATATCCAAAAATAACTATATAAAGTAATTACATATATGATTTGATTCTAATATCTTGAATTTAAACTATCTAAAGTTATCCAAAATATCTAAAAAAATTCTGAATTATTAAAAAATAATAATATATTTGGATTTATAATTATAATTTTGGATATTTTAATTTATTATAAATATTAAGATAACTAATATCTATTGAGTATATACTTACATATTATATATTTTTGGATATTTATTTGGTTCTCTATTTGATTTAAATTTGGTTCCTATTTTTTATATATAGGAGTCTAAATTTCGTAAGGATATTTATATTGATCATGCTGATTTGATATTTATATTTCGGTTCTGGAATGTTTCTTCCCAGTCTTTAAATTATGTTTCAGTGAAATTAGTAAATCTATCAAACTGTTTGTTGATTACTTTTTAATCAAATCAATATATTATAATTATTTTTTACATGCAAGATTTCATAAGAAGGGAACAAAATATTATGATTCGGACAGAAATAGTAATTGTGCATTCTTCTCTGGCTCCAATGGTTTGTTTGAATAATTACATGATAATTTATCGAATGAATAATTACATGATAATTTATCGAATGAATAATTAAGACAAATGATAATACAGTATCATAGTCGAATCTTTCACGATAGAAGGGGAAGTTGTATAAAATGTCCAACCAATAACCCAACACATTGGTGACATCTCTTGATAGGAAGTGATGTTTAAAAGGAAAAAAATATCAACTATTCAGTAAAATATATATATATATATATTTTGAGAAAGGGTATTCACAGTAAAATATTTTATCAATAAAAATATAAAATCAACATAATCATGAGCCACGTCGTGTTAAAAAACGAAAACATGAGCCACGTAATTTTTCTTACGCGACAAAATTCAAGATACATTATGTGGTTTTGGGAAGGTGGTGAAGGATGATGCGGGATAGACAACAAAATTTCTTTTCCTGATCTTGTTTGGTCACACCTAAAAGTAACTTAATTACTAACAAAAAAACGTACAAACAATCGAATTATATCCTACCAACGCGTACGATACTGCTGTGACGAGAAATTTTTATCAATAAAACACGTGTTTTGTGTGTGGAGACTTGTGGTAGTGACATCTTATTTAAAATTTCATAAAGGCGATGGTTGTTAAGAAGACAGATAAAAGCCTACGATTGACGACAATTCATTTGAAATTATAAAATTTTCTGGTTTTTAAATCTTTAACGAGACTATGACAACTGAACAAGAAAAGAAACAAAGCATTAAACCATGAGCGGTCACAATCATAAGCTTGGTTATCGACTAGGATTCTAGTAAGTTAAAAATATCTTTAAGTTGTATTAATTGTCTTTTTTCTTGATTTTCCTAATTCTTGATGTAATTTCTAATTTGTGATCAGATTTGGATGACACATTATACCCTCTGAAAACCGGAATAGCACCCTGTCAAGAAAAATATCGACGGTAACATAACAAAAACGATGATTATTTTGTTTTTACTAATATTTCTAAAACTTAGGTTAAATTAGTATATATGTTCTGGGCAAGTGGAGAAATTTGGATTCTCGGAGAGTAAAGCTTCAAGTGTAAGAGTTGAGCTCTTCAAGACTTATGGAAGTACTCTCGCTGGCCTCAGGGTAAATTTCACTTTTCCAAATTCTTGTATTTTTTGTTTTAAAAAAATTAGGTCAATATATTATTGATTTCTCATTTGTTGTCTTTATTTTCTTATAAATTTTGTAGGCGTTAGGTCACGATGTTCATCCTGATGAATATCATAGGTAAAAAGAATCATCATCAACATATAAATTTACCTTTTTTCCCAAATGAAACATTTTTGTTCTCAAAAGCTTTTTTTGTGGCTTTTCTTGAAAATTTGTTTGCAGTTTCGTGCACGGAAGGTTACCGTACGGTTTGATCCAACCTAACAGCAAACTACGAGACCTTTTGAACAAAATCAAACAGAGTTTATTTATTTTTGTAGAGTATTTATTTTGTTCTAAAATGAATAAATGATCACATTGTTTTTGTTCTTGGGTCATCAGATTTTTACAAATTCAGACAGGAATCACGCGAAGAAGGTTCTTGAGAAATTGGGTTTAGAAGACTGTTTCGAAGATATGATTTGTTTCGAAACAATGAACCCGGATTTATTCGGGTCAACAACCCGACCTGATGATCATCCCGTCGTCCTCAAGCCTTCGTTGAGCGCAATGAATATTTGCCTCTCGCCAAGGTTGACCCTAGCCGGACGGTAGTTTTCTTATTTTTATATATATTAAAATTATTTTCTTAATAATTAGCTCCACCGGTATTAAACTGCTTTTACATTTTTTAAAATAGGTGTTTTTGGATGATAATACCCATAATATTACCGCGGGTAAATCTCTCGGGTTTCGCACAATCCTGGTAATTTTTTACTCCATCCACAATCCTTTTTTTCCCCGATATTTATATGTGAAAGTTCTTTTTTTTTTTCTTTCTAATTTGGTTAAAAAGGTGGGTAGATCAGAAAAGACTAAAGATGCGGATTATGCGGTAGAGAATGTAGCTGAGATAGCAACGGCGGTGCCGGAGATTTGGGCGACGGCTACGACAGGATGTGATGCCGGCGGTGAGAGGATCAGACGGAGCAAGAGTGAGCTGGAAGGTATAGCTTCAATCACAGCCTTGGGTGCGTGACGTATCGAGTCGGCGAATGGTGCCCGTTGGATATTTTAACGTTTAGTGGTTGGAATTGTACATATGGCGTTAAATGTCGATAATGCATGTGAATAAATAATAATAGTGATGGTGGAGAATAATAATATTCATCCCATCTGGACACTTTATGTAAATACGCAATGAAAATACTAATGTATGATGACCATAATTTTTTAAAAATATGTTTTTTTTGTCAAAGATGTACATCTTTTTTTCTAATTACCAAAAGTATGTTTTGGAATAGTTTTCAAAGGAATTTTAAGCTTTATTGTTTTCAAAATTTTGCTAATATCTTAATTTATCAAATGCATATACAGTATAAATGAATATTCGATAAATAAATAATCTCGACAAATAAATAAAATTTGCCGGTCCCGACTTGGGCTAATGTGGTAAATGAATAATTTTGTTAAATGCATTAATGAATAATTTTTTTTGAAATCTTTAAAGACCCTATATAAATATAAATGAATAATCATCACATTTCATTAGAAATATATATATATACATATTAAAAAAATTAATCAACAATCTTCGTACACTTATTCATTCTTTTACAAAAAAGAATTCTATAGTATTTTACTTTTTTCACCAAAATTTATCTCATCCTTGATTTTTTTTATCGCAAATAAAATTTTATAAATATTTTGTTTGTAGAAAGTAGTTTCATAATGTAATTGGAAGCCATTAAATTGAATGTCAAAAAGATGATAAGAACAACTTATCTTATTGATCTTTTTTAGAAATTCTCTCAAAATTAAACAACTTTTTATGGTCTCTTATCACTTTTTTAGGTGATAGAATTCATCACCAAAACTTATGTTTATATACATTACATTAAATCTTAAGAACTAGAAAACTTCTTTTTCATTTTATATCAATATAGAAAACTTTCTTATTATAACTCTAAAAAACTTCATTTTTATATTTTTAAAAACTTTTTTTTTTATATTTGCAAAAATACTATCTAAATGAATGAATGAATAATTTTGCTAAACGAATATTTTTGTCTGGTCCCAAAAATATTCATTTATAGAGGTTTGACTGAAATACATTTAAGAAACATATCAATGATTTTTTTTTCCTGTTTTTTTATCAAGAACATATATTATTATTATCCATGTTTAAACCAGAGTGATGAGTAAAAAGTATGTTCAATGTTTATTCTAAAAATCAATTTCGTAAATGGAAAATCCTAATTGACGTGCCTTGTCGGATTATATCTCCACCGTCCGTTTTATTATTTCCCCTACTACACAAATGGGCTAAACGAGGAGCTTAAAAGAATAGAAGGCCAATTTGAAAAATCGTTAATCCTTCACGACGTTAGCAATGCCAATGCACAGATTTTTTGGTCATTGTTTCAATTATATAAGAATCTTAGGTTGTTGAGCATCTTTAGTGGATCATAATGATATTACCTGGTATTCTATCTTGTGAAAGCGTTCTAACTTCTACTCTAGATACAATTATTAACTTCTACTCTAGAAACAATTATTAAAAATGTCACTCATGCTCTAGATACAATTATTACCTATTGAATCCACCGGATACATCCATTTGTTCAAACTACGATCTTCACATCTCTAATTTCATTGTCTTTCTAGAGTCTCTGGTGAAGCCCTGACTACATGTTCGATGAGCTTTACGAGGTAGCAGACTCTTTACGTTCTTGTTCTCTGATCCTCGTCTCCAAAGCTGAAGATGAGCTGATGCAGCATTGCAAATCTTGCCGTCTTCATGCTTTGCAAGTCCCTCAAGCCTCTCCATCATCCGTCTTGGCTTTTGAGGTTCTGGAGTGACATTGATCTTCATTAGTAATGTGATAGTCCCTAAAAATATTGTTCGCTTACAATGGATTTCATCTCTTCCTGACTTCCTCACACTCATACTACTCTTGATACAATGTTTTACAACCTATTGAATCCAGCAGAGATATTTTTTTTTTGTTCAAACTACGATCTTCATATTACTAATTTCATTGTCTTTGTAGATTCTCTGGTGGAACCCTGACCGCATGTTCGATGAGCTTTACGAGGGTTGTTCGAAAACGTCTTGGTAGCAGACTCTTTACGTTCTTGTTCTCTGATCTTCTGCCTCCAAAGCTGAAGACGGGCTGATGCAGCATTGCAAATCTTGCGGTCTTTATGCTTTGCAAGTCTCTCAAGCCTCTCCACCATCCGTATTGGATCTTTAGGTTGATCTCCATTAGTAATGAGATAGCCTCAACGCAGCGATACGCATCTGCTTTGCCCGAGAGAATCCTCTTAGCGTTGGCTACGTCAGCGGCTTTCTTTACTGCTTCGAACAACTCGACCATCTCCTCTATTTTAGATTTAGGGTTTGACGAAGCATCATGCCTCCTCGGAGGAGGAATCAATGTTGTAGTTGTAACGTTACCATCTGTGTCTTTAATGTTCCGTCTCGATTGCTGAGGAAGGGCCGTAGCAGTAACAGAGGAAACCTTTCCAGCATCTTTAACTGATCCACATGGCTGCTTCGTCGTAACAGACTTGCAAGCATCGGTCTTTGTCTTAATCTTTACCACAGCTTGACGAGTCAGAGTTTTCTGATCTTGTTCCTTAATCGAAACCAAAATCTTGGTCTTTGCCTTTTTCTTCATCTTGACTGTGTCATGAGCCAAAGGCCCCGGATCCTCTTTCCTCTTCAACTCCAAAAAGCCTGTGGTTTCCTTCTTCTTCGGCTTCAGACGAAACTGGGTAGGACCGGCTTTGAAGGAATGGTCTCTTCCTTGTGCGTAGAGCGTCGTCAACCAGGAATCAAACAAGGACTGAGATTCATTCCGGATTTTAGGGTTTCTATGTCTTCTCAAAGGCTCCAGTTTAAATAAGGACGTAGACAATTGAAGAATATCCTTGACGGTGAGGGAGAAAGACTTCAAGTAATTCAATACATCGATGCATCGCTCGACTCCCCCAGGGCTTCGCGTATGATTAGTGCTCTTGATTGCAGCAGAAAACAAATCCTTCATCTTTTCTTTCTTTGTTTGTTGATTCTCAAGAGAGCGTACAAAGAAATAAAGTCAGGTGGCTAGGGTTACAGTGTGTGCTTTGATGATAGATAATCGAGAAAGATGTAAGAATGGCAGTAGTAGTGACATATATAGTGGATAGTGTGAGCCGCCTTGTCCCGAAAAAAAGAAATTCTCTTTATTGCGTAGTATCCAAGGAACTCCTCAATTTCCCTATTTTTTCACCGATAGTCTCATTCTCTGTGTTTCTAAGAAGGGGCAGTTTCGTCAAAACATAATCCTAAGGACAATCAAATTTGGATCAAACCAGGGCACAAGTATAAAAAATTGTTCTCTTGTTTTGGGTTTGTTAGGTTAACCTCGCTATGAGATGTTTTTGTAGCTGAGTATGAGTTCAACCATTTTGATATGCAGAAGAGAATGTAGAACATGTCAGTTGGTAGAGAAGCCGGAGGTGCTGGTGGTGCTTACTCTTAAAATGTCTTGAAGAGACTTGAAAATATTTGGTCCAACATACACACTCAACCATCAGGTATATATAACAAACAACTGTTACCCATTCGTATGAATTAAGAAGATATTTCTTTTGTTGATGAATGTGAACCTTTTGCAGGGTTTGTTAGACTATGGTATGGGGAACAGTATCGTGTTAAAATTTACGGAATATGATAAAAAGTTTAGATAGACTTTCTGGGTAGAATGAAGAACAAGATTATAAAAGTAAAAGATTGATGAAAAACATAAATAAAGGAGATTAGAGAGAATAAGAAAGTATGTGAAAGATGATTATATTTTCTTGAATAATTTGTTGCATATGGTATAATATTTATAATGGATAATATGAGAGATACATAAATGGAGATATTATTGAATTACCAGCTTCATACGTAATATCTCTTATATCTATTGTCTTGGGACCAAGAGATCTTCTGAAAGCTTCTAAAAAGTTTATGTAAGCTTTCTTTCCTTTAGGTCTTTCTATGGACCTTTCGTTTATGCTTTCATTCAAACCTTTTTTTAAGCCTTTATTCAGATCTTTTTTTACTTTGATCAGTCTCCTCCTCTTCTTTGCTTTATTCACTCTCTAATAATGGGAAGCTTTGACATTGCGGTTTGTGGGGGCACTTTTGGGGATCTTCCTAGCGACATATGTGCAAAGGGTTCAAGAGTTGCTGTGGTGGTAAAAATAATTAATTCTCTTTAGCTGTAAAGAAGTGAAGTCATTCTAGATTACTACAGCCTCTCGAGTATTCTCTCATCTAATATGATTTAGCTGTGCGTTATCTGATGCTTTTTCCTTAAGAACATCCTAATTAAGAAGAGAATTCAACATATTTTAAATAGATAGGTTCTCTATATATTTATTCATCAAATCTGGTTTCTTTGGTGATCTCCTCAGGTCGGGACACCTGTTCTGCTCGATTGGTCAGTTCATGTTTTCATGCTGGGCTTATATACGTTCCTCTCTCCATACATCGATCCAGTAACATCATTTTTTCAATTTTGTTGTTGTTTTTTTGGGCCCATACTCTGAGACTCTGAGTCCATCACGTGGGTCTTTTAAACCGACTCCGAAAAGGAGATCGGTTTTTAAAAGCAAATACTCAACGACCTTAAAAATAATAGTAAATAAAAAAAAGCTTATGCATTACAAAAGTTGTAGCTACGTTTGCTTTTGGGTGAATTGGAGCATACCGCGTGATATCATCTTCTCTTTTTTTTTTTTTTTTTTTTGGGTAAAATATAATTTGATGAATTCGAAACGCAAAAATGCGTGGCCAAGAAAAATTGCGTTTAGTAAATTAAGAACTACTATTGGTCGGTTTACCAAACAACCAAACTTTGTCTAACTTTCCTCCTCTAATTATTGTCTAGAAGTAGATGTACTAATCAAACGACAAGTGACGTTTACATTCGCACTGAGTTCAAAAGCAATAAATATTTCCTTTTACAAATAAAATTCCATGTCCCCTCTTGAAACTAAAGTTTTAGGACATAGTATTTTATGTATATTCTTAACGGAAAGGAAAAAAATTTAGCTGCAAATCTCAAAAGTAGATATTCTCAGCATCAAAATTTCAGTACAAATTTACCCTTGTTAAGTTGTTATCAGCCAATATTGTATGTAAGGTTTAGTTGTGTGTATATATATTCTATATCTTTCTTAACATGTAAATATTCCTATCACTAAACTTTTGATTTGAGAAAGAAACTAAAACCCTTTATTAATAAAGAAAGGAATAAACCCATGTTAAATTTTTCATTCATGTTGCATTTCTAATTTTATTCAAAAGCTTCGGCATGCATATATTTGTTATGCAAACTAAAATCAAATATGTCAATGATAGATAGTTTCCTTATTTTATGTAATTTTTCTGATAACAATACAATTTTAGAATTTATAAAATTTCATAATTTTAAAATGTTGATGTGGAATGATATTATTGGTTGTTTAAATCCTAGGTGGATAGCCTTAGATGCATTTTGCCTCCACTTTTATATATGAATAATTTATTCAATATTCAATGAAAATCTAAAGAAAAATATTGAACAAGACTTCTTCTATTAGCTTCCTAATATTTTTATGACTTTCAAATTTGTTTATACGAAAAAAAGATGCTTCTTGGCCATTTCCGTGAGTCGTAGGAAGAAATTATGAACACGTAACAATTAATGTTATCTGCCCTCACGCGGTTCTACTAAACCGACCTTCTTCTTCCCTCTATATATACATGACGACTATTTGCAAATTATAATCTATCTCACACACGTATACAATCACCTTTACATACGATTATCATCCCTTTGCTTTTGAAAGAGACCTTACAATTTGTTCGCATAATGAGTCAGTTCAGCCAAAACCAATCCGCAGGTTTGTTTTTTTGTTCTTCTTCTTCTTCTTCTTTACTTTTGTTACACTTTAAGCATCATATATATGTGTCAACCGTCATGATTAATAATTGTATTTCTAGAGATTTATGACATAAAACTAATGTGAAACATATGTTTATGTATGTGTAATTAGGAGCTTATCAAACCCCGCCAGTGTCTACCGGTCCCTACGTTGCACCGCCTCCACTCGGTTACCCAATGAACGACACGAGTCATGCTACGATGGCTCCGGTTGAGACAAAGTCCAAGGGTGATGGATTCTTGAAAGGCTGGTAAGTCTTTTTCTTTTCTTCTATAAATCTTTAATTTAATTTTGTTTGGTTAAGTATCGAACCGGATAGGTTATTGTGTACTGAAATGTTAATTACTTTTTTGTTGATTGAATGCAGTCTTGCGGCCATGTGTTGCTGTTGCGTCCTCGACGCCTGCTTCTGATTTCGGAGGAGTTTAATGGTTTATTTGTTTTGTTATCCGTGCGAATGATTCATAATGATTTGTATTTTTCTTTGCTGAACCATGTTTGTATTTTGATGAACAAAGTTTCGATCATTCTTCATTTTTGTCATCCAATTATGTTCTCTGGTGCCATTCTTTTGTATCTCAAGACTATCGTCTGGTTTTAATGAATCAACAACAATTAATGTTGGTGTTGTTACAATGCAAAAGATGATACAACAAATTTCAACCCAAATCAAAAAAATTCAATGTGTTTTGGATCTTCTCGCGCATAACCATTGCCTTGATGTCTGGAGATCATCTTCCACGCTCATTGGGACATGCCATGTTCCATCTTCAGACTCCTGCATCAATCCATCATTAAGCAAATTGCAGACAAATGACAATTTTTATTGTAGATTTGAGTTTGTGTAAGCAGAAATTGACCTGTATAATAATGGAGTATGGAGGTGGCATATGTAGTGTGAGTCCATTCTCTCTCGACACAGATATCCGAACCTAGAAACATTGAAAACCAATACAGTCAAAGATTATATAGATACACATTTGCATACTCGTATGTAAATTTAACCGATTATAGTATTGTATATATACCTGATGCTTCTCTTTCCACCTTGGGAAGAAACTAGTTCCCAGTAGCTGAAAGAGATGGTCTCTCATCTCATCGTTTGTCACCAATAAACACTTGCAACTTACAGCAGCGTAAAGCCAATACCTGAATATACCGAGTTTTCCGCAACAAATTTGAATATCACAGAACCAATGGTTTGTCTTGCTTTTGGGCAATGCACAAACTAAGAAAAAAGTGAATACCAGTCATCGTTTGAGCCAGGAGGAGTAGCATAGAGAGCACCGGCGTTTTTCCATTTCTCAAGCAAGGCTCTGTTTTTAGGGTAAGTAGCTGGACCTCCAATTACACGACTCTTGTGCAGGATCACAAGTGGTAACCTTTTCAACGGACTAATTTGTTGAAATCTTTGGACAACATTGTTAAGCTAGAGCAAGAGATGGAATCACATAAGTTAAAACTAATCAAGCAAGGATCTCGAGATTGGCATTAGAAAAGGAAAAAGAGCTCAAGATCACCTGGAAGAAGCTAAAACTACGCTGGTTGACTAACCCCATGTTGGCTCCGTCTATGACTGCATCAAACGGTCCATGTCTTTCAAGCCATTCCTACGACAAAAGACCGAGTAAGAAAACACACTTTTTCCAGCTTTGCTTTAGATAGTTTGGCTACGATCGTCAAGACAATTTTTTTTACCTGAAACTGATTAAAACTAGCTTTGACTTCTTTTTGACAGGCCAACCGAGTCAACGATGCAGCGAAGTTTTCTGTCTCAACCGGATTGATATCGATACAAACAAGCTTTTCTTTGCAACATTTACATACACCATTCTCATCCATCTCTGTTCTTGTTACATTCCATTTGCCAGTCCCAAGCCAACCCTGTCCATGCCACCCACCACCACCGCTCACAACCCCATCCCTTATTTTCTTCACATCCCATTTCTCGATTCCAGCTTTTGCAGCTACTTCAGATTTAAACCACTCCTCAATCGCATCAAAAGTCAATTTAGAAACCTGTCTCACTAAACCTCTTAATCGCTGCAATATCTCATAGACCTTGTCTGCGTTCTTTGTATCCATACTAACTATCAAAAGGGCAGTAAGCTCAGGCTCTTCAGGGACTACCTCTGATTCAAGCATATGAGCATCGACTTCATAGGCTTTGTCCGCATCACCCTTCCTACAGAAACCAAAAAGAGCTGGTCCATAAGATCTCAGCTTTGGTTGAATACCAAAGGCTTTCATCTGTTTAACCATATCGAAAGCCATTTCCGGGTCATCCTTTGCAACGGCGAGTCTAGCGCCGTTTGTGAATGTAGCTTCATTAGGAACTACTCTGTCAACAATCATCTGCTTAAATATATCAAAACCCCTACTAAGTCCGGGATTCGGAGAAGACGACTCTGTTTCTGCATCAGACAACGAGCAAACATATAGCAACACATTATAATGGTACTGGCTGAGCTGCAAGCCGTTGCGTTTTGCCTCATCATACAAGCGAAGGGCTTCCAAGACATCACCGTTCCTAGAGCACATATCTAGCTTTTGTTTCAGCATTGCTTCAGGAGACTGTTGAATAGCTTTCTTCCTTGCTTTCCTCGATAAGTTTTCAGAAGCAGAAGCTGGTGACTGTTTAGCAGCGAGGGTTATGGTGCAGAGATGTCTGTTGTGATCAACAAGAATAAGTCGTCTATCTCGGGTGCCTTTGACAGATGAGGAAGTATGGTATCCACGAAATGGAGATAAGCTACGATGCGGGAGATGAACAGATGGGATTCTAAGAAACAGCGCGAATAAAGGGCGACATGCCCGAGAAAGGGAGAAAGTAAAACAAGTTGCACGCAGCATAACTCTGAAGCTGTTGTAAATTCAATTTTCAATCCAATTCATCTGCAAGAGACAGGGGAAACATATTCATGAAGGCATCTCAAGAGTGACAAGCACAAAACGAAGTTCTAAACTTGAGAAAAAAGCTATAAATGTTCAATACATATTGACAAAAAAGCTTCAATACCAACCAGAAATCGAAGATAATGGTCATGTACGGAACATTACAATCTATCCAGAACCTAGTCCAAGAACAAAACTTAAGATAATGGTTTTGTACGAATATGAGTTATCAGTCTACAAGGGAGTAAAACTATAGAGAAACAGAGGAATTGTTTATTGGATGATATCGTCGAACATGTTGTAGACAACTCAGAAAAAAATTTGGAGTAAAGAACTTACTTCGCGCTAGAGAGAGAGAGAGACTGTCTTTCTGGTGGGGAGAATGATAAAAGATAAAGAAGAAGAAGACTTTGGTCGACCCAGCGTCTCCTTCCGGACTCACCATGGATTACACACAAGGTTAGCAGATTGAAGATATAAGAGTCTGTCCGCCATTGATGGATTTTGGATGCTACTTGCCAGCGACGCCGTTTTGCTGTAATTACTATCTTGTGAAGCCCACAAACGGCAAAAAAAATACCTTAAAAGAAAACGTTAGGGTTTTATAGATTGGGATTTTTCTTAATTGGGTTACAAATACAAAATCCAGACCAGATCACGGTTTTAGAAGTCCAGTCCGTTGTTTATAAGCAATTAACTAAAACTATTCTATATATATTATATAAGAATTATTTTCTCAAAATATTAATGACAGCAAATAAATTTCTGTACAGAAAAAAAAACTTACATTTTCTAATTGATAATACATAATTGTTTAGTTATGTAATTGTTATACTAGTTATATTTGAGTTTTGCTGTTTTAACCCACGAATAAGACAAAACAAAAGTTGGTAGATATTTATGTAACTTTCTCTGAGCTTTTATAATGTATATCAACGCATATACAAAAGAATATGAAACACAAAAGAAATCAAACTTCCATTTCAATGAATGAGATAACAAGAGTATGACAATGGAACAATGTGTATCTACAAGCACAAAACAGTGTGCGTATGCCATATCTACAAAAGCTTTGTGATGAATGTGCAGCATGTGAGATCCTTCCACTTAACGGTGATGATAGATGATCAAAGAATGTGAATGTCAAAACATTTCTACAAGAGCTTGTAGTAGCAGTCACGGCCCGAGAAGAGAGTTCGGTAGTTTCTTCCACAAGGACAGTTGATCTCAACCACAAACGCCTCACCGACTCTGTCCACCTTCACTCCTTCTTTACAATCTTTCTCTTGCTCCTCCTCTTGTGACTCAACTTCTCCCTGCACAGCAACAATCATTGTGCCAAAGAAATGGACTTTAATTCACAAGATTATAAGAGAATAAAGTGTGCTTAATGGAAGTCAATGTTCAACCAGCAAGAACCTCCCAAATAGATTCCATTGAAAATCTTGTTGATAAGACTCGAACCTTAGGACTGTCGTCTGCTTTCACAGAAGAGACTGCTTCACCGTACTTTATGAGCTTGTTACACCATTGATCCAATTCACGAACTCCGTCCTTGATAGGATACTGCCTTGATCAACATCTTGGATTAGTTTTCTTTTTTCTTTTTATCAACAAGACACATCTTCTCCAGGAGATTGGTTTGATTAGAATCAAACCTTAGGATTGTCATCTTGATTCGCAGAAGAGACTGCTTCACCGTATTGTAGGAGCTTGTTACACCACTGATCCAATTCACGAACTCCATCCTTGATAACATAGAGCATCTGATGATGAACTCAAACAACAAGTTATCAGAATCCCTAAATCGTAAAGATTCTCAAACGAATAAAAATACTCGAAAAATTAACATAGCTATAGAATTTGCTAACCTTATTGGCTTCAGAGGTTTCTGGATTCGCAGAATTTGGTTCAGGAATTGCAGTGGAGCGAGAAGATCGAAGAAGAGCATTCGAAGGTGCCGGCGAAACATCGGATACGGACCTCCGAAAGACCGGTGGCCGTGGCGGCAGAGAAGGGACGATATTACCCGATAGTGCTGTTTCTTGAGCGACGTCGCCACGGGTATAACCCGACCCGAATTTAGATGCAACGGGCGAAGCAAATGTATCGGAGAGAGATCGCTTGTAGATAGGAGACGAACGGATTCGCGTCGGATTGCAATCCGTAGGAAGCGGAACCTTCGAATAGCCCAAGAGATTAGACATTCTTTCGTCTTCCTCAGCCTCAGGTGGGGGAAGAAACAGCTTCTTGCGTCTAGGCTCGTCGGCTTCTTTCGACTCCGGGGATGGGCGTTTCACGGGACTGGTGGCAGCGGTGGAAGAAGAGCCGAAAGATCCGTACGATTGAAATTGTGGAGGAGACGAGTTCGCACGGCGGCGATCTGAGGAGTTTCCGAAGCTGTTGATACGAAGGAGAGAGAGATCAATGTTATCTTCCTCGGGATTATCGTACGAATAATCCGTTTCTCCAGCGTTATCTATTAGAGAATCTAGGGTTTCCGCCATGCTTAGAGTTAGAGTCATCTTCTTTTCTCTCAGTTAAAAGTTCAATGCCAAAATCGAAAGATGAGAAGTTAGAGGAAGGAAACGTTCACTGGAGTGGTTTAAATAGGCAACGCGGGTCGCGTGAACCGAGTCTAATTTAAACCAATCGGTTCAATTGGGTTACGTAGAACCAGTTTTCCTTCCAAGACAAATGTACAGAGGAAAAATATCAATAAACTTCACCTTCATTTAATTTATGAGTACCAGAACATTGCTTGACCTACAAGCCAAAAAAAAATCCCCAACCCAGGAAAACGAAAACCAAAACAATCTGCAGAGAGAAGCAATTCATGCAGAGGTTCATAGATTACGCTTTACATCTCTCATGGAGCTTATGAGAGAGTTTGATCAAAATTCAAAAACCCAAAAACCAAAAAAAGGAGCGTTCTTCACATATGAACATCACACCACACCAGAAGACTAATACTTCTTCCCAAGAATTATACCGATGATAACGGAAACCAGAGCCACTCCAGAGATGATTTTCACTGTCATGAGATGGGAAGTTGAAGCCATCTGAGTAGTAGTAACGTTGCCCGAAGAAGAAGAAGAAGGAGATGCCTCTGACTTCTTCTTGCTCGTACGTTTCGTAGGAGAAGAAAAGGACAAGTCAATGTCTCGAGATTTAATACCTACATCCATTGCCTCCGTTTTCTGCAAATTTGGTTTTTGACAATATAAGCAATAATGCTTTGACGTTTAAAAAAACAGGTAGTTTTAATAGTCTCAAATGCAAGGTGTCTTTCCCTGAATTCACAATTCCATATATAATTTACGGGTCTTATGTCATTTTCCTCCTAGATGTTATGATATATATGCATGTATGTCTATCAGTCAAACAGAGTTCTGCGCAGAGATAGCATGACTAACCTTAGCCTTAGCATCCGCGAGCTGCACTTTCTGTTCAAGATCTTTGACAATTGATTCAATTTCAGTGACCGCCTTTTTCTTAGCTTCAATCTCTTCTTGTGATTGCTTTAGTGCAGACTCCAGCTCTGAATGCTTCTGGAAGTGTGCTTGTTTCTGTTTCCACGGAAAAGATATCAGAGCTTAGTGACATAATGAGGGAAAACGGATTGTATCTTTTTTTTTAAATGGAATCAGACTCAAGAGTTCTAAAGAATCCCAAATCGTATTTGAGATATGTAGAAGTCAAACAGAAGAAATATCACTAACCTGTTCAGCAATGGAACTCTGAGCCGCTTGAAGCTCTTTCTGAAGCTGAAGCACTTGCTCATTGAGCACATCTCGGTCACTAGCGATATGTTCGTATTCCTGCAGTTTTGAGGTCAGTTCTGCCACTTTTACAGACGCAGCCGTTGCATTTTCAACCTGCAGAAACGTTAAACCAGTACTGTCATATATAGATCCTATCATAACAGTTGTAATTCCTTCTGTTTGAGATGAGTGCATTACCTCTTCTTTCAACTGAGCTTCGAATTTTTTCAAAGTCTTTTCAAGTTCTTCAACATGTGATTCCAAAACAGACTTTTCAGCTGCCACTGCCCTGAGCTTCTCAATCTCGGAAACCAAAGTATCAGCTTTAGACCTCTCTACGGTTACTTGTTCTTCAAGCTTTGCAATAACTGATTGGAGCTCATCCTTAGTACTTTGAAATATCGCATTGACTTGATTGTTCTCCTCGGTGAGGGAAGAAACCTGCAACACAATAAAGTGGTGTCAGTTTCTTAAAGGTTGTAGTAAACAACAAAACTGTGTCAATGTATATGGTAAATAGACATATTTAGATACATGGTATTACCTGTGATTGCAATTTATCCCCTTCAGAGGTAAGCTGCGTTTTTAGATCTTCTGTGGCTGTCTTTGAAGCCTGCAGATCTTTGGTTGTTTGCTCCCTCTCAGCCTCCAGAGCAGAGAGCTTTGTCTGCAACTCGTTGGCCTTTGATCCATGATCGGCTAGTTCCTGGTTCAGCTTTAAATTAACCTCGGCCAAATCCCCATTTTCTTTCTCAAGCCCTTGGCATTTGTCCCCGAGCTCTTCAATAGTAGATTCAAGATTCTTCAATTTCGATAAAGCCTCTTCAAGCTCAACTTTTCTTGTATCTGCAACTCCTGATGCTTCATGAGCCAACCTTTTGTGATCCTCGATTTGGTTTTCATGTATTTTTAGCTTTACAACGAAGTCCTTTAGTTCTGTGTCTTTCTGGTTAAACCTTTCATTTGTCTCTTCCAACAGTTTCAAGGCAGTTTCCTTCTCGACAGAACTAGAACCTAGTAACCCTTCAAGCTCTTGAAGTTTGATCTTGAGCTGGTTGTTTGTCAAAGTTAGAAGTTCATTTTCTGATGATGCCTGCAAATAATTTTCTTGTGCCTGACCAAACTCTTGTTTGAGTTTATCATTAAAAGTTTCTGCGGCAGCGAGTCTTCCCGAAGTCTGATCAAGTTCTTCTTCTAAAGAAGAACATTTTTCAGATGCATCAGCTAACTGCTCTTCATATGATTTTGTTCTGTCCTCGAGGTCTTTCAATTTCTCAGTCAAAGAATTGGCCTCTGAATCTCTGCTAATGAAATCTTCCATTACCTTTTGAATTCTGTGCTCCGAGTCTTTACTTAAAGAATGATACAAAGCTTCAAGCTCCATGCTTTTTGTCATAGCTTCATCTATTTCTCTTCCTTTCTGCTCAAGACTCTCTTCAGCAGACTTCAGTTTCTCCATTACTTCGCTTTCCCGTAAGCCAGCAGCTTTAAGATCGTTTTCAATGCTCCCCAATTCTCCTTGTGTGACACCCAATTCATTCCTGAGACTTTCTAAAAGATTCTCAGATTCACTGATCTTCGCGCTGTACTCATTCACTGTATCTTCTAATTTCTTTTTCTCACCCATCACAGCGTTTAGATTTTCTGTCAGTTCTCTCTCGTTCTCAGTTGCAATGTTCAAAGCAGCTTCAAGGCTCAAACTTTTCACTTGGAATGCCTCTAGTGTGGATTGAAGCTCAGCCACCTGACCCAAGTAACCTTTGGAATCTGCTTCAGTTGCCCCACACTTCTTCTCTAACGAGCTAACCTGCTCCTCAAGTTCTTGACTTCTGTATTTTTCTGTCTGGAGTAGAAGCTCTAAGTCTTTCAATCTTCCTTCTGCGTCTTCATGTTTGGACTGTGATGTTTGACACAGACCTTCTAGTTCAATGCTGCGCTGGTGAGTCGTATTAGCACGGTCTTCATGCTCTGCACCCTTCTGCAAAGCGATTCTCAAATCTTCTTCAAGCTCTGAATTTCTGGCTGATGAGTGATTCAGAGAGGATTCCAATTCAGATACTTTTTCTTTGTATTCCTGCAATTGAGTTATCGCCTGTATTTTCTCTTCTTCGGCAACTTCAACAGCACTTTTTAGTTCAGATACTTTCTCAGAGAGTTTTTTCACTTCCTCTTCCGCCTCACCGCTTTTCAGTTGCAATAAGTTCAGTTGCTGCTCTAGCTCCACGTTCTTTTGTTCAGCTGCAGTGAACTGTGTCTCCAGCTCTTTGATCTGTATTTTTGCTTCTTCTGCTGCTTGATTGGAGGACCGAACAATGTCCTCCAGCTCAAGATTCTTCTGAGTAGCAGCTGCTGCTACAGATCCGGTTTCATTGTGAACCTCCTCCAGCGATTTCAGTTTCTGCTCAAGTTCAGATTTGTTTGACAAAGCTTGAGACAGAAGAGCATCTGTCTTGGTGAAATTATCATCTGATGTCTTCAGTTTCTCTTCTAGTTCACTACAGATCTCTTTTACTTTCGCTGCATTACTTGTGACCTCTGCTACATCTTCTTCAAGGGCTTCTTTTTCTTTCAACACTTCGGCCAACTTCTCATCTGCAGTTCTCAGCTTCTCTTCTTGGTCTTTTGATAAGGATTCCAGCTGGTCCTTCTCTTGGAGTTCTTCCACTAGCTTTGAATTAATACCTTCTTGTTCAGAAAGTTTAGCCTGAAGATCTTTGGTCTGAACAACCAAATCCTCAAGAACCGATAACTCTTCCTTGAACCTATCTTCGGAAGCTTTCTTCTCCTTAAGTTCCTGAGTCATTTGATCAATGAGGGCTTCTGTGGAAGACACCTTTTGTTCCGTCTCCAGCAAACGAGATTTTGAAAGTGCCAATTCCTCTTGCACTGCAGCTAATTCTCCGGCACTACTTTTTAAGGCCGCTTCAACTTTTTCGTTTTCAGAAATCTTATCATTCAGCTCCTTGATTTCTTGTTGCAAGGACGCCATTTTTTCCTCCATTTCCTTGGCACTCTCGTTTGTCGATTCAAGCAACTGTGCAAATTCCAAAGCCTTCTGAGTCTCAGAGTCAGCATGAGAAGCGCTTTGCTTATGCAGCTCTTCAAATTTCTGAGCCTCTTCAGCTGAACGTTTTAGCCCATCCTCCAACTCTATCAACTTCTTTCGTGAATTCTCGAGTTCTATGCCCAATGCATCAACAGCTTCCTTAACTTCACTTAGTTCTTTATCTTTGACATCATGGGACTGCAAAGCATCTTCCAAGGACTTCAACTGAGCGCTGTGTCTCTCTTCCCCTTCAGCAATTTTCTCTTGCTGCATCTTTTGGACAACTTCGAGCTCTCCATGCTTCTTTTCCGTTTCTTCTAACTTCTCTTTCGCAGACAAAAGCTCATCTTTCAAGTGGATATTCTCAGATTCATAGCGTTTCAGTTCCCCTGCTACTCTTTCCAATTCGAGCTCTAGTTCCTTCGCCTTTTCTTGTGATTCATGGAGTTCTCTTTGTGAACCACTCGAGCTTTTTTCAATCGAAATTTGCTTTTGCTCTTCAACGGGAACATGCTCTGCTTTCTCGGCATCAAAAGCTTCCTTCTCAACTTTTATGAATTCCCCGTCATCCTCTTCTTTCCCTTCCTTTGTCACTTCTCCATTTAAAGCCTGCAATAGATAGAGAAATACTTAAATCTTCCACAACATTACTTACATCTTTAATGCTAGTAAGAAGTTTCATAGACAGATGGCAGATTCAATATGCTAAATAAAGAAAAATCTTATGCAAAGCTCACATCATTTACAGAAGGAAAAAGTCATTTTAGTCATGAGCAAACATATAATTCTGCGAAACCCAACACTTAAAGATCATTACCTTGGCAGAAACATCAACTGTCTTAAGGTCATCAGCATCACCTTTCACCACAGGGACCTCGGAACTCGCTACTTGAGTTGCTTCCTCCATGATAAGATCGAGCAATTCTGATTACTTTTAGTTCTGCAGAATATAGAAAATGGTCTCGCATGAGACGAGATTCGAAGATGTTGTACTTCTTAGTTCAGATTAGGAATTCTTTACATAAATAAATAAATAAGACAAAAACAGTAGCTTGCAAGAAAGAGAAAGCCAATTTCCAAAATTTTGATGGAAAGCAAACAAGATAAGATATTTATTGTAACAGTCAACATGAATACATCATCTCTCGTTACAACTACAAATATGAAAATACCAATTCAATAGAAGATTTATAATTTCGTTTAGTTTTATTATTTTACAAGAAATGACATATTTTTAGATCATTAAGCTAAAGAATCCAAAACAATCAGGAGAAGACAAAGATCAATAGGTACTATGGGCTGCGGCATGTGATGTTATCAGAGTTGGAATCTGTTTTAGCACCAAACAATCTCCATCATGATACAAATGTATACGGTGTGCTTATAATATTAATAAAATCCCTACCAAACAAAATGAAAGCTAAGGTGTAAAGTGCCCACCAAACCAGCAACATCACTGTTTCTATCTTTTTGCATAAAAAATGCTTTGATGTATTGAAGAAGAAAAAAGAATGAAAAAGGAGGTTTTCATTATGCCAAAAAAATGGATCCAAGGAAATTATTACAAAGCAAATTTTAAGAAACTGAATAGCAAAAAACTTATTATTAAATGAATATATATATTATACGGAAAGAAAAGAATCATAAGGTACGCCGACCAGATGTGCAGCGGTGACTCATGGGCCAGTCTTTTATAACAAGAAAACAAATAACTCATTTGTATTCTATAACTTTTGTAACGTTTAAAATTTTCTAGATCATACGAATACTTTGGTCAAAAGTACAAAAAGAACCAAAGATAAACCAATTAGTTTAAGATCATAAGGTGGAAGAAGACTAAATACTAAATCATCAATGGTTGCTGATGGATCACAAGCATCTTTTTCGCTTGTTCTAATATTCAACTAAAAGATTCATTTTCGATCTTATTGTATTAAACCAAAGAATATTCAACATATCTGTAAAAGTTGCAAGTAAGCTTCTTTTTTTTTGTTTGTCAAAAAGTTGCAAGCTTAAAACCTAAAAAATTAAAATTTTTTTTTAATTACCGTGTATTAATATCTAGTATGATCTGGTAATTGACAAAAGAGTTGATGATTAGTATAAAAAATTTCCCCAGAACCTACCACAAGAGTTGAAACTAAATTTTTCAGCGTTTAGTGTTCAATAAAAAGCTCAATTCAATTTCAAGTGAACCGCAAGGCTAAAAAAGAGAACTTCTCAATCCTGAGATTGAACACTCCTAGTACTAGAAAATGATTTGATCCATCTGATTAATTTGCGGTAAGAGAAGCGATTTCTCGCAAACGATTTGGATTTTCAGAGATCTAAACAGATTTGGATTGATCAATTTCAATATCAAACAAAAGACAGAATCAGTAACTAAGAAGGAGACGAGGAATCGCCCAACAAAACTTTCTACAAACCCAAAAGAGAAAATAAAATTAAGGATCTGAAGCGTTTATGGTCGATCAGAAATCCAGAAGAGGAAGATCACGACAGAGAATAACGTTATAATACTAATAGGACTCATCAGATGTTAAGAACAACCCACGAACTAAGAAGAGCTTACCAAGTGAAGCTGCTGAATCTGAGATGCTATTTTTCCTTAATTACTTTGAATCGAAATTTTCTCGCAGCTGGGAAGAAAACAAAAAAAATGAAGAAATTGCAGAAAGAAAGAAAGAAAATAGTAGACGATGACGAAGAAATGCAAATTGGGTGTGAGAGACAGAGAGAGAGAATCTTTAAGGTTTATAAAGTGGACAGTGTGGGACCGATTCATATTTTTGAAAGACAAATATGGCGGACGAGGAGACCGTCAATTTTATTTTTATTTCCCATTCTGCCCTTTTACTTTCTGTCATTATCATTCTTACCCCGAAATAAACAATTTAGCTTTGTTTTCATTAATGACCAAAAATTTAGAATTGTAATTAAAGTCAGGACTAAAATAGAAAGAGATCCGTAACAAAGATAAAATAAATTAAGTTGAGAGATTAATAACAGATCTAATTCCTAAAATGTGGATTAAGATTAGTTTTTTTAATTAAGAGATATATAATTATACTACCTTTTAAGATTTTCATTTCACAACTCATAAATTTGTAAAAATGGATATAGATTTACCTTAAATACACTACTCATTTGTAAACTTTTATTAATTCTACTAGGAAAAAATTGAGAATATGAAAGAAAGGGCAGATTTGTAATTTAGGGAAGAGCGGAAGAGAAACAAAAAAGAGAGGAGCCAGGCTTGAATGGCTGGCCGATGGAATGAATAAAAGGCAGAGTAAAGAAGGCCCACAACACCAATGAGCCACCGACTGACCAAACCGTCCTTACCATCAAAATCTCTTTTTCTATTATTATTATTTCTTTCTTTTAGATTTGACCCCTTATCTTTTTTTTTTGCCATTTATTTTCCCCCTAATAGAGACGCTTTCACTTCATTTTTATTTGTTTGTTCTTATCTTGTGGTTTCAAAATCCACATCACGTCGATTTTACAGTTTTTTTTTTTTTTTTCCATTTTGTGTGCAAAGGAAAATGAATCGTTACCGTATTGAAATTGTAATGTTTATACTCCCATTGACAAAGGATGTGGTTTTTTTGGTCGACACAATAGTTGGTTTTAGTTAAATTTCAAAGCTGCTTCAACATAATGAACTAATATTTCGTCAAAAGTCACATTTTACAACAATCTGAAATGAATCATGTAACTCGTGTAACCCTTTATATATGTGTGAAATTGAGGAAGAAATTGAAATTCAAAGTTGGCCAACTTAAGCCAAATTGGCGGCGATCGAAACTTCCGCATTGGGTCAAAGTTCAAAGGAACGTAGCCAATGCTTTTCATCGTATTTCAATAATTATGAAAACAAAACTGAAACAAGTCACAAAGAGAAAATGAAACAAATGTTTTTTTATATTTATCAAAGTCCCAATGATATTATAGTCAAAAGAACTTACAACATACTTGCGTCTTTTAAAATTAAGTCATTTAAGGTTATCTGAATTTCGAGCTTACTCATATGCTCTTTCTGCAGCTTCAAAACATACTGGTTATGTGAATGCATTCCACTTATGCAGCACAGTCTCATTTTAGAAACATTTTTGGATTCCATTGAGATTAATATAAACCTCTTTCAATGGTTCTAATGCAGATGATGGGAAAGTGTTATATATCGAGTATTGATTCAGTCGTTATCTAGAGCAGCTGATCTCTATACCAAATTGCAGCTCAAGTGAGCAATAGACTCCAAAAGATAAAAGCTTGTCGCTGGCGTTTTCTTACGAACATTGCATAAACGGTGCGTACGTACCAAATTGTCTTGAAGACAATGCAAATCTTGCTACCACTGACTTCACTTGCTCTCATTAACTTACCTGGTGCAACACAATATCTTTGCCACTCTATTTATGCAGACACCATCTTTATCACCATAATTCCTTTACATTAAAAGATTTATTAAAAACAAAAACACATTTACTCGATTTTATGTTTATGAAAAATTTAAAAGAAATTACTTTGTAAAGAAGGATAAGAACATCTCAAATGGTAAAAACCTCTCAAGAGGTTCTACCAATATTATATAAAAGATATGAAAGAAAAAGAAAAAGAGAATCCTAAATTCTCTCCGGTGCTCGGTTTTTGAGCTAAATTAGGGAACTACAGACGACGGAGACAATTTGAACCCGAGACGATTCTATTTTGAAGTTTCCATCTTGGGTTTCTGTTTTCTTGTTCTAATTTCTGGTTTTTGCACGTTTTATTCGAGACTGTACTAGGAAGTTGAAGTGAAGTCTGGTTCGATCTTGGAGCGCGTGTGTTGTGCTTTCTTGGATTATCCATGTTCATGTGACATCTGAAATTAGCAAAATCTCTAAACTTCTGTGTGGTTAGTCATCAACCCTGGTTTGGATTGTGGAAACCGGGTCTAATCAAGTTTCTTCGGGTATGTTAAGTTGTAATTGTGTTATGGTTTCTGTTCAATCCTATCTGCCTGACAGGTCTTTAGTCGAACATGGTGTCTTCTGGAACTGATCCTTTCTTTAACTGAGATGTCACTGTATTTCAGATAGAATCTATGTTTATGGAGATAAATCTCGAACTTCCTTCACATGAATAGAGAGAAAATGGATCAAATGTAGGTGATTGTCCTGATAGTTTGGATGAGATGGATGTTGAAGATGTCGCAATAGATCTTTTAACAAAAAGTGGTGGCAGTGTAGATGAGTGTTGTGAGGCGAGTACGAGTGGAACCGCTGCTAGCAGTTTAGAGCAGTTTGCAACTGTTGGCGAGCTCAGAAATGGGATGGAATTTGAGTCGAAGGAGGCTGCGTACTATTTCTACAGGGAATATGCTCGATCAGTGGGATTTGGCATCACAATAAAAGCTAGCCGTCGTTCAAAAAGATCGGGGAAGTTTATTGATGTCAAAATAGCGTGTTCAAGATTTGGAACCAAACGCGAGTCAAGCGCAGCTATAAACCCGCGATCATGTCCAAAGACAGGTTGCAAAGCTGGTCTGCATATGAAGAGGAAAGAAGACGAGAAATGGGTTATATATAATTTCGTAAAAGAACATAACCATGAGATCTGTCCGGATGATTTTAATGTCAGCGTTAGGGGAAAGAACAAGCCTGCTGGTGTGCTAGCATATCAAAAGAAAGGCCTTCAATTGGCTCTAGAAGAGGAAGATATTAAGTTAATGCTCGAGCATTTTATGGACATGCAGGATAAGCAGCCTGGTTTTTTCTATGCAATTGATTTCGACTGTGAAAAACGTATTAGAAATGTGTTTTGGCTTGATGTGAAGGCCAAGCACGACTATTGCAGTTTTTCTGATGTTGTTCTCTTCGACACGTTTTATGTTAGGAACAGATACAGAATCCCATTTGCTCCATTTGTCGGGGTTAATCATCACCGCCAATATGTGTTGCTTGGATGTGCTTTGATTGGAGAAGAGAGTGAGTCAACATACTCCTGGCTATTTCGGACTTGGCTTAAAGCAGTCGGAGGTCAAGCTCCTGGATTGATGATAACGGATCAGGATAAGCTTCTTAGTGACGTTGTTGTTGAAGTCCTTCCAAGTGCTCGTCATTGTTTCTGTTTGTGGAATGTGATGAGTAAAATTCCTGGGATGCTGAATCCTTTTGTGAGTCAAGATGATGGTTTTATGGAATGTTTCAGAAAGTGCGTTCACGGCTGTTGGACAGATGAACAATTCGAAACAAGTTGGTCAAAGATGATTGGTAAATTTGAACTTAACGACAATGAGTGGGTTCACTCGTTGTTTAGAGACCGGAAAAAGTGGGTGCCACATTATTTTCACGGACTTTGTTTGGCTGGAATGTCTGGACCTGAAAGATCTGGAAGTATCGTCTCTCATTTGGACAAATATATGAACTCAGAGGCTACATTCAAGGACTTCTTTGAACTCTACATAAAGTTTCTGCAATATTGTGGTGATGTGGAAGCAAAGGATGATCTTGAATCTCAGAGCAAACAACCTACACTGAGGTCTGCTTTGGCTTTCGAGAAACAACTTTCCTTAATCTACACAGACGCTGCTTTTAAGAAGTTCCAAGCTGAGGTACTGGGGGTTGTTTCTTGTCAACTTCAAAAAGAAAGAGAAGATGAGACAACAGCAATATTCTGCGTTGAAGATTTTGAAAAACGCCAAAATTTCTTCGTTGCTGTGAACAAAGAGTTGTTGGATATTTGTTGCTCTTGTTATTTATTCGAGTACCAGGGATTCCTCTGCAAACACGCAATACTCGTACTTCAAAACTCTGATGTTTCCTGCATTCCATCTCAGTATATATTGAAGCGCTGGTCAAAGAACGGTAACAACAGAGAAGAAAAACACGAAAAATGTGCCACTATACATAACCGAATGGCACGTTTTGATGATCTTTGTAGGCGCTTTGTCAAGCTTGGAGAAGTTGCATCTTTATCAGACGAAGCCTACAAGATTACTTTACAGTTTTGGGAGGAAACCTTGAAGAACTGTGTTAAAGTGAATAGTTCTCCCAAGTTTCCTTCACAGCCAGACAAGTTACTGACAAGTGGATCTATTTGCTTAGGAAATGAAGGTATGTTGGACTGTGCATCAAAACTGTCCAAGAAAAAGAAAATTCAGAAGAAAAGAAAGGTGATATTCAATCTTATGAGATTATTTGTTGTTTGCTAGTCCTAGCAGAAAGATCTGATGGCTTTTTGTTTTTACTTTTTTGTGTTGAAAGACATACTGTATGCCAGAGGATGCAACGAACAGGTCAGAAGAACTCCGCCAAGAAACCGTAAGTAATCTGATTTGTGCCATGTCATTAGATCTGAAATCTCCCATTTTCTTACCACTGTTACTCATGGCAAACTATTTGAATCAAGTACATTTAGTTCTTCCATGCACCCTGATGCAATCAGGTTCACTTTTCTGCATTTATTGAACTAAATATAGGTTCTTAGCATGTGCAGGTACAAGTTAGCTCCAGTGCTCCTACCTTTGAGAACTGTTACATTCCTCAAGACGATATGGAAACAACCAAACTAGGCTCCCGTGCCGCACCTCTTGGGATCTATTATTTGACTCAACAGACTATTCAAGGAGTGGGTTTGATAACTGCACATCTGTAGCCTTGTCATTTTTTTTGTTTATCAATTGTATCTTATTGTTTTTTACTGAAAACTATGTATTTTCTTGTTATTCTCACAATTCTCATCAGTTTCTTCCATCCAGGATGGTTATTACGGACATCCGGCAACCATACAAGCGATGGTGCAATGCTTTATCTCTCTCTCTCTCTCTCTCTTTTAGTTTCCGAGCTTTTCTTAGATAATCTTACGTGTGAATCCATTCTCTGGTCAATATGTAATCGCTTGAAATTGTCCGATGAGGTTTTTTTGTAGCTAAAAATGAAGGATGGCACTGATATTCGTATTGTGTGGTTTAGGGAAACTTGCATACAATTCATGGACGGATGAATCAATATGAGACACAACCAAGCATCCAAGGAGCTGTGAGTTGATGTTATAAGTGAATTTAGTATGTTTGTGTAGATATATATATATGTCTCTTCTTCCAGAGTCAAATTGTCGTAAAAGAATGATCTGTCTTTTTTGATTGTTTAGTTTCAGGGACAGACGGGTTTCAGGGGAAGCGCTATCCGTGGCTGCTATGACATCGAAGAAACTCTGCACGACATGGTATGTACCCGTGGATATGCTATTAAGTAGAGATAATACTATAACGCCACAAAAGAAAAAGTAACAAACCCAATTCCTCAAAATGTTTTCTTTGACAATCCCGACGGGTTTATATCAGTTTGATTCAAAATTGAACTGTAGAAAATGTGATCAGCCCTTTATCGAAGAGTTGCTTTCTTGCTTACATGATTTGTGGTCTTTGTTTGGGCAGACAATGGAGACCTCACAGTTTCAGGGCTCTGGTCCGAGCCATCCGAATGATCACTGATCACCGTTTGTCCCAGTAACAGAACAAGCTCAAGACTTGCTTTTAACTTTTTTTTTAAAAAGGAGTGCTTTTTGTACATAAAAAGAGTACATATATATTCTGAAATTGGATTTGAGGTAACTCATACTCTGATTGGAGCGGAATGGGAAAGATATGAAGTGTTCACATATTCTTCTTATCCTTATTGTAGTGTTACCATTATAAGACAACATTCGTTGAGCTTGAAGGCTTTTTGGACAAATCTTGGATTTGGATCTGGAATTGGACTTGGTCAATGGTCACTGACTCACTTGTGCGTGCCACGCCCCAAAGAGTATAAAATACACAATCGACTGATTCGTTAACCTGGAAAAAAATATTAAACAGAGAAAGTAGTCAACTGAAAACTTGAAAAGTATAAATTAAAACCAAAACTTCACTATATTAATAATATAATGATATAAACTTCATTTATAGTTAATATATAACTGATATAAACAAATTTCAGTAAATTATCTAAATTTCCACAAAATTTCTAGAAACACTAATATTTTCTAAAACAAATAAACAAAATTTAAAACCTTATTTTTGTTAAATGTAAAAAATGTAACATATATTTTCGCACATCGAGATGTAGCCATATATTTTAGAGCTAAAAGGAAATATTTAAAGTTTTTTCTTTAGGGTAACAAAGATATAAAATTTATTGTTGAGAATCATGTGATACATTGGTGATCACTTCTAAAGTTTATACAACAATTATTCAACTTACACCTTCCATAAGAACATGTTACTTTTGTGTCGGTCTTCGTCTAGTTTTGGAAAAAATTTAAGTATTATAAAATTCACCTCTTACTACCTTCTTGTTCGTTATGCTCTTCCTTGTTTGAATTAATGTCATCCGCAGGTATGCTGACACCAGCGGAGCTGGAAAGGATGTCTATGAATTTGTGAGTCGGGGGGAATCTTCAATCATACTCCTGTTTTTGGCTCTTTCGTATATCTGGTTTAACTGAGCATTTTGATACAGGTTAAGAAAGTCAGGAAACAATGCGAACTGAAGGGATATCGACCTTGGACATAATAATGAGAATAGTTAAAGATTACAACCAGTATGTCATGCGTAACCTGGATAGAGGATATTCAAGGGAAGATCTTGGAGTCAGCTTTGTGAAGGCATGTCATCATTTTCTTACCTCTTCATTTTTGTTGTTTTGCTTATTTTTCCCTTCGAGGAGTCAAATTTGGTTTTGTCGATTTGCAACAGGAAAAGAGACTTAGAGTTAATATGAGGCTAAAGAAACTCCAGGAGAGGGTCAAAGAGCAACAAGAAAAAGTGGGAGAAAAGGCATGTCTTTTCTAAACTTCCATTTGCTTAATTGATCATCATGAGTCCATCGTTTTGACTGTATTGCATTCTATTAGATAAGCGGTTCGTCATAAGTTTCAAGGAGAATAAACTAAATTTTAGGTTTTGTCTCTATTCACGTCTCCCCTAGAACTCTTACCCTCTGACTATTCAGTGACTGTTTGGAAACCACTCTTCTCATACCTTGAGCCTTGCACACTTCTTTTAGGACCTTGATCCTCTGTTTGATAAGTAGTTTCTAGACAGAAAGCATTCCTATCTCTTGCTTTTGTTTTGCGTCTTGTTCTGATTATGGGGTTTTATTGCATTAAGAAGTGATGCTTGTTAATCCTTTCGTATTTGAATTTGCAAAATACCAAAAGGATTTACTTCTTATTATGCATATTAGTATGGCGATATCATTCATCAATGTAATAGCAGCCTGATCACTGGTATCCGCTGCGCTTGAAACCTCCACGCAGTTTCATGCTTTAGCTAGTAATATGATCTCTTGATGATTACGTTCATGCATGATGTCCATCTTAATTGAACAATCTGATCGCTCAGAAGCTTCTAAACCCGGATTTTCCAGATCCAAACTGTAAAAATGCTGCGCAACGAGTGGGTAGAGAATGCAGATCGATGGGTCGCTGGATTTCTTGAAATGTTTGAAGATGAACGATACTATGATGAGGAGGATGAAATAGAAGAAGAGGAACAAAAAACCGTGAAAACGGATGCAAAAGACAACAAGTGAGAACAAATTTGCTTAGTTTACTCATGACCACTTCTACTAAACTCCCTTAGCCTCTCTCACTCTCTCAATGATTTTCTCACAGTTTGAGTCTTTGTATTTTATATCTCGTTGATACCAAAAATTGTATAGTATAATAATATTCTATTAATTAATAACTTGGTAAATTAATAAATGTTTTCCGCTTCAAATATATATATATTTTTTTTATCTAATTAATTTATAGTAGAAACTTCAATTTTACTGTAGTTATTTTGGAAATAAAAAAGTAAAATAGATTGACTTGCCGTTCTAATAGTTGGAGTAATCGGATTTCTTTTCCCTCTCCAAGGTCATTTCTTTGCGTCCTAAAACATCTTTCTTCTTCGTCACGAAAGCCTTCGCTGCCGGATTTATGTACGTCTTGCCTGAGGATTACGTCATGCTTAATTCGTCGACGTGCCTGACTTCAGAAGCATAGAAATTTCCTTTCACCGAATTTATTGCGATGGTAGCTGCGATATTCACGTTATCCGTCGATCTATATACATGACAAACCATATATATATATATATATATCCCCTTGTATATTTTTAAGAGTTACGTTATTGCATAGTGGTCGCACACGTTTATCATCTTTTATCATTCCAGAATTGCTCTTTTTTTTTGGTGATATATGTATGCAAATTAAGTAGTCAAATAGCATAACAGTAAAAGCTCAAAAGTCATTAACAATCCGATTTGGATTCTCTTATTATTGGGCAATTTCAAGTGTTTTGTCAGTAACAATAATGTCTAACGTTCTTCGAGGTAACGACTCCAATTGGTATCACTTGTAATGGGAATAGCGAATACGTACGATGAGTCTTCTCAAATGGCTCTGATCTTTCAATAGCAAATTGTTGTACCCAAATCTAACGTGTATTACATATTATAATCTGTAATTTTCCTTTCCTACTATAATCTGAAATATAACAGTGATACTGTGATAGTAATTGTTGTCGTATGAAACCGAAAAACATAGATTAATCAATAATTTGTAATTCGATCAACCAAAAGAAACGTCCATAAATAGTTTGCAGTGTCTTTTTTTTTTTAATTGTTTCAATCTCTTCGAGTGGGTAAGAAAAAAATTACACCTGTTTAATAGTTATTATATTCTCTTAGATTGCTATTCAATATCATATCATCGTAAAGATTTGACATTTTAGATGTAATTAAAGACTGAGACAACTTTTGTACATATAATTTGTAATAAGATAGTTAACCACTGAATACTAATTCTTTCTAATTATTTATCAAGTATATTTTTTATTTTATTTTATCACATAACCCAATAACTATGTGGGAACTATTGATTGAACTCCCACTCTAGATTACAATATCTATTAAAATGAGTATCAAAGCTAAACTCTAGACGATGTTTTCATTTATATTTTATTTAAATATATTTTTTATATTCCACATTATTTCTCTCTTCCATTAATAATCCAACACATCATTCAACTTTAATCTCAATAATTTTATTTAATAAAATTTAATGCATTACCCCACCATTTTTATTTTAAATTCTTATTATTTTTTATAATTTTACAACTACATATTTATAACCATCTAAATTAAAATTACATTAAAATAATTAATATTACATAATTATAAATAATTATAAACTTTACTCTGTGCTGTCATATGTTATTTGTGGACAAATTTTTTTTATTCAACTCGTTAAATAAATTCAACACACCTGAATCCATCTTTTTTGAGTTTTCAACTATTCCATTGTAAGTTTTAACAGCTGAGAATTTTTATTCAACATATCTAATGTAGATAGTTTAATGTAATGGTTCTCAATTTTTGTGCTTGGAAATTAGTCATCATTTTTTTTCCGACGCAAGTTCATTTCAAATTGCAATAATCTTATGACTAAATAAAGACTTACATAAATTTGAAAATTTTTGTTAAAAAAATATCGCAAATTTTATAAAATGTTAATCAAATTATTTCATTAAAATTTTGAATAAGTCTACAATGAGATCCAAATTGGAATTAAAGAACTTTGAGGGTTCAAATATATAGTTGCTAAACATCTTCCCGTGATGAACCATTAAGTTTATTTGTCTGAGAAATAATAAGTTGAACAGTGGTACTCTATTTTTGTTGTCATTCCACCAAAAATCTAGTTTGAACTTAATACCTCTCTCCCTTGGTATTGGTATTTGCCCTCATGCGGAGGTGTCGGGTTATTGGGCCGGCCCGTTGTGGCCCAGTTCGACTGATTTTATGAGTTCCACTTTAGTTACGTCCAATTTGCTATTTTATGTTTTTCTTTAAAAGTTGTATAGATGCTAATAATTATCTATCAATATATATATATATATAATGTTTTTTGCTAAAAATTTACCAACATGCTAATTTTTTCCGAATGATTTTTTGGATGCTGCATAATTACTTTTCAAATAATCTCTTTTGTATTAAGTAAGTTTAACAATATATACTTATTCCATACATTTTTGTAACCCATAAACATTTAAAGAAGAGAAAATTTGATTCTTCATCAGAGAAGTGAAGACATTGACCACGCTTGGTTGGGTTGTATTATGCCCTACTTTTCTTCCTCCCCAACACAAAGAATCCAACCATTTTTACCAAATGTAACCAAATAAATAAAAGCAATATGAAAACTACTATTGTATTATTATTATTAACTTGAAAAAAGCTTAATCAGCAAACTAATATGTTTTTTTAATCTAAAGAAATTTCACCATCTCATATGGACAAAAGGAAGCTTTATTGGCCTCGGTGCTAAAGGTGCCACATGCTAATCCTATTCCCTGTTTCTTCTATATAAATTTATATTGAGTTTGATTTCTATAATATATATTTCAATTGTTTTATATAATTCTTTCGGTGCTCGTATTTTTTGGGGAGTTTTCTACCAGACACTAGTTACAATAATATTAAATTGTAAAAACGAGAAATTGGTTTATATACTTGTGTAGCAATTAATTGTAAAACGAAAACTAGCTTTAAGTCTTGTAACTAAAATCAATCAGGGATAAATATAGTGATTTGAGATTTGGTATGCGGTCACTACTCCAATAGGTTAGAGTATAGAGTTTATGTACACTAATCTGAATTTTAATCTTGGTAAAAATTATGTATTAGTTTTATAGATAATAGGGATTATATATACTCATATATGGTAATACAGGAACAATACTAACACTAAACATAAACTACATTTTCATCAACAAATTTGCATGTCATGGTCACGAACAAGAAATATATTTTTATTTCATTTTCTACCTTTTTTGTTTTTTTAAGTTTCTTGCCCTCTTTCTCTCTTTCTTCTACACACTCATAACTTTACTTACCACTTTTGATAGATCAATCAAATTTGGTCATAAAACATAATTACTCATTAGACTTTGCACTACCCCATTCTAATTTCCATCTACAAACAATATTCTCTCCCTCACAGAGAAGTCTGTCCTCTTCTTGATTCACATCTTAAACTTCAATCTTCTCAAAGCATCTCCAACCAAAACTAAATCCTAGTTGTACAGAGAGTTAAAAATGGCGAAGATAGGAGGTATTCTCGTTTGTTTAGTCATCGTGGGCTTAGATGTAGCTGCTGCAATCCTCGGAATCCAAGCAGAAGTCTCTCAAAATCAGGTATCGTATATATTTCCTCTCATGAAAACAAAACTTATTTCCTCATTCCATGATAATGATGGCGATAGTTTGTATATACGACCGTGTCAAACTGTTCCTACTCGGATGAACATGCTAAAATGCTGTCCGGTTGCATACGTGGATGTAGGTGAAGCACATGAGGCTGTGGCTGTTTGAGTGCAGGGAGCCGAGTCAGGACGCGTTCAGGCTTGGTCTAGGTGCAGCCGCGATATTGGTAATGGCTCATGTCCTCATCAATTTGGTCGGAGGCTGTCTCTGTATTTGTTCGCAAGACGAGTTTCAAAGATCTTCTTCCACTAAGCAAATCTCCATGGCTTGTCTCGTCCTCACTTGGTACGTTCGTTAAGTAACTCTCAATACAATCTTCTTGGCATTAATACATTTGTTTGTCACGAAATGAACGACACGTGGTGTGTGTTGATTGGATGGCAATCACAGGATCGTATTTGCCGTTGGATTTGGGGCTTTGGTAATTGGAACGATGTCGAACAGCAAGTCAAGATCCTCTTGTGGATTCACACATCACCATTTTCTCTCCATTGGAGGGATCTTGTGTTTTCTCCATGCCCTCTTCTGTGTCGCTTACTACGTTTCTGCCACTGCGGCTAAAGACGAAGCTGCTAAGTGACAAAGAGAGAGTCACGATAACTGATGGAACGAAGGTGGGTCCTTCCCTGTCCTTGACTATTATTCCATGGTAATTGTGTAACAATATCTTTTATATATAACTATTTTAACATAGCTCAATCTTCTTTCTTCCTTTTTTTTTGAATTGTTTCTCACTTATTTCGAACTCTCTTTTGTAATTTGGAAAGTCGTGTCACTTTGAAAAAATGTGAAAGCTTTGCCTTTTATGTCACGCTCTGTTGTCGCATGTGGGGTTAAAATGCACTAATGAGTAATGATAATAGCGACGTTTAATGGAATCTTGTCTTTGCTTTGGTTCCTGAAATATATAGTTGACACTGCTTTCAATCTCTGTTTCAGACACACCTATGTTCCTTGTCACGGGAAATTTTAAAGTTTCAAAAAAAACGTATTCTTAGATTATACAAATACTATTGTACATAAAGAATAAAATTGACACTGTACAGTAGATAAATGGACAGACATTGTTACGTAATTTTCCAAAAGTTGTCATTTATATCGAACCAATTTTTAGATACAGATTTTTGGTTTAGTTGCACCAATTTTTATTCATACTGAATCAAATTTTACATACAATGTCTTTTGGAGTAGCGTGACTAATACAAAGTACAAAAAATATATCTCATCTTTAAAAGTTTTAAACTATAAAAAAAATTTAATATCCGAATGAAGCTCAAGCCTAAAATAATTAATAAAAGTTAAGACTATCCGGTTTTTTAATCATGTAAACTGTTTAAAGTTGTAGAAAAAAGGAGTTAATATAAAATAATTTTAATTTAATTTTATATTCGGTTTACATGTGGTTTGATAACTAATCTGAAAACTGACATGTTCATCGGTAGAATTATACAAAACTAATGCTTCAAATTTACATCATTAGGATCAATTATTTACTTGCATATATATATATATATATACATAACATGTTTATCACAGGAATATTATAAGTCCATAGTCCGGGACTTGGTCCTTAAGAATGTGCTTCTCAAGAGAGACAGTACACTGTCAAAGGGTCTAATACTCATGTCAATTAGTTCTGTTTCTTCCATTAACTCCTCCAATGATTCATTGTTTTTCGAACTTTTCAATAGAAATAGCTCGTGATTGTACCTTTCCGGCTCTGAACAATACTCGTGAATCATGAAGCAAAACACAACTTAAAAAATGCTAAATTGTATCTTGAAGCAAAGATAGTTCTCAAAAAGGCTTTTGATTGCTTACTTGGTTCGCATGCATTCGTTTCAAGAAGGTCTTAAACGTCGCGAAGTTTGGTTCGCTGAAAAGCTTATCAGATAACCGGAGATATATGAACCCAAACATCCTAGGTTTACCATCTCGGTTAATCCCATTTGGCCTTGCGTTCAGTATAATCTGGTTATATCCATCTCTATCGAATCTTAGAAGCGCATTCTCGCCCGCAACTTCAATCCCTTCTCTCCATCCACAGCTCAAAACCTTAGGAACATCAAACATTCACAATTTATATACAAAAGTATGTTACCTATGGTGATCTTTTGCTTACTTGTTGAACAAGTTCTTGAGGTCCACTCTTAGCTTCTGCTGGCTGCTCTGTGTTCTTCATCTCTAGACAAGTGAAATTCAAGATAGCGTGACGTCTACGCATCATTCTCGCAATCGCACGATATCCATCTCTGTTTTTGAGATTGTAATAACCCGCCGTAAGTTCTGCAGCATGACTTTCAGATTAGTACCACCAATGGATTCCAGAGACTTGAAAAATCAAGAAACCATATAGATCTTGATCATGTTTCTAATGCATTTTGTGGCTTACATAAAACTCAACAAGATTTAAATTTACTTTTGCTGCTAACTTGAGTTTACACCCAAGAAACACTTTATTAGCTTCATCAAGGATCTGATGACCATGGAGAAGTAACTTTATGGAGTACCATGACAAGAAGAACTTTCCTTCTTCCGTAAGTTAAGTCCCATTCGAGTACTCGAAAAACCCTGTTTCTTCTGGAAAATCGTTGTATTCGCCTGCATTTTCCGGAAGTTTCCATTCCGCATGTCCAATTCTTCTAACTTCTGCCTCATAATCTGATCTTAGATACTTGTTATAAAAAAACTGTGGGATGGAAAAATCAAACAACAAAAAACTTATCAAATTATGTTCTTTTTTACCCTAAAGAAATGAAAAAGTCCCATTTCCTTTGTTATACTTGAAATTCTCCAATGTTTGGAAAAACCCATCCTTGAGTCTCGCTATAAGAAGGATATCTAAGCTCTCCAGCAGGACCAAGCCCTACTTCAATGTCTATAATAACCCAGAGCTTATAAAGTCTTCCATGTTCTCTTCTAAAGCTCTTCATGTAGTCTCTGTACATCTAGAAACAGAGCAAGATTATACAATAGAAAGCAATTTTTAGAGGTTTTCAAGTATAAGAGTTTTCATAACTCAACAGCTGTCCTTCCTCTGAATAGATACAAGTTATCAACAGAGAGAGACAAACACTCTTTGTTTCTATTACCACTCTTGTTCGTATAGAAGATATCTGGATTCCAATCCCCGATTTCGAGCACCCATTTCGGTATCGGGATTTTAACATCGTCTCCTATGTTGCCTCCGCATCTATGAAACGACATTATAGCTTGTTGTTTTAGTGCGCAGCTTTGTACGATCTCGAACAAGTTTCTGTAAGAACTCCATTGGTATTGCTTTGGACCTTTTGAATCCACAATTCCCCACCATACATCAACCATTACTCCATCTACTTGACTCTGTTTCAGTTTCTTGAGCTGTTTCTTGAGCTTCTCTGAGTTTTCAAGAACGTTATCGTTCGTTATGAATCCAAGCTGAAGCATGATGTACACAGGAACATAGTTGGCCAACATTTACACAAGAACATAGTTGGCCAACATTTTGTCGTCGTGTTGAACTCCCTCGCCTGCATTTTCATGGTTTAAGATTCAAACTATTCAAACCCAAAATCCGAGACACTTCAGCAAAATCTCAAAGATACTTGTCATCACTAAACCTTAGGTATCTAAATCATTATATACTAATGGTGAATCACATAAATAAATGTACTGCCTTTCCTGCATGTCCCCAAATAACATTATTCTTTTGTTTAATATTGCCCTCAGTCAAAAATCCTTACCATCCATACCATCGTGTCACAGTCGACACATTCTCTATAGACCGATGGTTCACTGCGTTCTTGTTGGCCTCCTTTGACAGTATGAATCGAAGGGCTATTCCCTCTATCTCCATGTGCACATGATGGAGATTTGGGGCAGATAAAATCTTCATCATTGCATATACTAATCCCACCTGCAGTAAATACAATGAATGGTAACAGTTTGGATAGATTCATTCTCATTAGTCACTGTTGAATTGGAAGTCTACCTTATCTTTTTTCATGAATCTTCAAAAACATATATGGAAAATGGAAGGTATAATTATAGATAATGCACAATATATACAAAATACCATGGTTAATTTCTTTTTTCGGCTACTTACATAATTGTAAATGGTTTTGAAGTTATTAGCCCTAAATTCTCAAAAAAAGACAACTTAAAGTTGAACTTTAAATTTTTATGCTTTGTTAATATTATTTACGCGAATATGTTATGTAGGGTTATATGTGTTTTACTTTTAATAATATAATATACGAGAAATAAACGAATATACAATGGTAAATGCTGAAATACACATAAGAGAAGACAAACAAAAACAGCATAATGAATCATCATATACAACAAAACACATTTTCTCATATCAAAACAAAAGAAAGTAAACGCAAACACATGAGCCTCTGCAAGGAAATCTATCTCTAATAGTTAAACACTCAGAACAAATGAAGCATCATAGCGACCATGAATCCGAATCCCAAAATAAGGCTTTTCGTGGAGGAGGAGGAGTCAACCGGAGGAGCTCCTGCGCCGGCAAGATCAGCCGTCGTGCCCGTACCATTAGAAGGAAAGCTCCCGACGGTTTTGCTAGAGCTACCAGGTGAGCCTGGGAACAACGGCAGAGAAGTCCCCGCTGCAGCCGCCGGAGAAAGTGCCGGAATAAGAGGCAGAGAGGAGGAAGGAAGCGGAGTTGAAGAAGAAGAAGAAGAAGAAGGAGAGAGAACAGGGACCGGGTTAAGAGGCAACAGAGGTTGAATTGGTAGAACAGAAGAAGGTGAAGGCGCGTTTAGAGATGGGACAGAGTTTGGAAGCGGTGCGGTTGATGCTGCGTTTGCGGTTGGAATAACGTTTACTTCGAGTTTCATCCCTTGGGTACAATGTCCCGGCATTCCACAAATGAAGTACCTAACAGAAATTAATCAAGAATTATGAATATTACTAAGTATATAAATCATCATATATCGTCTTGATTTGTATGTGAAAGTATGAACGAACCTTTTTCCAGGAGTAGTGAGAGGAACAATGGAGTTTCCATTAGCGAACGTTATAAGCGGTTTAACCGCTTGACAGCTGTCGAATTCGGGTTTTGTGACTTCAACGACGTTGTGGAATGCAGAAGGGTAAGCAAAAACTGTTTGGAGCAAAAAAAACAGAGTTTTGGTCTTTAGTCTTTTTTTATGTTGAAACAAAGTTAAATATGAAGATGTGTGATTAATTACCAAGATTATCTCCGACAGCAAATGTTTGTCCTGCAGCCCAAGTTCCAGGATTAGCGCCTACGGTCCAACCACTAGGACCACCAACGGTATGGTCTGTAGCTACTGCTAGACCGATGAGTGTAGTTGCGAGGACCCAGATTACGATCACCATTTTTCTGGATGCCATTCTCGTTCTAGTTCTCTTCTCTTTTTTTTTTTTCTTTTGTGAGTGGAAATCAACAAGAGATTGAAAGATAGATCAAAGAGATGATGAAGTTTGGTGCTTAACATTCGGTGTCAAATGTGTGTATATATAGTGGTTTAAGAAGAAGAAGTGATTGAAGAGAATCTTTGGTGAGCAGAGTTAGTAAATAATTTAACTTATATTTGTATCTGTTGAGAGTTAGTATTTATGTTGGATCAAGTAAAGAACTAATAATGGATCACGAAATCATTTTATTTTATTTTACCTAATCCATTAAATAACTAGACACCGTTTTGGTGCTACACTTGTCCAGAGAAAACCAGTTTAGTTGCACCTAAAGCAAATTCCTTTACTGCTTTTTTAGTTTGCAAAGACATGTAAAGTTTATATTATTCCAAAAGTGTAGTCTGTGAAACTTACACAAGATTCTGTATCTAAGAGTCACGCTCTTACTCTGTAATCGAAGTTACAAATGGAAGTTGTATGTGCTTGTTGTTCAAAACTTGTTCCAAAAACTCAGCACAAAATCAAGAAAGTTTGTGGCATTTTTATACACCTAGGCTGTGAGTACGTGCGAGTAATTTCTCCTGTTCGCTGCTGTTATCATTTTGGAGTGAAATCGGATTGGATTGATGAGAAGTACGCTTAGGATTGTTGATTTTGTTCCACACATTCTCTATCCGGAAAAAAGCCCATTGGAATCGCCTGTAAATCTCCAAAAGAGTGATGATAAAGACTGTGATGTAGTTGTGACGTAGATGAGCTGATAGCTTGTACGTCCATGTCCACCGTAGTACAAGATTGCTTCCGATTACCCAAACATATACCTGCGAAGTTCACACTTTTTTATCCAAGAGGACACATTTAGCTAGTTCTAAATAGCATGCCAGTTTGGTTGGACAGTTTAATAAAAAGAAAATGCTTTATTTTACCCAACGGCGTCCATACAGAAGATGGGAGCAAAGATTTGGTTTGGTGAATTTGAAAATCCGAGTGAAGACACTACATGCAAGAAAAGGGTTTAGAAATCTAAATCTGACAAAGTGAATCCAAGATTGGAGAACTCTGTTTTATACTCAGTGTACCTTAGATCCCAATCGCGTAATACATCCCAAAAGAAGGAGAAGAAAGTGTTAGCTAGACCAGAGAGGATCCACGCCGGCTGAATGGAGTAAGTCCATGTATCCTGATCGATAAAATACTTGAGTGCTGATAGAAAGATGACAGGCACTGCCGTTAAATATTTTCCAGCTGAAAAGATATAAACAAAACAAAAGACAGGGCAATGTTTTATCAGAAATCTGGAGAAAGCCAAACCAAAAAGACCGGTTTTTTATGACAAAATGCAATGTCTCGGATTCAAGATTATTACCATTCCAGATGTTTACAATGTCCTTGCTATCTTTGTACTGACGAATGCATTGGAACAGCCGGAAAAGATAAGGTAGGACAAGAACCAAGGGAATTGCAGCTGAATGACTCCCGCAAACGGAATCAGCTTCGAACCATGCAACAGTAGCTACCTACAATGAATCTATCAGATTCACTGGCTCTGGGATGGATAGCATAGTACTAAGGAAGAGGATAACTCACTGACCTGTCGATGGACCATGCGACATACTGAACGCTCCAAATCCGACAAAACCTGCACAAAAACTTTGGTTGTTATTCAACAATTGCATTCAACATCTATAGAGGGAAGATAAAACAAATGTGTTACCTTTGCCATAGAAGTCAGGATATCAGCTAGGAAAAAGTCCGAAAAAGTCACCGTCTGTTTGTGGTAATGCCAAATGAAAGTTATATGATGATGGCAAACAATTTGAATCTTTAACACTGGAAAAAAAATGTACTCTTTTACCTGCACAGGGAAGAGAATACGCCAAAAAGTCCATAGCATGTAGTAGCGAGAGGACATGTAGAAGATATCGAAAGGGATGATCAGAATTATCACAGCAGATAAATACAAAACAACCTGGAAACATCGAAAAGGTCAACTCTATAACAAATAAATCAAAAGCTCTCTAGAATACAGCTTTAAGAGAAGATGCATCTATTACACTGGTTGAGATGCAGCCAACGATACATCTCCATGCGAGTATAGATACAGATATGCAGTCATGCTAGTCAATATTATTGTCGTCATCCACCTGGCACACTGTCACACCGGCAGAATTAGAAACGCATGAAAAATATAGAAATGGTCTAACTAAGGATTTTATACCTTCCATATCTCTTTGTGACCAAGATGATCTGGTCCTAGATAAAAGATTGCAGCATAATCGACTCCAGACCGAGAAAAAACCCACAAATTAACACCCCAGAGCCATACCATCGTTGTCTGAAAGTAATAGCATACATTAGAAAAAACAAGTTAAAATTTTTGACTTACTAATTTGACAAAAAAACTTACAATGAGAAGGAGAGGGTTATAATACAGAAATGTCTCATAAAAGAACAGTTCTCGTGTGTCTATTCCCATTTTCATTACAGATTCCCATCCAATCTGCAAAAAAAATTAACATGATCATAGGTTGACAAGAGTCAAAACTCACACGATAGATGCAAATCAAAAGCTAAGAATTAAGATCATTGTTTGCAGGAAGTATAATTCAAAATATCCAACCTTTACACAAACATAAAGACCACCGATATAGAGAGCAGCCTGGAGTATCAAGATTATAGATCTCAAATCAGTCAATAGGATTACATAGAAAAGGAAAAAGATTTCAATGATATGATACAATCAGCAAGAATCTATGAAACCAAGTAAGAGAGGTCCTTCTATGCATTATTAAACATGGTACAAAATTAAACTCTACAGAAAATCCAGGGATTGGAGTTAATGAGAAAAACCTTGATACTTCTAAGGAATACAGGACTTCGCAGTTTCGCAATTGTACCTAGTAGCATACTTGCGCTCTTCGAGTCATTTTCTCCTGTCAAAACTTATTCTCAGTCACAGCAACTTACATTTTTCTCTCTCTCAAAATCACTAAGCATCCAAAGATAAAACAAAAAGAGAAACTGCTTACCAAGATTAGTGATGATGAGTCTACTTCCAGATTTACGCAAGTGAGGATTATTCACAGGCACAGACAAGATACCTCGAAACATAGATGCCAAAAGCAAAACCTTCAATCTACAAGCCAAAAAAGCTTAAACCACACCTGTATTTGTATATATCTGTCTCGATTTTGATCTGAACCAAATCACAAACAAAATGACATAGCAAAACCTAACTTTGGAAGATATTCCCACTAAACTACTGTATTATAACCATGAAAGTAAACCAATTTCAAAAGAAGAAGACAAATGGTACCTTCCAAAACAGGAAACTTCCACCGAATGTTAACGGTTGAAGAAGACAAATCAAACCTTTCTAAAATAGGAACCTTTTTTCACCAATTGCTTCCTACTCTGAAGAACAACGAGCCACACTGCTCAAGATGAAGAAATGAATCGAGATTATGTTAATCCCAATCGGCACAATCGGACAATATCAATTAAACCCCCAATTTTCAGGGAAAATTCTGGAATAATTAAAAAAAGATTCAATCTGAATCACAAAAAGTCGATGGCTTTAAGGAGAAGACCCTAAATCGGAGACGATAATTAAAACCCTTTTTGTATTTTAGCGAAAAAATAATGCTCGCATTAAGAAAGATTTTAATCATTTTCCCGAAATGTGAAAAAATAAATGTAACATAGCGATTAAGTTTCTTTGAGATATACAAGAAGAGAATTACGTTCTAAGCATTAAGGAAGACTTCGAACACAAACCCAGAAAATGAACAGGCAACAGAAGTCCACCGTGTATATTTGGATACCTCTCAAGAGAAAAGGACTTCAAATAGAAAGAGGTCGGAGAAAAGAAGAAATGTTTTATTTATTTTTTCCGACACGTTACGATGATTTGTAAACAAAAAAAAAAAACTCTACAATAATCAATGACAGCCAGAGAGAGAAACAAAACGAACTAGCTTTTGGTTAAATAAGAAAAGCAATGTCTTCGTTTTAGTCAACGGTTTATTTGATTGACTTTAGCAATTCATCTACGTAAGGCACAATCTCCAAATAATTTTAGATTTCATTTATATAAAAGTTCAAATACTTTAAGGAAAATTATCCAGAAATTCATGAATTGGCTACCGTCTGTATACATCCCATCCTTCGTTTGCGGTTGATGGGTGGAGGCAAAGTTTGTCCATTTACAGCTGAATATTTCGATCTGGTTCTACATCCAACGGTTAGAATCCTGTCGGAATTTTTCGATAATTTTTTTGGCTGTCGGAAATTCTCTCTAGCTATATTCAAGTTGATACACTTCTGACTGTTGTGGTCGGTTTGTTTCTTACATTGCCATGGTCTAGTGCTGTAACTTATGATATATTAGGCGATGCTATTATCACTTAAAAGAAAAGAAAAATTTGTGAAACTTGTATAACTAAAGAACAGTAGTTGACGACTTTGGCAAACAAACGGCTGCACGTTGCTTGAGTGATTATTAGTGTTCTGTTGTACTTTGAAACTCATTGAGCTTGTTTGAATTTTGATATATTTTCTGAAAGCTCGAGCAGCCTAATGTGGAGCAAGCTCTAAAATTTATGATTTCGTGTGCAGTGGATGTTCTTAAGGAGTTTCAGGATATTGCCTTTGCTTATGGTGTCAGAATATAAGACAGTACATGTCAAACTATATTCTCTATGCCCTTAAGTTTCTATGTTGCAATTGTATCCCTCCGTCATTCGATGCACTAATCTGTATGCTATCCAACATCAGAGATTCTCCTGGATTAGAGACAAGTTGACTGTGCGTATTGCCTCTGATTAACTTGTCTTGTGAGACAGAACCTTGAGATCGAATAGTCTCGTGAGTTTGAGTTTGGATGCTCCTGCTCAGCCATTTTGTTTTGTTTTGTCTAGCAGAGCCACATCATATAATCAGTATTAAGACATACATGTTTGTGGAAATACCAAAACTCAATCCTAAGAATACTTAGATGTTTTTGTTATATGTCTTTAGCCAATGTTCCTTTTTAGTATTGTCTTTTAAAATAAAATTAATATTAATATTAAATAAAAATAGTATAAAAAACTTATATCCAGAATCATATGACACAGTGATGACCGAAATTAAATCAGCATCAGATATTAAAAACTACTATAGTAAGTTTGACAAAAAAAAAAAAACTATATCCGTTAAATAAAATTAGCATTAATATTTCTCTGACTGATAGGAGAAGAAATGTTGCCCTTTAAAATAAGGTAAGTTTTGGAAAATAGTTTGACTAAAATGATACGAGTAGTCAAGAAAAGAAATCTCCTCCAAACAAAATTGACTGACATTTTGGTAACGGTAAGTTCATGATTTTGCATACCAAGTATATATATATATACTGTATATGTTACCACTATTACTTCATTTTGTTTTGACTCAAATTGTAAATGGTAATGACGTGTAGAAAACCAAAATTTCTCTAAATATTCTGTTTTTAAATAATATGTCAAACAAAATAAAACAAAAGTCAATAAAATGATAGATTCTCCATTCATTTAAATAAATTTCTTAAGTATTAGAATCAATGAGATTTAAATTATTAAAGAAGAAAGAATTAGAATTAAATTTTACTTCAACTATAGGGCAAGAAGCCAAATAATATGTTTCTACATATTTTGCTTTAATTAACTTTTTTAGGCCTGGGCGTTCGGGTACCCGTTCGGTTTCGGTTCGGGTAATTCGGTTTTCGGTTTTTTCGAGTTTAGAGAATAGGATCCGTTCGGGTATTTTTTATTTTCGGTTCGGGTTCGGTTCGGTTCCACCCAAATTCGGGTCGGGTCCGGGTACCCATAATATATTTATAAAAATAAAATTTAATTAAATTTAAATAAAAATTGTTTGAATTTTGACAAATATAAATTAAAATTTTTAGATATTTTAAATTTTTTAAATATTTTGATTATTTTAATATAAAATTAACTAATAAATTTAAATTTATTATTATAATTTGAATATTTCAATTATTATAAACCTAAATATAATTAATATATTTGAAAATATAATTATATTTAAAATATTTCGGGTACCCATTCGGTTCTCGGTTCGGTTCGGGTTCGGATTCGGTTTTTCGGGTATAAGAGTTTAGGAACCGTTCGGTTATTTATCAATTCTAAATTCGGTTCGGTACTATTTTTTCGGGTCGGGTTCGGTTCGGTTCTTCGGGTCCGGTTATTTTGCCCAGCCCTAAACTTTTTATTTTATTTTATTTTGTTTTAAACATTTTGTGGAGAAGAGAAACTGTAAAAGAGTTAAATATCTCCGTCGTCAATTCAGACGACTCTGCCACTGTTAGACCTTTGGCTTAGCTTGCAACGTGTCCCCTCTCCCTGGGCCCAGACTACATCTCCGTCCCTTTACATTTTCGAATCTACCGATTCCGCCACTCCTTCCTCGCTCCCTGTCGTCAATGGAACCGGCGGTGATACCGTTGGAGCCGGAGGAATACGTTCACGTCGATGAACCCAGGCATCCTGGAGATATCTCGTTAAGCGACAGCATAGTGAATGTGGAGAAGGAAGAGATGAAAGCGGAGGAGGAACAATTTAGTGATTCCGGTTCAGTGATAACCGGCGTCGAATCGATAGTTGATTCTGGTGATGCGGGTGGTGGTCATTGTGCTGTGGAGACGACGAAACTGGAGCTGCCTGAGGAATATGTGAAAAGCGTTATGGTTTTAACGTGCGATTCCAAGGCGGAGGGCGGATCTTGTGATGTGTATTTGATTGGCACTGCTCATGTATCAGAGGTATCTTCTTTAAGCTTCAAACTTGGTGACTGGTTTTGTGATTTGTTTAAATGGATGAATAATTTGTAAAACGAAGAAATTTCATCAAAGATTAGGTATAATGTTTGCGGGTTGTGTCAATTTGAGTCGTGGAAAATGCCATTGCCGCAAGATTTGTCCTTTTACGTAACGAACTGCAGCAGGAACATTGTGAAATTGAGAAAGATATGATTTATAAATTGGAAATTGAGACAATGTTCAGACATCTTCCCTAAACATTAGTAATTACTTGCTTTAACTAGCTTTGGATTGGGTTTTGTAACAGGTTAAGTCGTTTTGATTTGCTTGATGGAACTATAATATATTAGCACTCATAGGCATTGGATACTTGTTTTAATCTTTGCGTTTTTTGTATTATAGGAATCATGTCGAGAAGTTGAAGCTGTAGTCAGCTTCATGAAACCACAGGTTCTTCTCCTTTACAATGTGAGCTCTTTCATTTATCTTTCCCTCTATCTCTCTCTAAGTACGTGGCTGATGAATTTGCAGGTCGTCTTCGTGGAGTTGTGTCCAAGTCGATTGTCATTTCTCACACCTCAGTCTGTGAAGGTTTCGTTCTACATAATTCTTATAACATCTCCGATTTCAGTTTAACGATGTGATATCCTGGACTAGACACTGCATCATTTTCCTTTTGCTAGAATATGGCCAAAGTTTCTACTGGAAATTACTAATGTATGAGCTGCCAGTTGGAAAATTTTGCCTAGAGAATTTACTTCACTTGTTTTATATGCGATGATATATCACACGTAGTTATCTATCAAATGTACTTATTTTCTAGCTCTCCTACCAATTTTTTATTATGGAAATGTGCTATGTTTTGGTTTACAGATTCCGACGGTGTCGGAAATGATAGACATGTGGAAGAAGAACCACAACACATTCGGAATAGTTTACGGATGGTTTCTTGCAAAGGCATGCTTCCTCGGTTTAGATCTTCTTTGATGGTAGCTTAAAATTGCGTACCATTAATTTATATCCTTTTCTTATGTTAGATCGCCAGCAAGCTTGAAGTTTTACCTGGTGCTGAGTTTCGTGTAGCATATGAAGAAGCAGAAAAATATGGTGGCAAGGTGATTCTAGGTGATCGTCCAGTACAGGTGAATTTGGTTATTCAAGTTAAAGAGAACATGGGCTAAAATGCCTCTATGGATTTTCCGGGTTGTGTCAGTTTCAGTTTTGCAACCTTTCTTCCACGTGAGTATTTATTTTTCTTCGGATTTTTTGAAGCAGATCACGTTAAAGAGAACATGGGCTAAAATGCCTCTATGGCACAAAGTAAAGTTTTTGTACAGCATAGTGTTTCAAGCTGTCTTTCTACCGAACCCTGAGGAACTTGAAAAGATGGTAAAAAGTTTTTTCGCTTTCTCTTTAAAGGTTATGTGATTCAGTAAAGTGTTAAATTAAATTGGATGGCTTTTAGCTGAAAGCTATGAACGATGTGGATATGCTGACATTGGTGATTCAAGAAATGAGCAAGGAATTTCCATCACTCATGGATACGCTTGTGCATGAGCGAGATAAGTTAGTATTGTATTCCTCTCACTCTCTCTTTATAGTTCATCAGAATAATTGACCGCTTTCTCTAAAACTTGCATTATCAGTAGTGCTGTTTAGTGTGTATCATAGATGCTGCTTCTTGAAACCTAAAAGGTCTCCCCTAAAGTCCTAAGCACCATGATGATCATAGTTAGATGTCGTTATTTTTCCTCCTCTCAAGCTCTCTTTAACTTCTAAATTAGCAAATCTTAAGATATTGAAAAGTGGACAATTTTCTGTGTCCAGAAATTTTCCTGATCTGTTTTGCAAAATACTGCATATATATATCTCAGGTACATGGCATGTATGTTATTAAGAGTTGCAAGTGAACATAGCTCGGTCGTGGCAGTTGTTGGTAGAGGGCATCTTCAAGGGATCAAAAAGAACTGGAACCAACCTATAAAGGTTAGTCACAATCATTACAATCTCGAATTCGTTATATACATCTTTGATTAAAGACAACGTAATAACAGAGCTATTATTATCATGCTAATGGTATTGCAGCTGAAGGACCTGTTGGAGATACCGACCAATGAATCAATTTTTACTGTAAAGAATGTGCTGAAATCTCTGGCGATTTTGGTCGCCGGGACAGCCATAGTTTCCCGCATATATGTTGCAAGCAGAAGTTAACTAATCTCAAGGCAGAAAGAGTTTCTCATGAGGACAATAACAATTTAGGCTAAATAACTTTTATGATTACATAGATTTTCAGTAACTGTTATGATCTATGTTGTCATAATTTTCTTTATTTTTTTTTGGTTTATCAGTTGAATAATTTCATAACATTTATACAAATACAAAATCATTCCCCTCCCATGTCTCCACTCAACTACTATCTTCTTCTTTACTTTGATTCAGTTTTCGTCCCATGTCTCATGTCTCAAACCATTAGTTAATTATAAATATATATATGTATATATATACCTTTTTATTTTTTCTTGCATTCTTCCTTTATTCTACAAACTACCTAATCGAATATCATGCCATATTCAATCATGTATCACGTATAGACCCATAGTGTTATAACAGACACACACACAATGACACAAACAAGACCCAACTACACATCAAGTTAATATCATGAATTTCTTATTACCCCCCCCCACAAGTCTTTTTTACATGCATTTCTGCAATTTGCACTCTTCGCTGTATATATTTATATATGTAAATATGCACTAGCATTGTGAAATCACGGTACTTTGTTCCCATAAACATACCAAAACAAAAAATCTTTTGTTTATTTTGAAATATGATAGTGACAATTGTCTCATACACCCAAGAATTCACCATGGAAATCGGAGAACACGAATCTGTGTTGGACATCAAGAAACGATTAGGACAGTTTTTTCAGATACCAACATCTTCTTTAACTCTCTTTGTCTCTTGTTGGGAACTCCTCGACGGTCTCGACATCGATGATTACCCAATCATCTCACACGACACCAGGATCGACCTTACCGTAACTCCCCTTTTCATCGCACCCTCTATTACTAACCCCGCCGTTAAAAAAATCCACGTCACCGTCAAGTTCCCGTCAAAACAGTTCGCCATCGAAGTAGACAGAACCGAAACGGTAACGTTCATGTTTCATCTCAAGTAGTCTTTTTGGTTTCTTGATTAACAAGTTAATGTTTTTGTAGGTAAGTAGCCTGAAGGACAAGATTCACATTGTGGAGAATACACCGATAAAGGGAATGCAGTTATACTTCTCTGGGATCGAGCTAGCTGACGATTTTCGAAACCTACACGAATACGGAATCAGAGAATTCTCGGAGATTGTCGTGTTTCTCAAGTCAATCAACCGAGCCAAAGACGTTGCTCCGGTGAGGAAACTGTGTTTCTTGGTACAGACGTCATCGAGTTTATTCAACAGTGCAAGAATCCCTGTGGAGATTAACGACTCTTGTACTATCTCGGAGATGGGAGAAGGGTTACAAGCTAACAAGACGTTGCCAAGAGACGAGTATATATTCGTACACAAGCAACGGATTATGCGAGTGAATTGTAGTCTTCGCTGGCATGGTGTTGAAAATGGTGAGACTATTTTTGTCTTTAAAGGGTCTATTAGTCGTGGAGATTACTGATGTTTACAAATTTAAGGTTCTTATTTAAGATTTCTTAATAAGTTCCCTCTCAAGAACTCATGACATTATGGTGTTTATTGTATAGAAAGTTATGGGAAGGAGCTTAACTGGATTATGCATTTTCATTTTGATGCAATAGATACAATTTTATTTTCATTTTAATTTAATACAACCAAAAAAAAATCCCCTTTATAACTCACACGTACACTACCAGCAAAATTAATAGCCATAGGGCAATTATTCTACAGTCAAAATTTCAAAAAAAAAAAAAAAAAATTGGGCCCCTAATTCTTAAACAAAAATCTAAAATTTTAAACCACTCCATTCTACCCTAAATTGTTTTTTTTTTATAACTTTTGAGCCATGATTTTCTTTGAGACTTAATCTTGGGGATATGTTTCAATTCTGGAAAAAAGGTCTTCTTGCATAAGATTTTATCATAAACGATGATGGGCCTTGGCCGCACACTTCTCTCAACTCCCTATACAATGTAATTTGGGCAATGCAAAGTGTTGTAAAACGTATCATAATCCTTTTTGTTCTCACATTGTTGCAGACTTAACATAGTTAGTTCTATATGTACAATGTATGGTAAACGTAATTTTTAAATTTTTTTTTATCACGGTCTCGTCAAAGTTAGTTTGTTCAGAATTGCCTTATTTTGGGGCTATTCCTGAATTTGAGTGTTCATGTAAATCCAAATTTAAAGCAGATTTCGTTACACACAAGATCCATATTTTTTTTTTAAAAAAAAATAAAGCTTGTATTCGTTTGTAAGCAGTTCTATTTAGTTAGATAATAATATCCTGTTGAGATAGTATTAGTTAGTTAATGTCCTATTGTTGGAGAATAATTACTTCCCATTGACAAATCTTAATCAATTTCGGAACAGTCGGCTATTCCGTTAGCAGGAAATAATCGACCATGTAGAAATTGAGAAGCTTTTGCTCTGTTTTGTAGAGAGAAGAAGAAGAAGAAGAAGAAGAACATTAAACAAAAGAAACTAAACAGATCATTAAGCTGTTTACTTGTCAAACAAGAAACATTATGAGAAGATAATCACAAAAAGCAAAAACTAATAAAAATGGAATGGTTAGGAAAATCTATTCAAGAAACTCTATCCAGTTCATTATCTCTTTCTTCACCCTCTCTTGCTTTCTCTTTTCCATCTTCAATATCATCATCATCATCATCATCATCCTTTGTTTCTTCTCCATTCTTCTTCTCTTTTTCTCTATCTTCTTCACCATTCTTCATCGCTGTATCTTCCTCTTCACCGTCTGTTTTCGCCTTTGCCTCTTCATCTTCTTCTCCGTTTCCTCTTTTACTCTCTGCTTCCGACGAAATCTCCTCCATAGAAGCATTATCTCCTTTTCCTTGAGATCTCTCTTCCTTGTAAACCAAATCAGGATGTTTAAAGAACAAATACATATGAGAATCTTCTCTCACTCCTAAATCTATCAAAATCGTTTCATCTTCATCCTCCGTCAGCATTCTTCTCTCCTCTTCATCTCCGACCACAAGTATCAAACGCCTCACCGATAATTTCACCTCCGTCGCAATCTTCTCTTTTAATTCCTTCACCGTCGCATTCTCACTTACCTCCGTATCTATAAATGTCCCCGTTATTATCTCCACACTTACCTTCATTGCTTCAACCCTCTCTCTCTCTCTCTCTCTTTTTCTTTTTGGTTTTTTATTTATTTCAAGATCTTGTGTTGTATGAAAACATGAACTAACCAAACACAACGCATGCGATTTTCGTTTTCAAATTTACATCTAATATCGAATATTTTGTTTGATTTTATGGTAACTATTATCTTGTTTCATTAAAGTTAGTTGCCGCAACGAGATTTTTAATATATTTTGACTAAGTAGGATTCTTCCACAACTCTCCCCTCAAGTTTAGGGAACTAATTAACAAAAAAAAACAAAAAAAAAAATTTAGGGAACTACATGATGACCAAATTCATAGATTTATAGAGGTTCTACTTCAGATTATGTCTAAAATATTTGACGGAAAGAAACATAAGTGTAATCCCTTGACTTTTTGTAAGTAATCTATATAACAAACATACTTTACCCAAAAACAACCAAAAAAGGAAAACAATCCTCTTAAAATTTTGTCTAACAGCCAAGGATCGTATTTACTACGTACCTATTACTCCACTGTTGCACTCTTCACATTAATAAACTCGTTGTGATTTTACTACTTGAATTAAAGCTAAACAACATAAATTAAAACAAAGCAAGACAACACGATAAGCAATGAAAAAGACTAACAAAACAATAAACAATAAGGCTACACAATTAAAGTAACTAAAAAGTCTAACAAGATTAGTTAATATGTGAAAAACATTGGATCATTGGCAAAGCAATTGATTAGAGCAAACTATAAACCAAATTATGAATCAAGGGCAATCAATTAGCTCAATCCTAGAACATATAGCCCACAGTTGTGACACTCCACTAATCACTTCATTATCATCTAACTATATTAAATTTTCATTTGCAGAACATTAACGATTAAGTCTTTTAAGTTCACTATCCATGGTGGTTTCTACTCGTGATAAAGATCAGCCGTTCCCTCTCAATTGCGAACGGTCCATTTTGCAGAAGGATCTCGAGTCTTCAGTCTCAACCCAATGATCGCCCAATCGTTGGTTGGCTTGGTGACTAATCGGCCTGGATTCTTGGTTCAAAGTAGTCAAAAGATGCTAAAAGAATGCAGAAAACGTCCAAATGAGATAAAAAGACCAATAAAAATAAACATATAAAAACGAAATATATCATATTTTCTAGAGGAAAAAAGGAGTACAAATTTGGAAAAAGGACTATATGATTTATGTTGTAACTGTTTTTTAGTGTTTAAAGAAAACTACAGTTTTCAAAAGCCATACAATTATTAATTTGAGTTGTCGAAGTTCAAGTGTATCTGTACTTGCACATATGTATTTTTATAAATAAATTAAATAATTTTATATATAACATAATAGAGTTGCTCTCATTGCCCGTTCATGCATTTTTTTTCAAATGGTGCGAACTAGACTTACTTCGAGGATGCAGATGAAATACTTTCACTTTTCGACCTTTGGTCAACAATCCACGTCATGCTACGTTATATATACATTTATTATATAAGAACAAGATTTATAAATGGAAACACTTTTGTATTTATGTATTAATATATAAGGAAGTTGAAAATTGAAAGGTAATATAAACATTTGTGTTGCAATGAAAATGCAAATCAGACGTGTACATGCATGTGTTATTCCATGAATGCATAATACAACCAAGAAAATTACCCCCAAATTACAGGCTGTCAATTTTTCTCTAAATGGTGTGTAATAAAACTAATAATAACAAAACAAAAATTAATGTAGGGCCTTGGAGAGAGGCATGCAACAATGAACTATTTCGTTTGGGATACTAGTTACTTTTAAACTAGAAAAAGTTTACTTTAGTCACGCAGCTGCTAACACTATTCACATATAGATGCGTTTAAGTATTAATAAACTTATATTTTAATCTCCTAGTTTGATGAATTTAAATCTTAGTTCCTTGAAAAAGTAAATTACGTATATTGTGTTCTGAAATATGAACATTAATATTGTTATTGTTTTTGTACGTAAATACGAATAACATTAACAAACTTAAATTGAATTATACCATATAATAGACCTCATTATGTTAATTTCTTTTCATATATGTTTGACTTTGAATGGTATGAATACTTCCATATCTCAAAAAGAAATTAATAAATTTTCCATTTTAGACTCATATTTAATTATGATAATGGTAGTAATTCATGAATTAGTATATTTTAATATAATTTATAAAAATTACATTCTATATCGTTTTCGGTAATAGACTTCAGATGGACTAGCGGCAGCATGTCGCATTTGTAGTTCTTTTGTTGCTTCGACCATACATTTTTTGTTATGTAGTTTTAACATATAAACTAAAATTATAATGTTTTGTCCGACCATACATTAAAACTAAAATATATATATGTAATTGGATGTTCAATTCGGAAAACTAATTTACAAAATTGGTATAGGCGAATCTAGTTTTCGCTAAACAAACTAAACAATATACATTAACCTCATAATTTTATTTTATTTTAAGTTGAATGATAATTATTCTGGTGAAACTAATTTTATTTATTAACTTGGTTATAAAATACTGTTGACTAAAGAATTAAATGTCATGATATTTTGTTGAATATCTCGGCTACTCTGGTTATCAAAATAAATTTTACATACTAGTATTTTATTGACTTTTAAACTTTCTGTAAAAGAGATCTAGTAATTGATCGAATTAATAATAATACTATATTAGTTTTTTCGTCAATTTTTTATTCAGATCACTTTATTCTTTTAATAATTGATCAGTTTAATCAATAAAAATAAAATAATGTTTTCAGTTTATTTCAATTCCGTTAACCAAATTTTTTATAAATATATTATCGACAACTCTATGATAATAAATATATATACATATATAAATAAAATAATATCAAATGTGAAAGATTTATCTGAAAATTAATAGTTTTAAAATAATTTAAAAATTAATCATAAAAGTCTGATATATTCTTGAAAACAATTATGTGAAAATAGTTTATATATTATTTTTTAGTATTTATAAACAAGATTTTATCGTATATTTTGAGTAAAAAATAAATCGTTGATACAATTTAAATAATTTTACATTTGTTACAAAATTATGCATAAGCATAAGCTTTTACCATATTATATTTTGTAGAAAATTTTATTTCTTAAAATGAAAATTTAGAAATAGATTTTTATCAGTATAGCACCATTGTGCCACATAGTTTTTACAAATTATAGAAATTGATTAAAATATGAAAATGTAAAGAAGACTATTTATATAATATATATATATATATCTTTTAATGGCAAAAACTAAATTTAGTTTCTACTATTCCATTAATGTTTTTAACTAATACATAACGTAAATGGAAACCAATTATATCGTGTCACGTGGATAAAAGGATAGAAATTGTTGAAAAAAATCATCAACTATTCCTATCTCTCTCTCTCTCTCTGTATTTTCTTCTGTTTTCTTCGAGCATGTAGGGTAAACTAAATGTGTGTCTCTCACACTATATATATCACCATTAAATTCAATAGCACACTCACTAATTCTCACTGCAATTATGTCTCTTCAACACTTTCAACAACTCTCTCCTTAGAATATTAGGCCTAACCGCTTCGTAAAACCATCAGCGGTTTTCCGACCAAACTCGTTGCCTATCGATAGAATTCACGGGTTTGTCCTAATTAATTTTATCGACAACTTATACCAGTAATATTCATTAATTTTCTCATTAATGATGTTTACATTTATTGCACCATTCCATTTTTATGGTAAATATACCGAATTATAAATAACGTCTTTATTTATCTATTATGTTCATATACATACATCAAACGATGAGATAATTCTTATTTATATTGCTATCGGGACGTATTTAGTTTATAGATTTATATTTTCTTCTCGTTTATAGAAAGACAGTGAGACAAAGCTGGAGTGAGAGACGAAAGCTAACGAAGGAACCATAAAGGTACCGCTGGATTCTCTTACAGTCTTAGTTATCCTTTTCCATTTTACGTTTTCGTATATAATTATGCATCACGTTTATATATATATATATATATATATATATATATCTGTATTAAATGCAAAATTATATTCAGGAAAATTTAATACATGACACAGTTTTATATATATATATCTTGGATCTTTGCTGTTGGCCGTCAATCAATATATTGATTAATCAAACAAAAATTATTCCATGTTCAAAATTCTGCGCTAAGACAATCTCTATTGGTGAAATACTAAAAAAAAAATTTCTCAACAAGAAATATTATTATTTTAATACAATTTATGTAAGTAATTAAATGTTAAGTTTATATAAAAGTTAAACTAATGATAAAATGTCAAGTGGCTAAAAAGTTTTTTTATGAGGTTCTCATAAATTTTTATTTGAGAATCCATTCTGATCCTCATTTTTATTTCATTATTTCAATTTTTTATATTTTTTATTGGTTGAAATATTCTCTAAAAGCTATCAATGGAAATGTTATTTGACAACGTGTAGATTACTAAACAATTAATATATACAATGCTTTTCTATAATATAGCATTTTCATATATTTAATTAATATAAGATAAATATATGATATTACATATATAGTTTAAGGGTATTTTATTTACTTTTAAAAAATTTATGAGAAATAAAATAATTATTAAATAGATGAATAAATGGCTAGATCGATTAATAAAAGGCTTCAGTTACATATTTAATCAACTAAATGGCCAGTTTTAGGAACTCTGATTATTTATAAAATTATCTATATAAATATTGGAGTCTTGTAGAAATTTTATTTGATACAGACAAAAAAATTCATTTAAATTTTTTTGCGCATTTTCTTGCTTTTCACGTTTTTTATTCTAGATAGATATCTTTAAATAGAGAAATATTTATTTTCCAAAATTTCACTTTTAAAATAAAACATATTCAATATTCTTTTTACTTTGATTAATAAAATGATCTTTTAGTCAGCCTTAGATAATACTTTCTTTATCTCTAGTCTTAATTAATATATATATATATATTGATTAACCAAATTAAATCATAATTCAAAACTTTTTTTTCAATATTCCAAATTTCACGAGCTAAAACTTAATCCTGTATAATCTAACCTGGAGATTGACTAATCAGTCAATTTTTATATTGTAATATTTATATATATTACAAATATTAAAATAAATATATGATGTTACATATATTTATTTTAGGATATTTTTTTGTCTTTCAAAATTTTATAAAATAAAATAATAAGTGAAATAGATTAATAGACTGCTTAGATCGATTAATAGAGGGCCTAGACCATAATATTATTTATTTGGCTGTCTAGATAATCATTTTAAAAAAAAAAAAAAAACTGTTTGTAAACATATTTATCTAATTTCAGTTTTTTTATCTACTTATGGTCATTTATTTTTTATGGACAAAAAATCTATTACTTATATTTCTGTATTTTTTTCCTTTTCACGTTGTTTTATTATATTTAGATGTTTTTCTTGTTCTGTTTGGATCTCTGTAAACTGAAGAACCTTCAAAATAAATTTTCATTTGAAATAAAACAGTATTCTTTTTGCTCGCCTTGATAAGATATTAAATCAGTCTCTAAGAAGTAAGTTTTATCTTTTTCTAATCTTAATTATTTTTTTTCGAAAACATTTTTGGATTAATTTGTTTCTTTGTTAATATGCTGGTTGTGATGTTATGCGTTTTTTTTGTCTCCTTAATTTTAATTGGGGGGTCCTTGGATTACAACTATCTCCCTCAATTTCTTCTTTCTATAGTATTGTCAGCTGAAATTTGTTTGTTTCTCTTTTATTTACAAGATCTTTTATAAAAAAAAGTAGTTGACTTGGAAAAGCTAACTTTTTCTGTTGTAATGAATTTAGTGTATGTGAGCGAGAGAGAGTGTTGTCTAGATACTAAAGGAACCCCCAAAAAAACAAAAACAAAACAAAAACTTTTCTCGCAAACCCTAATTTCTAGCTATTATGAGTTATCTTATTTAAATTCAATTTCTAGTAACTGATATATTTAATTTTTCAAACTCTAAAGATTTTCCAGATTATCCAAAGAAAAAAGTACGTAGCAAAAATGTTTCAGCCAAACATGGTACCAGTGGAGATGAACAACAACAGGGGAGACGACGATAACAACGGAAACGACAACAACAACATGAATGGTGGTGCTGTTTTAGATGATGAGGAATTCGACAGTGCGAATACAAGTGATAATCAAGAAGATGGAAGCGATCATCAAGATCCTCGTCCAAGTAAGAGAACACGGTCTCATCGTCACACCCAACATCAAATCCAGGAGATGGAAAAGTATTTCTCTCTTAACTTTCATATCTTCTATTGTATATAACCTCGATAATATATATATATATATAGATCAATAAACAAATATAGATTCCCTTTTTACATATCTTTCATTGTTTTGTTTCTTTGTTGAATAGGTTCTTCAAAGAGTGTCCTCATCCAGATGACATGCAAAGGAGAGAACTTAGCCGTCAACTGGGATTAGACCATCTTCAGATCAAATTCTGGTTCCAGAACAAACGCACCCAAAAAAAGGTATATATATGTTACTCCCACATATTTAATCTTTGTGACAAGCATTATAGTTGGTTTTGATCCATGGTTGATAAATGTAGATTGATGATTACACATATAATGTTGAATTATAATACATTAATGTGTGAGAATAATTAAAGCAATACACATGTATTATGCATAACGTTTTTCAAATGTGTGATTACGCATATACGATGAAGCGTACAGAACGGGTGAGTGTTGCATGAACGCAATTAATATTCATGATTCTTTTAGAAAATTAATTCTTTATTCACTTGAAAACCAAAAACTTCGTTGTCTTTGTTATTAATCCGTTCCAAAGATATAGAGCCACTAAGTTTAGTTTAGAACATATTTAAGAATATTTTATTTTATCTTTTATTGTTATTGCAGAATCATCAAGAACGCCAAGAGAACTCACAACTTCGGGCGGAGAACAATAGGCTTAGAGCCGAAAACCACCAATGTCGAGAAGCCATTGCTAATGCCATATGTCCTAAGTGTGGAGGTCACACCGCAATTGGCGAAATGTTTTTTGAGGAACATCATCTTCGCCTCGAAAATGCTAGGTTAACTGAAGAGGTACGTACTGTATGTGTACTAGAGGACAAATATGTGAAACATGCACCCTTATAATGTTTTTTTTCGATGTAAACATGCTCATATATATGATTAGTCTCATAACCATTTCATAACGCACCACTGATTTACATGGTGAACCTCATAGATTTATTCTTATACAACCTTTTTTTTTGGTTGCCAATATATGGATTTGCTAAAAGAACATATAACTAGGATATGTGGTCAAATTTAATTTAAAACTTTTTTTTTTGTCTTTTGGGGTGCTAGATCAGTCAATTATCTGCGGTGGCGACCAAGTGTACAGGTAAACCTGTAATGAGCTATACTCTTACGTCTCCTCCTATTCCAGCTCGACCTGTAGAACTCGGGATGGGATCTGATGGAAGAGAATTGTATGGAAGTATAGGAAACCTCCGGGGGTCAATCATTGGAGTTAAAGATGCCGATAAGCCGTTGATTATAGAGTTAGCAGTTGGAGCCATGGAGGAGCTAATGGCGACGGCTCGAGTGGATGAACCTCTGTGGAACATAGGAGCTAATGGTACGAGCTTATCTTTGAACTTGAATGAATACACAAGAACATTTCGGAACGGGCTCGGGCCTATACTGAACGGGTATAGAACCGAGGCGTCCAGGGCAACCTCAATCGTGTTCATGAACCATCTGGACATTGTTCAGAGGCTAATGGATGTGGTACGTAAATTTTTTTAATCAAACTAATAATTATGATCCTAAATAATCCCTTTTCCACAACATACATACATTGTTCAGAGGCTAATGGATGTTGTAATTAACGTGGTTTTCGCAGAAACTATGGTCGACCATGTTTGCTGCAATGGTTGCTAGAGCCATGACTCATGACGTTATCTTGACTGGAGTACAAGGAAACTTCGACGGAGCTTTCCATCTGGTAGATCTTCCAATTTTGCTTTCTATATAATATATGTACAAGTTCAAGAAGAGTTGTAAAACAAGAACATTATTATTAATATAACCAATATTGTTGTTGTTATTACTTCATAGATGACTGCGGAATACCAAGTTCTTTCGCCAGTAGTCTCAACCCGCGAATGCTACTTCGTCCGCTACTGTAAGCAACAAGGTGACGGTTTATGGGCGGTGGTCGATGTTTCCATCGACCATCTCGTTCCAAACCTTGAACTTAAATGTCGGAGACGACCCTCTGGATGTCTGATTCAACAAATTCAAAATGGATTCTCCCAGGTATTACTAGACATTATGTTTAATTGTCTTGTTATGGTTTTGTGTGTAAATCAAGTTAAATGGTTATCTTGTTGGTTTTGAAAAAGGTTACTTGGGTTGAGCATGTGGAGGTAGATGACAGAGGAGGATTTCTCCCCTCGTATAAGCCCTTAATCAGCTCTGGTCAAGCTTTAGGTGCTGAACGTTGGGTTGCAACATTGGAACGTCAGTGCGAGCGTTTAGCCTTCATCATGGCTACAAACGTTCAATCCATAGAACCGGATGGTCTAATAAGTATTTACTACTCCTTATGATCTTACCTAACCACAGACATTGCTTCTAAGAGATAAACTCTCTCTTTTTTTACAGCGATAACGAACGATGCAAAGCAGAGACTTCTGAAAATAGCTGAGCGGATGATAAGAAGTTTCTTTTCAGGAGTGGCAAATTCGACTGCAGATATGTGGTGTAACTTGTCTGATTATTCAGGAAGTACTGTCAGAGTGATGACTCAGAAGAGCGTGAATGATCCAGGAAGGCCTGAAGGGGTCATTCTCTATGCATCCACTTCGTTTTGGGTCTCGGTTCCTCCTAACACTGTCTTTGATTTCCTCAGAGATGAGAACAATCGAATCAATGTTAGTACCTTTTTTGGGACAATAACTCCTCTTGGTTTTGCTTTCTTTCTGGATATATATATATATATAACATGTTTTGAAATGTTATCTGCAGTGGGATGTTATCTGCACTAGAGGGGAAGCTGTTCAGTTGCTGTCACAGATCGCAAATGGGAAAGACAGTAGGAACTGTGTATCCTTACTTCGGGTATAAAAATTACCTTAGCGAATCAATCTAGTTTGTTTTTGATTCTTTTCGGTCTCTGATATGTGACCGATGTATTTTTGGTTACAGAGCGAAACCACTTGCCAGAAAAAGATGATGACGATTCAAGAGAGCTCTACTGATCCAACAGCTTCATATGTGATCTATGCGCCTGTTGATATATCATCGATAGAGAATGTTCTCATGGGAGGTGACCCTGACTTTGTGCCACTACTTCCTTCGGGTTTTGCTATTCTTCCAGATGGAAGAGAAGGAGGAGGGTCACTCGTGAACGCTGACTTTCAGATTCTGGTTGAATCAGTTCCTACGGTTATGCTGACTTTTAGCTCTGTTGCAACCATTGAGAATCTGATTTTATCAACCGCGCATAAGATCAAAGCTTACTTTAATCAGCAGACTGCTTGAACGGTACATCACTGAACCCAGTTCAGTAAAGAATCTTCAAACCATCGATACCTGCTTATGACTTTTTGATTTTATTTTTACAGGAAAGTAAGCTAAAGGGGATGCAGAGGAGTGAATCAACGGAAGAAAGAGATAGACTTTTGTATGTTATTTTAGAGATATTGGAAAGCTTCAAAAGGGGAGGAGTCAAGAACGAACCTGAGAAGAAACCATCCTTAGTTTTTGAATGGTTTTTTTTTACATGAGGTTCGGGAATTGACTTCCTTGTGAAATTCTTCTGAGACCTTTGTTATTTCAGTTTAGTGTTTTTGTTTCATTGTTATTGTTGGAACCTTATCAACTCATTTTCTCTGTTTGTGTTTCAAATTTGTTTTTTTTGTTAACTTATCCTGATGGCTTTCGATCTCGTTTGTGGTATCGATAATTTTACGTTTTGTGTGTCTTCTGCTGTCTATCCTGGAACTTTGGTTTATCAAAAGTTCAAACCTTTTCTCTGCAACACTCTCTCTGTTTTTCAACAGAGACTGCAACGAGTTTTTTTTTCCATTAAACTTCATTCCATTTCAAACATTTTTTTTTTAAAAAAAGAACACATGATGTTACCAAAAACTAAGTACTTCAACAATGGTCCAATATTGCTTAACGCAAAAACTTGAAAAAAAAAATGATTTAGCAGAAATTCTGTGAGAGAAAAAGAGAAAATCAACCTGCTGATTGAATAGTCGTAGTAGTAGTATTAACCTCATCAAGCACGCTTTCTTCTGGACAAAGTAACCGGTCTCTTGCCGGTTTTGTTCGATTGAGAAACAAGACCTCGAAGAAGAGCTAGGATACCAAAACCCATGAAAGGCACATACACCATCAACAATCTCTCTGATGCTCTCCCTGAACCTATCATCTCTCCCAGTACAGCAGCCTAAATAATAATATTATTCATGGAAAAAAAATAATAATGAAATCAGAAAAAAGAGCATATCCTACACAATACTCCACATGAATGAATGCATAAAGATTCAGATTGCAGAAGAGCTTCTCTCATTAACATCAATTTTATAAATCTATGGAATATAACTGAAACTAACGACATTCACTGAAACCAAAAAGATAACATTGATATAGCTAGATCCCATGAACAGATTCGTTTTCAAAAAAAAAAAAAAAATATATATATATAGATTGATCACTATTGACCAATAATCTCATGATCCTCATGATGCATGCAGATCAACACTAAACATATACAATAAATCCTTGAAATTTAATCAGAGAGAGAGAGAGAGAGAGAGAGATTAAGATCTACTGCACCATAGAAGTCACGAGGGAAGCTCCGTAAACCATGGATGTGGTACCGAACCACGATTTCCCGGCGAGAATCGCGTAGATGTTGGCGACCGAGAGAGGCCAGAGAAGAAGGATCTCGTGCCAGACGATTCCGACGAGGAAATGCGGTTTCTCCACGAGCAGATAATCTCCAAACTCTGCGCTGTACCAGCGGTTCAGATCGACGAGGAACGCCGGGAAGATAGCGCCAGGAAGAGTCATTTGACCGTCGATGAGAGGCGCAACGACCGCCATGATAGCGAAGAATAAGAAGAGAACGGCATCAATCAACTTGCAAAATGCTCCCATCTTTTTTTTTTTCTTTCTGTTTCGAATCTGTCGTTGACCGCGAAAAAACGAAGAAGAAGAGTCCCGGCTACTTAATAATTGCCGAAATTTACGATGTTCCTTTCAAATTCTAGTTAAACCGAACCGGTATACCAATTACCTCAATTCCGGTTTGATTCAGTCGTAAATTGAAATATAGCCTTCGGTTATTGAATTCATTCAGTTTACTTGCTGATGATTGTTTTTGCATTTCGTGTGGGAAGAAAACAAAATTTGCATTTTTTTTCTTTTTTTTTGTCTCTGGTTTATGGTCCCATAACCAAATTTTATGATAAATCTATTTACCTTTGTAAGTAATGTTGAATCTGTAGTCATTTAAACAAATTGTGTGCGACTCTTTTCATCTGTATCTAACTCATCGTTAGCTGAGCTTTGGCTAGCTTTGAGTTTCTTACTGCTCTTCTGCTTAAGCATCTCCTTGATCTCTGCTTCTCTCTTATCAACAACTTTAATCAAGTCCTTGAAACTCGCCGCCCTCAAACTTCTCCCTGATCTAGAAGAACTGGCTTCTCCGCTCGCTCTTACTTCATCACTTTCTTCTTCTGGTCTTAACCGTTGGCATTGCCAGAAAACTTTCCAGCAGAAGAGGGTGAGTGCAATGAACCAGACGATGTCACAGATTAGGAAGAGTCCCCAGAAACTCTGTACCGAGATTTGATAGTTCTCTGTGTCTGCAATCTGCATTGAACATTCGTGGTTGTAGGTAAGCCATTTCTTGCGGATTTTCTCGAGTTTTCCTTCTTCAGACAGCTGCAGGATCGCTGTTGACATGTCCATAGCTAGAGGAGAGTCTCTCTGGAACGCCTGCAACATTCGAGATCCAGTAAGCAAAGTTTTAATGGAGAACCGAGAAAAAGAACTGAGGCCTCTTGAGGTTTTTTCACATACAAATCCTCAGCCTGTCCGGGTGAATTCCTGTCCAACCGTACGGAACTTGCAGTTGCTGTTTGACAATAGAGCTTTGATGTATGGAAGCTCGTCGACTATGGCTGCCACGCCACCGCCTCTGGGACCACGTTGAAGAGCAGAGAGATATTCTTCTTCGTCTTTCAGCGGAATGATTCTTGATGGAGCTATGTTAAGTTCATTGACCAGATATTTGTACGCAAAGGTACCGTCTTGGACTCCAATGGGTTCGTTGCTTGCTATTAGACTGTCCATTCCTTCTATCCGAGTTGTTAGCTGTTGAACGGTGAGGATCGAAGTGAGACTGGCTGTGTAGCTTGAGTTGATGATCAGAACAACAAATAACCATACGAGTATCACAAACCTCCCCAGCGTGCTCACGGTTTTTTCCCCGGAGGATCAATAAAGGAACAAGAATAAAAGACTTGAGAGCATGAAAATAACATTATAAAAAAAACCGAGGTTTTCTTCTCTTTGATGTTTTGTAGCTTCCAATTTGTAATCGAGTACTTACTGTGAGAGAAGAACATCGTTGAGAAGCTAAACCTGCAACGTTGAAGACCAGAAATGAAGAGGCAAAGCAAAGCTTTAGTGCCTCAGTTTAAGCTTATAATTATCAGCTTTTGTTACAGTTCGCTTATTTTTTTTGTTTTCTTCATCTTTGTCACATCTTATGTCAGGATGGTCAGGAACTTAGGACTAACCAGAAAACGGTGATGATTTGACGCCTAGGAGGTCCGCGAAACTCTTCATTAAAGCGATGTTCAAGAATCCAAATGATGGCTCCTACAAAGAGAAAAAAGGCTCCGGTCACAACCCACATCTCTACAGTGAATGGCTGCAAGAACGACCAAGGACTAGACTTGGCCCCCTTCACTGGAGCTACCACCACAAGCCCTGATTCCATAAATGGCTGCGTAAAATCTACAAACTTGGTTCTGTTTGTAATGATTGTAACATCTCCAACAGCTACATCGAAATTCTAGAGACATAAAACAGAATAAAAAAGACAGGTTGGTATAGTGTCAGTGTACTTGATTGAGTAAATGAAAGAGGAATTAAGACTTACATTTGCAGCAACTTCACTTATGAGATTGTCATATGAAGGATTTCTCTTCCCGTCTCCATACAGTATATAAGTACGTGGGACTGTATATGGAAGCAATTTAACAGCAGCTTCAAAGATGTCGATGCAATAGCCTTAAATACCAAGCGAGCTCTTGTCCTTAGAGGCATAGTTTTTGTAGCTCACACGGTTAGGCACCCCGATTTTGAGCGGCTCTCCATTGTCAGGGAAAACCCAACCCCGGGGCGGCTTTGTTAATTTCCCTGGCCATATGATCTCACTAAGACGTTGATGTTCTGCAGATGTGTTTGCAGGCTTAGAGTATAATGTCTCCGGAGGCACGACTGAGAAACCTGTATGATTTGACCAGTACCCGACTCTGTGTGGACCTCTACTCTTTATGTTTAGAATGTCGTATGCTGGATTAATCCGGTTTTTCTCTGAATCAAACTCGATTTTTCCAGTCATACCTGTATAATTCATCTCATGAATGACCTGCAGGAATCTCTCCCCTTCATTGAAAACGTTAAGTGCTGATAACTTGATGTTGCTATGGTTGGTTTTCCGCAGATTCGGATCATCGGAGAAAGTCACTGTATTGCCTTCCCCGAAGAAACCATCGAGAGCCCGAGCTACCAACCAAACAGAATCATAAGCATACATGGCATAAGAATTGAAGCCATCATCACCTCCTGAACTCTCCTTGGATCTAAGGTTTTTCCATCTTGCTTTAAAACGACTCTTCTTGTTACTCTCAGGTGTATAATGGCGTAAAGCAACCACTCCTTGCAAGAGCTCCATAGTTTTGGGATCCACGGGTTCTACAGAATCCAAAGCTGTAAGAAGCCAATCAGTGGCGATCCAGACATAGCCACTGCCCATCATTCCAAGAGACTTGGCGACAGAGAATATGTTTAAACCGGAATCAGGATTCACATGAACAACAAAGATGCGAGATTGCTTAAGATTAACAGAAACCAATAAGTTATTGATTGAGCTGTTATCAGCACCCGGTGTAAATGCAGCTTTGTAGGAGATCTTGGCACGTTTCTTGGCTAAAGCATCGCCTAATACAGATATGCCGTTCCTACCATACTCATCATCAACAAAGATCGCAACAACTTCTCTCCATCGGCAATAGGATACAAAATCCGCGATTGCATTCATCTGGAAGTAGTCGTTCTGTGTGGTACGAAGGAAATAAGGGTACTGTAGCGAAGAAAGCGTCGGGTCAGTTGCTGCAAATGACAAGAGAGGTACATGGAGCTCATTAGCTACATAGGAGATTATGTGACCAATTCCGGAAGATTGTGGACCAATGGCTGCAACCACCTTGTTCTCCATTACCTGCAAAGCTACACCACAAGAAAGCATATCACCAATCTCCTTCCTCATATCCAAATACCGCAAACCACGAGAAGTGAAAAAGCAATCCATGAGCAAAACGAAGATATTTAACAAGAGGTCTATGAACAAGACAAGCTCTGCAATTGGAAAAACATATAGTAATCACCCAATCTACTACCAAACCCACAACTTTGTTGGGGCATTTTCACAAGCAAGTTTCAGGCATATCTAAGAAGCTGTTCCTTCTGGCTAAAGTATATGAAAAGTACCTCCCATGGTGCCAACAAATCCACTGCAATTTGAGTCATGGAAGACAACATTGAGCTTGGTTCCCCTGAGAATGCTCTGATCAGCATTAACGTCGTCAATGGCCGCCATAAACGCGGGTTTGGCTGCTCTTCCAATGAAAGAATCATAAGTAAAAGAGCTAGGACGAGAAAGAGAAAAGTTTCTTGAGAAACTTTCTCTACCAGCACCTACAGTTGGCAAAACCCAAAAACCAGAAACATATAGGACCACAAGCCCCATAGAAACACCACTAATCATCACGAAAAATCCCATTTTTGTCGGATTTTCGAACCAAAAAGGACTGATTTTTACAGGCTCATGATACAACTATTTGATGATTCGGAGTCAAAAAAAGAAAAAAGAAAAAGAAATCCGATCGAATAGGCATTAACGACCAATTAAATCAACGTGAAGAGAAAATTTTGGGTCAAACAAAAAGACAAAAGATGTCGTGACATTTTGCTGAACACTGAATTGAACCAAGAATCAAAGACTAACATGTATGATAGTTGTATAGTGTATGTGCGTGTATAAATTATCTTGGATTCTGTACCGATCAATGCCCACATAAGAAACAGAACTGAAAAACATCTCAGAGATGGTTCAGAAAAAAATGAAAACAAAATCATGGAACTAATAATTAATAATTTAACTAATAAAAACTACTCACTAATCATAATTCATTTAGTCATCAACAAAATAAAATAATAATAATTCAGTTCATTGAGCAGAATGGCATGGATGATGGCAATAGAATAATATAAATAAATCATAAAATAAGATAAAGCTCCAAGTTGGATAAAGAAAAATGTCATGAGCTCATCAAAACTTGACAGAACGTGGGCAAATGAATGGATACACATATGTTCATACGTATATAAAGATCGAAGCTTTTTTTTTGTTCTGAGGAAAAAGTATAAGCATATACCAAAATTTGGATTGCTTTTATAAATTTTGGGTATTCCATCAGTACTAAACTGTACCAGATGAATCCCTAAACTTAACCAATTGCAGATTTGTCAAGTGAGTAGTATTTGAGATTATAAACTGCTGTTTGTTTCCTCTTAAGAAAAGAAAAAAGAAAAAAGAAAAAAATGACGCAAAAGAAAAAAGAGAAAAATAATGAAGTAGCTTTTAAGAATTTTTAGCTATAATCATGGTAATAATCATTGGGTCTTACCACCCTTTTATGTTGCTAAGTTACAATTATATCTCATGAACAAAGATTCGAATGTTGGCTTGCATGTTAGCTCTTATCTAATTACAATACAATTTGCCTTTGTATAAAGTAGAATCTACTCATCAATTTTGTCTTACCTCAGAATCAGCTTGAAGTTCCACAACATGAGATGGGTTGTTAGAGTCATCACTTCTTCTGAACATTCGCTTGATAGCTTCTTCTTTCTCATCCACAAACTCCACGAAATCAAACACCGATTCCCTTAAACGCGTCGAGGTGAAGACGACCAAGAAACTCGCGGCATCGAGCTTGTCCTCTCCATCCGTCTGTACCGCACGAACTGGCGTATCATCCTGAGAACAAACACCAAAAATGCAGACACCGTGATTGCAATGAAGACAAGGTACAACCCTTTGAAGCTCTTGAGATGAAGCTGGTTTGGCTCTGGGTTCCAAACTGATTTCTCTGCGCAACTCGTCTTGCATAACCGTTTCTTCCGAATCTCTTGCATTTTTCTCGTCTCGTAGAGTTTCAAGATCGCTGTTGACATGTCTATTGCCAGTGGAGAATCTATCCTAAACGCCTGTTAAACATAAAAAGTCTCAAATCTTTTTATGCACTTCTGATTACTAAGAGAAACGTAAAAAAATGTACTTACAAATCCCCAACCACGGTGCATAAAGGGCTCTCCGACAATCTTGAAACCCGTCCGTTCCACTAGAAAAAGTTCAATGTAAGGGAGCTCGTCAACAATGGCAGCTAGGCCTCCCAAATCGGTTGGTCCTAGCTTTAGAGCCCTTTCATACTCCTCAGTCGAGTCAAGTGCGACCTGTCTAGACCGAGCCATGCCAATACCGTAGGTTAAGTACTCGAAAGTGAACGTCTCACTTGCCCGGAAGCTGTCGATGCCGGTAATGGCAGAGAGAAGCTGTTGAACTGTGAGGATTGAGGTGAGGTTCGCTGTGCTTTTATGTTACCAAGTTTTTCATCAGAAACAAAGCCAGTCTTCTTTTGTGTATGTCGGGATCTGGGGCTACAATTGAAAAACCTCCATTTTTCGACCAGAAACCCACAGTATGAACACCGGTTTTGTCTAAATTGATGATTTCGTAGTCACAGCCAATGACATTTCGACCAGAACCAAACTGAAGTTGACCAGCTATACCAGTGAAGTTAACCTGCAGAAGTTTCTCAAGTAGTAGCTCCCCGCTGTTGAAAACTTTGACTTTCTCCAGGTGCAGTTTTGTTCCTTGTGTATGAATTAACTTCTCGGAGTAAGAGAATGTTGTGTTGATTCCCTCATTCAGCATTTTCTTGATGCCGTATGCAATCATCCACACTATATCATAGGCATGGAACGCGTAGGCATTCATTGATCTGTTACTCTTCAGTTTTTTTTTTTTTTTTTGTAAATTGGCGCATCTTTATGGATTCTGGGATGTGTTGACGAAGCCCCACTACTCCTTCAAGACGTCTAAAATTACCTTTGTCACTTAAAGAAGAATCTAAGGTAACTGAGAGCCACACATATTCACGGGTCATCATCTGCAGCTTTTACGCTATGCTAAAGATTCTGAGGAAAGGGTCAGTACCAAAATGAAGAATATAGGCTTGAGGACCGAGGGACTTGCATTTTTTCAAAGCATCAGTAACGGATTTTTCATCATAATGTACTGAGAGCGGCACTTTATAGGAAATTCTAGATCTTTTCTTGACCAACTTCATCATCTAGAGCAGAAACTCTAATTCTTCCGAGCTCATCATCTGAGCAAACAGATATCACCTCTTTCCATCCATGAAAATTGATAAGATCCACAAGGGCAGACATTTGGTGGACATCATCATCAGGTGTAGTCCGAAGAAAGAAGGGAAATTTGAGGGCAGAGAGTGCTGAATCAGTTGCTGCAAATGAGAAGAGAGGAAACTGGAGCCCTTTTGCATTTTCTGACAATGTATGAGCGATGGAAATTGAAATCGGACCAATTATAGCCACCACATCTTTCTCAATCATTTCTAACGCTGCAAAATATCAACCACTCGAACTTAAACCAGGCCATTAGTGGTAAAACCAAAATTATGCTTTCAATTATGTGCAGGAAACGCATGTTCTAGTTAGGAAACAGCCTGTATTCGGTCTGAGGTCTATTATGTTCTATGTAGTATTCCCATTTGGAACCCAACGTATGTAACGATAATAACTGATTCAAAACATAATTGATGTGCCGATCATTTCGGATATATCTTATATGAGCTTATCAAACGTCACTTTAATGGTGCGCTTCTTTCATTCTGGTCCAGATATTAGCTCCTACCATCTAAGTAGAAACTTGTGTAAATCGCCTTTGATACCATAAAATGAGTAATAATCCACTTTGGACCAAAACTCTATACACCAGAGAAAGCCAATAAGACGGTCCTATCCCATGATAGAAAGTTTCTAATGGGGCCATGATGAGGGAAACCAAATGAAAAGAAAAACAAAATCAGGTTGTAGAGTATATCTTTAAGGGAACAAAAACAAAAGCCGTGATAAGACAGGAGCCAGATTCTTAAAGGGACAAAAACAAAAACTTAGAGACCAGATCAAGCCCAAGTCATCTTGTTGTTGTTGTTGTTCTTCTTCTTCTGGAATAGAAATTGAGAAAAGGAATAGAAGAAAAACGTGTGACTCAAGTGCTTCTTTTGGTTTAGCTATGAATGTTCCCATCCGTACCGTCAAAGGAGCCGTTTGTAAGCCATAAGGCCCATTATTTGGGAAGGGAAAAAAGAGTGGGAAGTCTTCATAAAATTGTTGGAATTAGAACTAAATAAATAAAATTGTTAAATCTGATTGTGATTTTATCAATATATTTAAATATTATTCAAGTCTGATATGTATTCTTTTCTAGCTGCCATTTTAATCTTCAACAAATTGTTATATAAATGTTAATAGATGTGTTTCATGTAAATTAAGACACTTGGTGGTTTTGTAATTAATGAAAAAAACTTAATCTAGCAAATATAATGAAATTGTGATTTCATATCACACATTTTAATTTATATGTATCTATCATAACTTGCAGTATATATTATAAGGTATTTTGTGAATAATTTAGTCTCAATATTGGAAAGTGTTGGTCTCAACTCAATATTAACTAATACTAACTATTTTTACCCCTATTTTTTGTAGGATTTTTCCAAATTAACTTAAATTTCCAAATTAACTTAAATTTCCAAATTAAGTTATAAAAGGAGGCAGCCAACGTCTTCTCTCTCTCTCTCTCTCTCGCTCTCTCGCTCTGTAGCAGAGACCGAACCACTGGAAAAACCCATGAAAAGGGTTGAGCAAGAACCAACAATGTCGGAGCCCAAAAAAACCAAGTATGATCGTCAACTCAGGTAATCCTCAAACTCTGCTTCTCCTCCGTCTCATCAAATTCCGATCGTTTCAATTCAAGATTGTGATGACTTGGGAAAATAAAAATAAAAAACGTAGGATTTGGGGTGAAGTAGGTCAAGCGGCTCTGGAAAACGCGAGCATCTGTTTGCTAAATTGTGGCCCAACTGGCTCCGAAGCCCTCAAGAATCTCGTTCTTGGTGGAATCGGAAGCATCACCATTGTCGACGAATCCAAAGTAGAAATTGGAGACCTTGGAAACAATTTCATGGGTATCTTTCATTCCTTCCCTGCACGCTCGTAACATCGCAATGTGTATTCATATGTTGTTTCCTGCTAGTTTTTCTTCTGTGCTTTTTTGTGTGTGTGTGTGTGGGGAACTTACTTTGGCATATTTGTTGATTGGTTTATGTTGAAAAGTGGATGAGAAGAGTGTTGGTCAGTCAAAAGCCAAGTGTGTCTGTGCCTTTCTTCAGGAGCTTAACGATGCTGTTAAAGCCAACTTTATTGAGGAGAATCCAGACACTTTGATAATCACAAACCCGTCTCTCTTCTCTCGGTTCACTCTCGTTATTGCCACTCAGGTACAAAGCTATTCTTTAGCTCATTAACCCTTTTTCTAAAGATAGTGTGCACAATTAGTCTGCAAAATTTTAGTTTTTGACAGTTCATCGTTAGAATAAACCCTTTGTGGTCTTTCAGCTTGAGAGTTCGTATTCTAAATTAAATAGCGTATTGATGTTATATATGTTTCTTTAGATTGGCGATTAGGTCCCATTGCATGAAAATTTCAAATATCGAGCACCTATAGTATTACGAAGCTATGATAGTTTCTAGTCTTTGTTTTCAGATTTTCACAGATTTCCTTATTAGTTGACCATGTGTTGATTGTAGCTAGTGGAAGAGTCAATGGTACAACTAGATAGAATCTGCCGGGAAGCAAATGTTAAGCTGGTTTTTGCTCGCTCCTATGGCCTTACTGGGTTTGCTCGTGTCAGTGTAAAGGTATAATTATGTTTAATATTTTCGGAAAAAACGATGCATTACTCTCTTGTAGTCAAGTGTTAGGCATTTTTCATGGTTAGTCTTTTAAGTAATCTTTTCTCGCCTGTCAGGAGCACACCATTATCGATTCAAAGCCTGATTATTTTCTTGATGATCTCCGCTTAAATAATCCCTGGCCTGAACTCAAGAGGTACTTTGCTACCATGTAATCGGTTATTATGTTGTCTTAGCATCCTTTAACTTTGTGAATTGACTAGTACGTAATTTGGGGTTGCGTATGTGAACTGATGAGGATGATATGTAAACTTAATTATACAATGAACGCCAGGTTTGTGGAGACCATTGATCTTAAAACAACAGATCCCATTGCTCATAAGCACATTCCTTACGTCGTCATTCTTGTCAAGATGGCTGATGAATGGGCTCAAACCCATAGTAACAACCTTCCCTCGACAAGGGAAGAGAAAAAGGAGTTTAAGGTATCCTTACTTCTTGTTACTAAGCAAACAATTAGCAAGATTTACTTGTCTTGTGTTTTCTTCTTCTAATCTATTCGTTTCTCCTTTAAATCTTAGGATTTAGTTAAGTCCAAGATGGTATCGATGGATGAAGATAACTACAAAGAAGCCGTTGAAGCCACTTTCAAAGTTTTTGCTCCTCGAGGAATCAGTGAGTATACAGTTTGCTTGGCATTGGATGAAACTAGACATTAAATCTACCGTTTCTATACTATATATTTTGGAAATAATGAAATTGGTTGGACAATCGGAAAACTGCAATAAGAACCAAATAGAAAACTTTCAAGTATCTTCATAAAGCATGATTATTAATCGTTCCCTATGCATCTTGATGTATATTCATAATATAGCAGTTAACATGTGAAGTCAGTGTTTTAGTAATTACCAAGTTACCATTCCGATTTCTATATTTATCACGTCGAACTAATCCTGTTTTTTATTCTCTAGGCCAAGATATTCAAGAAATTATTAATGATAGTTGCGCTGAAGTTGGTTCAAATTCCTCAGATTTTTGGGTAATGGTAGCAGCCCTCAAGGTTCGTAACTTGAAAGTAGTTGAGAACTTGTGTGTTGGGGTTTTAGTATTTGAGATTGTTTTGTTTGACCCATGTTAGTTTTTTTTTCTGCTTATCACGGACGTGGATGTTTTCCCTACTGATTATATGCATCACCTGCAGGAGTTTATTTCAAATGAAGGTGGTGGGGAGGGACCACTTGAAGGTTCCATGCCCGATATGACATCTTCAACAGAGTCAGTCCTCCTGTTCTTTTGTTTCATGGGTGGGATGACTTTCATGCTTAACCTTTATCAAATTACTATATAGCTTTATTTTTTTCCTTTGCAGGCACTACATCAATTTGCAGAAAATCTACCAAACAAAAGCCGAAGCTGATTATATTTCCATGGAGCATAGAGTAAAAAACATCCTAGTTAAAGTTGGCCGAGATCCAACTAGCATCTCAAAACCAGCTATCAAGAGCTTCTGCAAGAATGCAAGAAAACTTAAGGTGAGAATGCTGGAATTTCTTGTGCTGTATGATTGAAACTATTGTGCGTTGTTGTGTAAAGTAAAAGCATTGGGATATGCACTTTGTAGGTTTGCAGATATCGTATGATAGAGGATGAGTTCAGCAATCCTTCTGTAACAGAACTTCATAAGTGTTTGGCTAGTGAGGATTACAGGTGCGAATGTCCTTTGTCGAATTTGATTTTTTTCCATATGATCACAGACACTGACAACAATAATTCTGCTAGAGAATCTTTCAGAACTGAAAATGTTTTACAGTTGCAACAGTTTGGAGACCTGTTATTGTTGGTGCTTAAGGCTCTTAACACGTTTCTGTTTACTCCTCTCGCAGTAGCGTGATTGGATTATATATTCTTCTTAGAGCTGTTGATAGATTTGCTGCGACCTATAAGAAGTTTCCTGGACAGTTTGATGGGTAAGAGAACACATTCTAACAAAAGGTGACTGTACCCTGAGCAATTTGGGGTTGTCATACTTATTATTAACATATCAATTTTATAGTGGAGAAATAGAAGAGGACGCATCTTTGTTAAGAGCTACTGCTCTGAGTCTTCTTAGCGAAATGGGTTGTGACGGCTATGTACTTCCTGAAGAACTTTGCAATGAGGTGTGCAGATTTGGTGCTGCAGAGCTTCATGTGGTTGCTGCTTTCATAGGAGGAATCGCATCTCAAGAAATAATCAAGGTTCCGTTCAGATCCCTGTCTCTTAAAATGGTCTCTGCAGTATCAAAATGTGTTGGATTTTGCAGCTAGACGTTTACCTTTTTATGTTTTCCAATCTTTTGCAGCTTATCACAAAGCAGTTTGTTCCAATGATGGGAACCTTCATTTTCAACGGTATTGATCACATTTCTCAGTCTTTGACATTATAGAAGATTCTTTGGCTCTGGTGGCTACAGAGAACTCCAACTTCACATTTATCCTCAGTTCGAGTTGAAAGATTACTTTAGATACAGTATCGATTTTTCATTTCTGCCATGCACCAGACTAATTAGAGCTCATTTGTCCATAGAAACAGCTTTGAATTCCTAATGTAATGTATCTTTTGATTCTTGAGCCGCGGTTTCAAAACCGAAGAGCTCGTGTTATATACTAGCGTCATTTCTTAATGATTTGCAAGGCAAAATCATGCTCGTAGTCTCAAAATAAAGTCAAAAGAACAGAATGTTAACTAAAAACAGAGTACAGAGGTTTTACAAAAGAATACAACAAAAACTGAATAGACTCGTTTCCTGGTTGATGACAAAATTGGCATAAAATAGCAGAAACAGACAGATATAAGGTTGAGTTGTCCGGTGGAGAGTTTCTTTGTGGGATTATAAACGCTGAATTCGCCAAAGTCTCTTCGGCCACTTGCAACAAGACTATCAAATTCTTGTAAAAAACTCTTGCTCCTTGACACCGAAGTTGTTTCTGTCTTAAGTTAACCAGATATGATAAAGCATCCAAACATTAAATCCCTGAGCGAGCAATGGCAAAGGTGGTTTAAGTATTGCAGTTACCTGTGACTAACATTCCAGCCACCAGGCAAATGACGAGGATGAACAGCATCAACAAACACTTTTCTCCATCTTTGACAGAAATCCCGAACACCGTCCTCTCCATATTCCCTTAAGAGATACTCTACAACCTGCTTCCCGTGCGGTCCATGTCCTAGCAAGGAGAGTTTCGAGTTCTGTTGGTGCAATGTTTTTCCATTACACTGAGTATCATTTAGCTCTGGAGCTCCATCTCCTCCACTATCATCAGCAACTATGCTACTTTCTTCATTCATATCTTTCTCAGAACCTCCAGGAGCTTCCTCACTATGTTCTTCTACTGAAGATGCAAAACTGTTTACATCAGTATCTGTGGCAATACAACAATAGATCATTATGCATTAGTCTTTATCAACCAAACAGCTTTCAGTGAAATCTTGACCAGTATGTATCATACGATTACCATTGTTACTGTTTTCTTGTTTGACCATATGAGCAACCTCTGTAGAATATTTGACAGAGACCCCTTTCTTTCTTTCGAGTTTTCTTCTCTCGTGAGAGCTCAACCCAATGAGTAAAGCTCTTTCCAAATCTTCTTCAGATATGTCCCGTCCACCGTAATACATCTTGACAGTCTATATTCAAAACCCAAAACAGGCATCAATTGCTTGAAATGACTATCAGAATATTTGGTTTTTATCAACTGCTTGAAACGATAAGATGATGATCCATTGGTATTACCTGCAACAATTCCTCACGACGACTAGATGGCATTCGGTTCCCATGTCGCAAGAGCGCCACTGCAGCTGTTCTAAGATGTAATGGAGAGACACCTGCATCTTCAGAGGTACCTGTTGATTCATACTCCACTGAAGATGATGTCCCTTGTGCTTCTTTTGAATCGAGTACTCTACGAACAAAAAGAGGAATTCCAAACTCTGTAGCGATTTGTTCCTTGTACTTCTCTGCAGCAGCATGCGCAACTTCATGGCAATCCACACAAAGTAGAACTATATCATGAGATCTGTGACTTTTTAGGTGCTCTGGAAAATGAACTCTATAGCACGAAGGTATTATACGGTAACGCAGATAGTGATTCCCTTCCCCACATCCAACACATATATTTTTCTTGGTCTGGGTATAAAAAGCATTCCCTTCATCTTCTGGACGTCCTTTTGGTTCGAACAAAAGAATTATCGCAGGTGGATCTTCTTTGATTAGTTTCGCAAGACCACGACTCATATACCTGTTATATAATACAAAGATATATATTAGAGGGGAGATTCTTGAATCAAACGATTTGATGGAGTGTAAATACAGCAATAATACTTCAACATCTACCATTCCAGTTTTCTTCTATCACAATAACATAGCAGCCGCCCATCATTTGCGTATATTCTACAATTGTGATAAACGGGAGCTTTGCAGGAAAATTTCTTGACAAAAAGATCTCTCGATGTCTTCCGAGTGAATTGCTTGAGGTTCTTATGTCCATTTTGCTTGGGAGCAGAGCGGATAGTTAGCTTTGTCTTGAAGTTCACCAAAAGTGAATAATTGAAGACAGAAATTGGACAGGTTCCATCTGTACCCAAGCATTTCTCAAGAACAACTGGTAAAATAACATCCAGCTTACCCAACTTGTCTTGAGTCATTTGATAAACATCATCCAGATGACTACAAATAACAGCAGATGGAGATTGAATGGAGAAACTCAAGCTCAGAGAAGACTCTGACGCCAAATCAGCTTGAGCTATTATATCATATATTTCCTCAGTTGTAGTTGGCTGCTTACAAGCAAGAGCAACAACAGCCTGGTCAGACAACACATATCGTGTGCTTTCATCATGAATCCGTGCCTGAAATAAATTTAAAAAAAAAATCTTGATTGGTATTAAAACAAGGAAACATGTTTTACAGTCTTTAACTGGACTTAACTTACCATTAAGTCTCTCCATGCACAAATTTCCCTTACAAGCTCCTGGAACTGAAAGGCGAACATCAAAACGATGCTTTGATATCTAATTGGATACACATAATGGGAATGAGGGAAAGACATACCTTTGCATCCAAGGAGATGGAAGAATTATCTTCATGGCCGTTTAAATGCCGATAAAATAATGAGGAAGCAGCAGCATTCCCAGGAAAATCTTCGGTTTCTTTCCTGTACAATTGTAAACAGATCATGTTTGACCGTCTACTAGCCTCAAGAAGAAAAAGGAATTTGTCATCGGGGCTAGATGAATCTTCTGATGCAATAATATTTTAGAACTCTGTTGCAAAAAGAAAACAATAAACTCATATGTTCCTAAATTATCGTCGACATTATCACCGAGTTAGCCCTACGTTTACATCATATACAAATATGTTGCTCGATAGTAAAGATGCCTACCAATGCCTCGTTGTCTGAGCTCAGCAGTCATACTATCAGCAATATAGAGTAGATAGTGTGCATCTGTTCTGGCATACCGCACCATCTCTTCGGACAGCGGACGCTGTCTCCAGTCTTCACGCTTCATTGAAGATATGATTTAAGCTCAGCATAGATACGAATAGATTGCGGAAAAAAAAATACTTAATGTTAAAGAACTCACTTGAAGCAATTTGTTAGTAGCCACTCCACAAACTGACTCGAGTAAGTATGCCAGTGACCTTTGAGGCTTTGACAACACCTCACATGCCTGGTTTATTGCATTAACAACAAACATTTTTTTTACAAAACAACAACAACAAACTTCATCCTGGCTTATTAAAGACCAAATTTTTATGATTTCGCTTATGCCAAACTTGAAAACTAGTGCAGGATTTAGAAACGTGTACCTTAGCAGTATCAAACATATTAACAACATATATATGGAAGTCTCTTTGAAGCCAGAGAACATCGTTGTCGGCCCCGTGAAACACCTAACAAGTACAATTTACGGATTAATATTGAAATAAGGATATAAAATTTTTGGGGGAGGCATAGATTATTAAGAAACAAACAAGTGTTTCATAAGATTTATTTCAAAATAGTAAAAACCTGAAACAATCAAAGCGAATAGATTCTAACAATGAACTTCTTGATGGAACAAAGAAGTTACCTTGCAAATATCAGGATTGGAGAAAACAGGACGAAGTATACTCATTGCATCATGCAAAGCAATCGTATCCACCAAAAAATTCTCCTCTTGCGTAGAAATCTGCAAGTGCCAAGAAAAATATATCAACAATCCTAACGTAAAATCTAAAAAGTAAAAGTACAAAAACGAGATTTAACAGTTACCTGAATTAAAGCAGTGAAACCAAGAAACGATCGCAAACTATGCTGCTCAGTATCAACTGCAAAAACTTTTTCTTTTGCCAATGTTTCTGCAAGCTTCTTCAACTCCGATTCAGTCTCGACCCACACATATGAATCACTCATCCCCAGTGAATACTCTCCTCTCAAGAAATCAAATTCATCAAGACGAGGATTCTCTAACAAGACAGTGATCTCAGTTTTATACGGATGACAGTTGGAAGGTTTCTCTGCATTGGTTTCGATTCAAACATTACAAATCAAAATACACTATCAGCATGCAATAAACTTTAAAATATTTTATGTGAGATATGGAAACCACCTGGCCAGTTTGATACACCTTTTGGTTCTTCTCGTTTTAGATTCAATAACCGGTTCAATTTTCTACAATGGTTTGTGTAGTAAACGAGGTATTTTGTTCAGAACGTGCTCACTCGCCCGATAACCTGGACAACCAAACCGGTTTACACAGTAATATCGGTTAAGTAATTGGATACTGCATGATATTATCAATTAGACGGAACCGGGTTATCAGGAATAATAAAGAAATAATAAACAGAGACCGTATCTTTCATTAGTGATGTTACTAATTTGACAGTCTGTGCATATGTACGTTTAAACGACACTCTTTTTTTTTTTCTGAATTATTGGTGCATGTGTAAGGGTATATAAAATACATGTAGAATTTGCATGCACGTGTTTATGCATATGTAACGTAGCTCACTACTTCACTTTTTGTTATGCGATTTAAAATTTGATTCTTTTGACTTACTCGTAATCATGGGCACAAGCATCAATGCTATATATTTTACATGAAACTTTTTACTACTTGAGAAATGTCCAAAAAGATATCGTCTTACCAGAGATAAAAGAATTACTTATTTGAAAGGGATCCAGAAATTAATGTGTGACATCGGATGTGTGTTCCCTAGGACATATATCCCATAACGTAACACCTCATTCTTTATTGTAGGTCGCATATACAAAATATAGTATATATTGCTTATACATTTTACTTAAGTTGGATTGATAATCTTTTACAGGCAGAAATAATAATTTAACCAATACAATATGCTGCAACTCTTAGATTTTAGGGGCCCTAAATTAATATAAATTTTAGGAGGACTTGAGGCAAATGCCTTTTTTATTTGAATTGATATCAATAAAACGAGTAATAAAACAAAACGATTTACTAAAATTGAAAGACGAATAATGGTAGATAGATAGCGTGGCACTGCGCGCCAACTACTTGTATCCATCTAAATAACATTTCATTGATTTTTCCATTGCATTTACTTTTTTTTTTTACAGATTCAAATAAAATTGGATATCTATACCAGTCATCAGATAAATAATCAGTTGCGAAAACATTACTTATTTCTTTGTTGGCTTATATGCTAAAACTTACAATTTATTTAATTTCAATTTTTAGGGTTTATAATCTTCAGAATTTTTAATTTTGATATCAGTTTTAGCAATTCATGTGTGGATTCTAAGATCTATACAATATAGTTAATTTTGTATAATAATTTACTCATAAAAATCAATTAAAATTAATTTAAATGACTTTATATATAAATATTTTTAAAATCATTGTAGTTTTTATTAACACTAGATTTTAATAAAATATTTGGAATCTTAACTATTGATTAATACTAATTTTTTAAAAAAATTTAAGGTATGGATTACAAATAAAATTCCAATAACAATAGATTTTAAAGCATGATTTATAACTATTGATTGAATAACATTGTATTATAAAATCTAAGAAACTGAATTTAAATGTATGATTAAATAACATCTACTTAGAGTCAACAATGTATACACGTGACACTGGAATAACAGATAAAATGTAAAACTTAACACGACCTTATTTGATTATAAAGAATGTTTATCTCGTACGAAGAAGAAAAAGTTGTCATTAATAATGTTCTATGATGGATATATATATATAACGACTTCCATAGCATAGATTAGATATATCTATACAAATAGGAAAATAAAACAAACCGAATTATCTGATTTATAAGCTCAAGTCATGTGGTAATGTTTTTGGATATAAGTTACACAAAGTGAGCAAAAATCTTAGTTCTAACATCGTGATGACACGTGGCAGAAACTCGTCATGTCGAATCCACGTGATCTTACATTACGCAGTGTCACGTGACGTAAAATTGAAAAGCGTCACGTGATTGAGAAGAATCTATTGAACTGATTATCTAATCAGATAACGACACATGTCATATGACAGACCTTATCACGTGTACTTTTTTTCAACCGTCCCCTCTCGCAAGTGCCCCTCCCGTCATTTAAAAGAATATTAGGTTTTTTGACAAACAAAGGTTTTGTAGTTTTACTTTAATTTATATATATTTGAAGTACATGTTTCTTCTTGTTTTGGTTTTTCTTTCGATTTTGCTGATATTTTTTTTTTTTTATTTAAACAAACATATTACCTGAAATGCTCGTCTCCGTCAAAATTTAATCAAATTAAGCCATATTATAGTTGATATAAACTGGAAATTCTACTTCAATTCATTGAACAATAGCCCCATATAATTTTTGTGTGAACACTGTTTTTATAGAAATCGAATAAAATAAGAAAAACAGATCAGTAATTTTTTTGTTTTTGGATAAATATTATATTGTTGTTTTTTTTTCAGCTAATAATCGTGATGATAAAATTTTAAACATCAACACTATTTCAAAGGTATTTTCAAAAAAAAATTGGTGATTAATTACTAGGTTAATTTTATAACTAATTGATAAAATAAAAAATTTTTAGCACACCAAATCAAATGAGGATTTGGTGATATATAAATGAAAACTGTTGTTAAATAACCAACCAGAAGCAATGCAAACGGCTCGGGAATGCATGTGGGAGTTGTTGCTAATCACTAATAAATTTCATTGGCTTGGACGCTTTATGTCATTTGCCACATGTTTATACTATTATTTTCTGAGTAGAAAACTATTTGTTTACTTAAGCCAAAAAAAAAAAAAACTATTTGTTTAGTCAAATAGATGGGATAAATCATTTCATGCCACATCAATGATTGTAATTTCTATGTACGTCTTCAAATGTAATCAAGTTGCACTGCATACATGTGTGCATTTTAACTGATAGATAGACAACTTATAACTTTATTTTGTGGACTCTATTATGAGTTTAGTAATCGTCATCTCCAATATCATGCCCGTATAATCTATCTCGAATTTAGAACATGTTTGAAATTTATGAAGAGTATTAGAATTTATAAAATCACTTGCATGGTTTTTACATGTTCATCCAACATGATGTCGGTTTTGGAATATGCTAATTGTAAATTGTATAGAAACCACATTAAAATAACAAAAAGGAAAGTTATTGAGCTTTTTTTTGGTTAAAACGATTGATTTGACATGAAATACAATCTACATTTTTTTTTAATGGTAACAAAGCTTGATTTCCAGCATTTTTGTAGCAACATCTCTTATAACTATTTGTAATTTTTCTAACTATTGCGGTATCATTTACTGCTTTCTATTCTTACTGAAAAATCTTCAATGCTTTGTGTCACCAGTCATACTCATACGGTATGACTTATACCTACTATCAAACCGATTGCTACATTGGAAAAGATTCTGATTAGAAAGTAAAGTGTATAACTAAATTTCGTTAGTATTTTTAACATACTTTGAGAAGTATTCAGAAAATGATTCATATAACAAAATAAATAGTTATTATGTTGCCTGAAAACTAAATAAGATAAAATTAGGAAAAAATAAATAGAAGGAGAAAAGAAAATAAAAATAAGCGAAACGAGACATTTTTTATTTTGAAGTTGGAACAAAAGTAGTAATATTTACGACTAATCAATTTAGTTTATGGCATATTCTGCCGACGTCGAAAAAAAAAATACAAGCCAATCGTTTCACGTCATTTATTTTGTCAACAATAAATCAAATATTTTAGTCCCCGTGGTAGAAGCTTGCAGAAGTCAAATGATGATTACTTTAGAAGAACCAAATAATGATCAAATATGGTCTCTTTGCTTTTTTTTTCTTCAATAATGGAATTAGGTATATATCCAAACCCCAACCTAAAGACTTCAGGCTGTAAATGGAAATAATAGTCATTGTCTAAATAATATTTTTCATCAATAAAAAAAAGGTAGTTAAATAACGAATCCTATCAATGTGTGTGCCTTGTAAAGATCATGTGTTCTCTGCTGAAAAAAAGCTGAGGATCAACATAACTTTTTCATCAAGCCTTCTTCTTTTCTTTTTGAGATCCTTGCCCTTTATTCTTTCAACCTCTACGTTACACCTAAACACTCCAAAATATAGATTTATATATTCATTTTTTTATGCCACAACTATATACTAAATTTTTACTTACAAACTTATGATAATCAGATTACGTTACTAGATATTTAATTTTATAAACACTTTAAATATAACATGAAACACGCAAAAAGGCGAAAAACAAATTTTTGTAATATTATAGATTTATAGCACGAATTTGTACACATCACTATCTATAGTGGTGATCGTATTTGGTGTCCTAACACCAACTTGTTAATTATATTTAATTTAGTAAAGGAAAAATGAAAATATTTTTTTTTATAAAAATCACTATTTAACAACTATATCAATCTCATATGCATGAGTCAAAATTTAGATTTAGATATTTTAGTATATTAGGAAAGTCACTGTAACTTTTTCGCCAGAAACACAATTATTTTAATCTTGACTCACGAGAAACACATTATTTGTAGTTTTTGCAAATAAAAAGCAGTCTAAATCAATTCATTTATATTTATTCAGAAGGAAAATAATTGATACATTATGCTATTATGATTATCCATAATTATTTTGTGGGCGAAAAAAGGCATGATAGGGATAGTTCGGTAAATTCCAGCAATTCTCATCCCAAATTAATATAAGTAAACCGGACAGTTTTAAGAGGGTCGTTCGTATTTGTCCTTCTTCTTTCTCTTAACGTCCCCTTCTCTTCCACTTTACGTCCCTGCGAATTTAGAGAGAGAGAGAGAACCTCTTTAACACCGTCTCTTATAGAAAACACGAATATTCCTGAGTATAGCTTCTCTATCCATTTCTCTCGGATTATGTGAAATCTCAGATTCTGGTTTCAGAAGCTTTGAAGATTGAGCTGATCCTTTTGTTGGGTCAGTTTTTTTTTTTGGGTATGGTAGCTGGTTTAGGGTTTTGTTTCCTATTATGTAGTTGATCGGCTTGTTGAGTGAAAAATAATGTCGACGAAGATTAAAAAAGAGCATATTTATATCTCTAGAAGCTTCGTGTCGAAGAAATGGACAATTCTACTCTGCTTTGCGAGTTTCTGCTTCGGGATATTCTTAACCGACAGGTATTAATTTGAGTTTTTTTTTTTTTTTTTTTTCAATTTCCCAGTTGTTTCTGGACAGTTTTGATTCTGTTCTCTTTAGTTTACATGGTGTTCTTATGGTTTGTTTATCGAGTCGTATATACGTTTCGTACTTCAATGGTGGTTCTAATTATCTTTTATTTAATTAAAAATCTGTTTCAGGGATTTTATTTTCTCTTTTGTGTCTGGTTTCAATGTACATCACCATAATCTGAAGCTCACAGTTTTTTCTAATTTTAAATTCTGATTTGTAATTCAATCCATAAGATCCAATTAGAAGCCGGTTCTAGTCTATTTGTGGAGCATAAGTTAAATAATTTCTACTTTATCTGACGATTTGTATATTAGTTGCTATTCTCTCTGTATAATTTTTTCTTGATAATTAGCATTATAAATGGAAAAGATTGAAATTTGATCCCTCACATTATGGTTTCACCTCTGAAAATAAGCTAGGACACTTGATTTCGAAGCTACCAAATCGTTTGTCTCAAAACATTTTACTGTTTTGCAGGATGTGGAACATTCCTGAGTCTAAAGACATGGCTCGACTATCCGTAACAGAGGCTGAAAGGTTGAAGCTTATCTCAGAAGGCTGCAATCCGAAAACCGTGAGTGTATATGTGTTGTTGGATCCATTTCAGAATTTTTGGTTGAGTTTGTAGAAGATTTCTGAATGATCTGATTGTTTTTTTCTTCTTCTTTTAGCTCTACCAGAAAGAAGTAAAACGCGATCCCCAGGCCTTGTTTGGAGAAGTTTCCAAGACTCATGCTATACAGTAAGATAAAATCTTAAGCAAATAGAGAATCTTCTAACACTTCTCGGGGTCTTAAAACATTTTTGGTTAACTTCAGGACATTGGATAAAACCATTTCAAGCTTAGAGATGGAGTTAGCCGCAGCAAGATCAGCGCAGGAATCTCTAATCAACGGTGCTCCTACATCAAATGATATGGAGAAGAAGCAATCACCGGGGAAAAGACGATATCTGATGGTTGTAGGGATTAATACTGCTTTTAGTAGCCGAAAGAGAAGAGATTCTATTCGAGCAACTTGGTTGCCTCAAGGTTCCAACAAAACTTCTTAACATCAAGATTTCTGATATCAGTATGTTCCTTGATGGTTGTTTCTGTCGATCATACTTGCTTGTAGGTGAAAAACGAAAGAAGTTGGAAGAAGAGAAGGGAATTATTATACGGTTTGTGATTGGTCATAGGTGAGATTTTAAATCTTTTTAGTATAAAGTCAGATATGGAATCAGTCGTTTATGTTCTTACATAGTTTCTGAGATAATGTACATTCAGTGTTCTCTGTATATATATCTGATGTTGTTTGTTATTGGTTCTTTAGTGCCACAGCTGGGGGAATTCTAGACCGGTCCATTGAAGCAGAGGACAGGAAGCATGGAGATTTCTTGAGATTGGTATATTTTTCTTTTCTCGAATTGACTCGCGGTTTCGATGTCAAAAGCCGTTATTATGAGTTTCTTATCTTCATCTGTGATTCCCTGATGCTTTGAACAGGACCATGTTGAAGGATACCTCGAGTTATCAGGCAAAACAAAAACGTATTTCTCTACCGCGTTTTCAATGTGGGATGCAGATTTCTATGTCAAAGTAGATGATGACGTTCATGTAAATATCGGTAAGCTCTACAATCTTCTAGCCGAAAAAATGCAAATGGTCTTGACCCTATTTTGTATGTTACTAATATCAATAACGGCGTTTGATTGTATTTGTTGAAATATCCACAGCAACTCTTGGGGAAACTCTTGTTAGACACAGGAAAAAACCTCGAGTCTATATTGGTTGCATGAAATCTGGTCCAGTCCTATCTCAAAAGTAAAACTCCAATCTTTCTCAGTGTACTTTTTTGAATCAGTTTCTCAGTTTTGTTTAACTGATGTTTTTTTTTTGTCTATGGAGCAGAGGAGTTAGATACCATGAGCCCGAGTATTGGAAATTTGGTGAGAACGGGAACAAGTACTTCCGTCACGCTACTGGACAGCTATACGCCATTTCAAGAGACTTGGCTTCTTATATTTCCATTAATCAGTAAGATTTGAACTCCTTTTTATATTTTGTATTCATACCTCATTCTCTATCTAATTTCTTGGTGTTATATAATGCTTCAGGCATGTTCTGCACAAATATGCAAATGAGGATGTTACATTGGGTGCTTGGTTTATCGGGCTTGATGTTACACATATCGATGACAGAAGGCTATGTTGCGGCACTCCTCCTGGTACCTTCTCGGTTTCTACACTCGATTCAATACGTTCTAGATGATTGTGGGGTGGTAAAAAGTTAGCATTGTTAGTTCTATGCACCTAACTAGAATGTTTCCTTTGAAGCAAATGCTAAAAAGTGAACAAAAGACTATCAAAATCTGTAGTGACACTAAAACTTTACCTCTTTAAACATTGAATCTGATTCTTGGGTGAATTGCAGATTGTGAATGGAAGGCACAAGCAGGCAACATATGTGTAGCTTCATTCGACTGGACATGTAGCGGTATCTGCAAATCCGCTGATCGCATTAAAGAGGTTCACAGGCGATGTGGTGAACCGGAAAACGCTATCTGGAAAGGTAGATTTTGAGCTTTTCAACAACATATAAACCCAGTGGTCATCAAAGGATGGTCACGCAGAAAACAATTCTTCTTCTGCGTATTCCTGATGGAACCAAGAGATATTTACTTTTGTAATGATTGTATATCATAGTTACTTACATAGGAGAGTACTAAAGAGAGATAAGTATGAACCTCTTACACGAATAGCGTTTGCATTTAAGAACGGTTTACGACAAACGTTTCCGTTTTAGTAGAAGGAAACCACCGCAGCCGCAGCAGCAAACGCGCCTACTTCTTTCTGTTTTTTGGTTGTTTGGGAGTGAAGTAGCTTCTGTCTTTTATGTTCACTTGTGTGCCACACAGCCTCTGATTCGATGGTGGTACTGTAGGAAATGGCGGAGGAGTAAGAAAATTTGGAATTAGCTGAGGCAGACATGCCGGAGAAGGCAATTCCGGCAAGTTCTGTGACCGGTTTATCCGGAGGGACTGAAATTCTCCATTTTTTGTTCTGCTTCGAAGCACTCAACGATGTGGGAGGCGAAACAGGGTCTTGTTTCTTACTCGCTTAAAAGGCTCAGATTTTCTCTTGTCCTCATCTTTTGGTGATTTAGTACAAAGTGGTGAAACATCATGAGGTCAAATTTGTTTCTAGTTTTTGTTCTCGAGTGTAATAAAAAAAAAAAAGTAACGCTTGAGTTGAAAGCAAAACTGAACCAATAAGAAATAAAAGTTTTTTTGTGTGTCTTTTAATGATTCACTGGAGTTCTTGTGTCTTTGTTACATTTTGGATAAAAATAAAAGCAAAACTGAACCAATAAGAAATTGTCTTTGATATTTTCCATTGTTTTCGTTGGGAATGTGTGTTCTTTGGTTTCTTCACTACCATTTACGGGCCTTTGTATTTTTCTGAACGTTTATTTTATTGTCTCCCTTCTATTCCAACGGTTTCATTTTTCTTTTAACCACCTTTCCTTCTCTTCATAATAGTTTTCTTTGGAAATTTCGGATTTGGATTTTTACTGCTCTGAATATGTGAGTAACTACAATTTTCGTGGTAAGTTTTTCAATTTGTACAAGTTTCTATGTGATTTTGGTGATCGATAAATGTATAAATAATATGGTTATGGTAAATTAACTTGCTTTCTCAAAAAAGAGTATGCTTAGAGAAGGCTATATAGAGCTAAAATGGGAATGGGAAGTATGGTCATTTCGCACTACATGTGAACAGCAACCCAACAAGTAGATAAAAACAAGCGGTCGGGTTTCTTTAGTTTTAAAGTCCTTGATAAAGTATCATCCCTTGATAGACTCAACAACACGGTTCCACTGTTCTAATTGAAGTCTTTGTCCGTTTACTCCCTCTGTAAACAGAAAGAAAACTCCTTTTAGAGATAAATATCTTACCAAATTGACATGGCCACTATACGGTAAACTTTTTTTAAAAAATAACTGCTTACCTTTCTTTGTGTTTATATATCTATCTGCAGGGTATGATATAACATCCAGAGGATATAAGGAGTTGGGTGAAAAATATTGAATTTTGATAGGGGATGTTACAACTGAAGCTATGGCGGAAATGGGTTCGATTCTGATGTGGCTCCCTTTGTTAGTACTGTGATTGTTTGTTCTTAAACGGGTGTTGAAGAGAGTGAATATTTGGATTTATGAGTCCAAACTTGGGGAGAAAAAACACTATCTTCCACCAGGAGATTTGGGATGGCCTTTCATAGGCAACATGATGTCCTTTCTTAGAGCTTTCAAAACATCTGATCCTGATTCCTTCATCTGAACCTACATCACAAGGTACATATATGTGCTCAGTTTCTGCAACTATTTTTGCTTAGATTGAGAAAAGAATTGATTGTTAGGTTCATGATGGAAATGTTGAGCTTTTTTTTTTCTTTCTCTTTTGCTTCTCCATATCGATGAAATGACAACTTAGACATATTTTCTATATCCTACAATGATGCAGGTATGGGCCTAACGGTGTTTATAAAGTACACATGTTTGGGAACCCAAGTGTAATAGTAACAACACCAGAGACTTGTCGGCGAGTTCTAACGAGTGATGATTGCTTCCAGCCAGGTTGGCCAAAATCTACCATGGAGCTCATTGCAGAAAGTCCTTTATCGGTATCTCTTATGAAGAACACAAGCGGCTCAGGCGTTTGACCTCTGCTCCTGTCAATGGCCATGAAGCTCTCTCTATCTACATACAGTACATTGAAGAAACTGTTGTTACTGATCTACAAAAGTGGTCCAAAATGGGAGAAATCGAGTTCTTGACTCATGTGCGTAAGCTTACATTTAGGATCATTATGTACATATTTATGAGCAGTGAGAGTGAGCATGTCATGGATGCATTGGAACGGGAATATACCAACCTTAACTGTGGAGTTCGAGCAATGGATATTAATCTTCCTGGCTTTGCTTATCATAAAGCACTGAAGGTAAACAACATTACCTTTTTGTTCACTTTGATTCCTCTTGTGCATATCCTTGGGGACTTGAGGATTAGTGCTTTCCATTTATACAGGCAAGGAAAAAACTTGTAGCTGCCTTTCAGTCCATAGTGACTAATCGAAGAAACCAAAGAAAGCAGAATCTGTCATCCACTAAAAAAGACATGCTGGATAATCTAATTAATAGATGCTAAAGACGAAAACGGGAGAACTTTAGAGTACGAGGAAATTATAGACGTTTTGTTGATGTATCTCAATGCGGGTCATGAATCCTCTGGACACACCATTATGTGGGCGACCATTTTCCTCCAGGAACACCCTGAGATTCTACAAAAGGCAAAGGTAAATGAGAATAAGTATTTTTTTTTCCATTTAAATATACAATCTTGAGTTTGTGGTATTCGTTGTATTACAGGAAGAACAAGAGAGGATAGTGAAAAAGAGAGCGCCGGGGCAGCATTTGACTCTTAAAGAGACGCGTGAAATGGAGTATCTTTCTCAGGTGCCTGATTACAACACAAGTTATATAACATGGTACTATGCTTTGTTACAGTCTTTAACTGATAGAAAGAGGTTTTCTTCAGGTTATTGATGAGACACTTCGAGTAATAACATTCTCACTTACGGCCTTCCGGGAAGCAAAGAGTGATGTCCAAATGAATGGTTAGTGTACTCATCACCTACATGGTACACTGTAAATCATCTCAAACCTTTTTGTATATTCATTTTTCATGTTTTTTTTTTAATTTATTTAGGCTATATTATACCAAAAGGCTGGAAGGTTCTGACTTGGTTTAGGGACGTCCATATGGACCCTGAGATCTACCCGGATCCAAAGAAATTTGATCCTTCAAGATGGGAGGTATGTAGAGATAACAGAGTTGTGGCGTTCGATAATTAATCAGTCTTTGTAATCGGATATGATGCTGCAAATCTCATATATGTCAACATCATCTGGTTCTTTCTACAGGGATACACACTAAAAGCAGGCACATTCCTTCCTTTCGGTTTAGGAAGCCGTCTTTGCCCAGGAAACGATCTTGCCAAGCTCGAGATTTCCATTTTTCTTCATCATTTCCTCCTCAAATACCGGTAAGTAGGTAACTTTCTCTCTACATATAGCTCAGCTTTCTAGTTCTTATTCCGCATGTAGCTGCAGATTAATTCCTATTGTTTTGTTTCCAATGGTGAAATATTAGGGTGGAGCGGAGCAATCCTGGTTGTCCGGTGATGTTTTTGCCTCACCAGACCCGAAGATAATTGCTTGGCAAGAATCACTAAAACGACGCCGTAACCTTCTTAACCTAGTAGGCCCCTTGCCAAATATAATCTTTTTTTTAAGGGTTCCATTGTCCCCTCTCCTCTTTTAAGTGTTTGAATTCGGTTTACTAGAAAATATTGTATCTATATTGTGAAGGATTTTCGAAAGTTTAATGTTTAAGCTTTTATTCAGATTCATGTCTAATGTGGTTGCAATTTTATTGCTCTATAAAACAAATTCGAATTGCCTTTAGCCTGGTTTGATTATAAGTTATAACTAAATTAAGCAGCATCACTAAAAGTTTTGAAAAGGAAAGAGCTTTTTTTCTTCTTCATCTCCCATTTAATAGCCAATAAATACATCATTTTTATCTCTTCTCTTTCATTACAACTTGGAGAATTGACTTCTTAAAAAAAAAGAGAAAAAACATGAGTTGTTGGTATTGACTATTGAATTACTAATTTATATAGTTGTACGAATTAAAATTAGGAGACAAATATTATGTTAGGATAAATAAATAAATTAAAAGATAAGAGAGTAAGTAATAATCCCACACATCATAGTACAACAACACCGTTATCTCCTGTCCACTTTCTGAGTTTAGACATACACACAGACAACAAATAGACAGCTCGGACTCTTGGCCCCTTTGATTTCTTCTTCATTTTTTGTTCTTTCTTTTTTTAAAAATCTATTTAGAATCTTTTCATTTTAGACAAATCAGGATTAAGCAGATTTGTTATCACTATTCTCGCTACAAATTTCCCGAAATTGATCCGTAATCAGTGTTCAATTTCATGTAATTTTCCTCTTTTGGGTGTTTGCTTCATTGGATTCTGTAGCCTCACTTTTGCTTTTGGATTTCAATTTATCCTTTTTTTAGCTCTGATTTTTTTGGGGGTGGGTGGAGGTTAAAAAGGTTGGATTTTTGTTCTTTTTCCGGTGGAAAAATGACGACAAGAGGAAGCAGATCGGAGAAAGTTAAGAAAATTTTCCAGCAATTCGACGGCAACCGCGACGGTGGGTTAAACCGGGAAGAGATGTCGGCTCTCGTCGTGGCTGTTAATCCTAGGGTGAAATTCAGCGACGAACAGATTAGCGCAATTCTCGACGAAGTGTTTCGAACCTACGCTGAATTCATCGACGGAGACAAAGGTTTGACCTTCGACGGTCTTCTCCGGACTTACGACGACGGTGCCGGAGATGTCGATCGTGATTTCGACGCTTTAGGACTCGAATTCAACGCCGACGAAACAAAGGGCTCGGAAGCTTCGTCGTCTTCGATCACCGACGAGAGAGTCGTGGAGGCTCATAAGAAGCAGAGGACGGCGGCTTGGGCGGTCTCGCCGAACCACGGCATCGTTTTCGACGAGACGTGGAATCTCGTCGATGATTTGGAGATTCTGGTTAAGAGATTGAAATCGAAGCAGGAGAAAGACGGGAAACTGAAAGCCGATAACGTGGATGCGTTTTCCGATGCCGGATGGTCAAGAGAGCTGGGTCCGTCGTCGGATATATCCGACAAGAGAATCTATTGGGAAGAATCGAGCCACGATTACACTTTGTTTGTGAAGGAACTAGGAGTCTTGAGGAGCAAAGCAGATGGTGCTATATCAAGAGAAGAAGCTTTTGATGGACATATGGCGATTGGTAAGGTATTGTATGAGCACCAATTGTTTAAAGAAGCTCTCGTCAGCTTCAAGAGAGCTTGCGAATTGCAACCGACGGATGTGAGACCTCATTTCAGAGCTGGGAACTGTCTCTACGTTTTGGGCAAGTGTAAAGAGTCGAAAGACGAGTTTTTGTTGGCTTTGGAAGCTGCTGAGTCCGGTGGGAGTCAATGGGCTTACTTGCTTCCTCAGATTTATGTCAATCTTGGTGTCTCCCTCGAAGGCGAAGGTATGGTTTTGAGTGCTTGCGAGTATTACAGAGAGGCTGCGATTCTCTGTCCAACGCATTATAGAGCCTTGAAGCTTTTAGGTAGTGCTCTGTTCGGTGTAGGAGAGTATAGAGCGGCTGTGAAGGCCTTAGAGGAAGCTATATATTTGAAACCGGATTATGCGGTAGCGCATTGTGATTTGGCTTCGTCTCTTCATGCCATGGGTGAGGATGAGAGGGCTATTGAGGTTTTCCAGAGAGCTATAGATTTGAAACCTGGTCATGTCGATGCTCTTTATAACCTCGGTGGGCTTTATATGGATTTGGGTAGGTTTCAGAGAGCTTCTGAGATGTACACTAGAGTTTTAGCGGTGTGGCCTAACCATTGGCGAGCTCAGCTCAACAAGGCTGTGTCTTTGTTGGGTGCTGGAGAGACCGAAGAAGCTAAAAGAGCTTTAAAGGAGGCGTTGAAAATGACAAACCGGATTGAATTGCACGACGCGATATCTCATCTAAAACAATTGCAGAAGAAAAAAGTGAAAAACAACGGTAATAGTGCTACCGAAGAAGGTCCGTTTATCGTCGTAGAACCTTCCAGGTTTAAGACGGTAAGTGAGAAAACTACTTTGAGACCAGATTTAGCAACAGCACTTCAAATTAGAGCCTTCCAGAGAGTTACAAGGCTTGGAAAATGCGATGTTGAAGCATTAAGAGGAGAGATGAGAGACAACGATGTTCCTGTATCTTATTCCGGCAATGGTGTGCCCACAAAATCTATAAGGAAACCAAACTTAGAAGAGATTCTCCGGCGTCTGCTTAATGTCCTAAAACCGGAAACTTTCCAAGGAGCGATTAAGGCCATAAACGAGAAAATCATCTCGGTTCTCGATGATTCAGCTTCGGGAAGAGTCGATTTAGGAATGTTCTATGCGGTGATTGCTCCTTTATGTGGTGGCCATCCAGACAAAAGGAAAAGAGTTGCATTTGATGCGCTTCTTTGGAGACCGGTAAACAAAGGAAGCTCTCAGATTACAAAAGTGGAAGCCGACAAATACATCAAACTGTTGAGGGCTATCTACATACCGTCACAAGGAATGAGCGAAATGTTAGAAGTTCATGGAGAAACCGATACTTCAACGGTAACATTCAACCAGTTTCTAGGGATGTACGATGATTCAGAGTGGGGATTTGGTATCATGTCGACTGTTGTGAAACTGGAAACAAGAGATAGGAATCGACATGGGAACCAGATATGCTCGGTTTGTCGGTATCCAATCATCGGATCTCGGTTTAAGGAAGTGAAAACCGGGTTTAGTCTCTGTAACCAATGTTACAGCGAAGGGAAGGTTCCTCCAACGTTTAAACAGCAGGAGGAATATCAATTCAGAGAATATGGGAGTGAAATGGAAGCCATGAAAGCTAAGTGTGTTTGTTTTGCAAAGCAGTCTCATAAAAAACCAATTTGACACTTAGAAAATATATCCGAAAAGCTCTCTGTGGTCTATTTTCCACATTTTGTTGTTCCTTTCTTTATTTGTAGTCTTTTTTTCTTTTTTTCTTCCTCTTAAGTTGTGTGTATAGTATAGTTTTGATGGTGTTGTTTGTTGGTGAGCAACTGAAATTTCATTTTTCTTCCTCATTTTTTTCTTTACCCCATAAATATTATTATTTTTCCACTCAATTTTAGATTTATGACTTTGTCAATGGTCTGGTCTGATTCTAGAATTGATTTATGAGGAGAATTATATTTTGAGGATCACGTTTTATTTCCTTTTTCTTTAGGGCCATCTGGGAGTGACATATAAAAGAAATAAAGTAAAATGAAATGTAGATTATTAAAAAGGCTTTTGATCTAAGAGCTGTAGTGTGATATCAGAACTCAGATAAGGTGCAAGTATATATAAAGATTAGGCATCGACTACTTGCATATTATTATTGTTTATCTTCATTTTATTTTTCTTTCTTTCTTTCTTGGTGTGCCGAAATTTAAGGAGATTATTTCTTGGAAGAGTGTGGAATAATTTTCAAATGACATAAGCCAATCGCAGTGGATGCAACTAGCTACTCGTCTCGCTGCCCAATCACATTAATCATCCCCGATTTTATACTCTTTATGTATATTAAACTTCTTTTCCTTAGTAAAAATCAAATTACATATAAGTTCATCAACTGGCGTTAACCGTCCCGGTTTAGTCTAGTTTGAGATCCTCAAAATGTAGTTATGTTGGCGGTAACACTACTTGGGTTTATCAGTAGTACCATTGTTAAATGTTTGACATGAGATTTTAATTTTTTTAGTATATCAAGATTATGGAATGACCCACTAATGTTAATTGATTGTGAGATGGTAAACTTTAGTAATTTATAAAGAGGATATGATAAATCTAAGTTATCAAATCCAAATTAGGATTCGCCCGAAGTAAAAAAAAAACTTATATTTCCTTTTTCTCATAAATATATATTATAAACTTTCACATCCATCTTCTTTGGAAACTAATAATTTCATATTACGCATTAACTTAGTCACACCACATGGTGGTGCAATTATTTTTCTTGTAAACATCTCTTGTTCAGCTATATATCGATTTCTGTGTGCCATCCGTGTATAAAATTGATTTAATGTGACATGAGCTAAAAATAAAATAAAATAAAAAAAACTATAATGCTCATTCTCATCTCATTTGAATAACACTTTTGTTTTTTGGTCCCTTGAAACATGTTACATTAAAGTTATTAGCACATCCCAAACTGAACAAACAACTTAAAGAAGATATTACACAAACAGAGACAAAAATTAAGCTCACAATTAGCTCTTTTTTTGTTTCTTCTTTCCAATATAAAAGAAACGATTCTGCTAATGGGGAGGTTTCAAATTAGCAGATTCTAGGCATGTTGCCCCAGTAACATGACCCCAACGAGGCCATAGGATCTACAGACGAAGGCGGGGGCTTGTGTGGCTCCACCCTGCTGTGACCTTGATGGTTTCCTATCAATATACCGCTCTGTGAGGCCTCCGTTTGGATTTCGGTCGTCTGGTACCAATCAGGTAACGGTGTGGTTGAAGGGAAGTTGTTGAGAAGGCTCATCAATATGTCGTCGTCGTCATCATCCACTGTTGCCTTCACCATCGTTGGCTCATTGTGCTTCTCGTAAAGATTAGAGTTTACTTCTGTTCATTTAACATTAATATGTATTAAACACTAATTAACATGAAATAATTAATTAGTCAAAAAGTCCAATATATGTGTTCGATATTACCGAAGATCCATACTAGATTCGGTTTCACTTTGATTACTGTTATCTTAAAAACTAAAAATCTAAAATGAAATCCTGATTAAACACATCTACTAGGCTCTTTTTGTTTTGTTTTTGAGGTCAAATCACATCTACTACGCCTCCTATGCAATATAAATTATTAGTTATGCCAGAAAATGTACAAGTGAAAATGGTTCAAATTCATATATAAGTTCTTACCGAATGATGATTGATGAGAAGAGTTTAGATGATCTATCAGTCGATTCTCAAAATCCATTTTCACTCTCTTGTTTTGATCCTCCCATAGACCACTCGAAGAAACCCTAGCGTCCTTGAAGATTCCGGAGCAAGACAAGGCTCGAGACTCCTCCAAGAGGGCGTCAAGCAATCCACTGTTACCCGCAGGTGGATCAAGATGGATACCATTGTCAAGCATAGTATTAAAAGTGAGCGAATGGGTCGGTGTTTGGTTTGAAGGAAGCTCTAGGACGGTATTGTCTAGTCCTAAAGGGAAAGAGCTCGGTCTCGTCTCATGATCTCCCATAAGCAATGAACTATAACTCATAGCATCAATGTCTTTCTTATTGGTATTGTTTGTGTCAGAATTCTCGGAGATGAGCTCAAGAAGTTGATCAGGATTACAAAACTCATTGGACGATGAGGATGAGGACAAAGGAAGAGAGAAACCAAACGGGTTATTGTCATTCTCAAGGCTATTGTTGTAAAGAGAGAACATATGAGTATTCATCGGAGTATCGGGGATCTGGTTTAGGCAGGGATTAGTAGAGATTAAGGGATCTAAACAGAGCTTTTTCGGAGGTTGAGAAGATGAAGAAGAGAAGGAAGATGAGGATGATGAAGTATCAGAGGAATTAGTGTATTGAAACATATTTTGGGGATTAGAATGGTCTTGGTTTGGGAATTGAAAGGAATTAAACTCAAACTCAAACTCATCATCATTATTATCAATCCCTAGATGCTGAATCTCTTGAGGGTATAAAGGCAAACCAGCTCGTTGTCTCCTCTTCATCCTCGTGTTCCAATAGTTCTTGATCTCGTTGTCCGTTCGTCCAGGTAACTAAAATATCAACAAAAAAACGTTTATAATTAAGGATCAAACAAAAACAATAGAAGAGATGCAACAAGATTAATCATGCCAAACCAAAGAGAGAGAGAGAGAGAGAGATTCAAAACACTTTGAAACATGCAAATTATGTGCTTTAACTAGATAAATTAAATTGCATATAAAAATTCAAAGCTCTTTAGTTCTGGAATTGAAAAAAACAAATAAGGAGAATAATAAATTAGTTTTTTAAAAAAAAATAAAAAAAGAACTTTTATGAGAAAATTAACCTGAGAAGCCATACGAGCCCATTTGTTACCCAACTTAGCGTGAAGCTCGATGATGATCTTCTCTTCATCAGGACTAAAAGATCCTTTCTTTAGATTTGGCCGGAGATGGTTCGCCCACCGTAGACGGCAGCTTTTCCCACACCGGAGCAAGCCTGAGTTCTTCTGCACGGCGTTCCAATTACCTTCGCCGTGTTTCCTCACGTACTCCGTCAAGATCGCATCCTCCGTCGTCGTCCATGGCCCTTTCTTCAACCCTCTCGTCTCCGTCGTCTCTCCACCACCGTCCATATTCCTATGGAAGACGGCGACCCTCCGATCAAGGAGGAAAAAGAGGAGGTTTTGTCTCTGTTACTTGATATATACGATGTTTGTATATGTGTATATATTTGTATATATAAATATTTTTGTGAGTTATGAATTAGATATATAGAGAAAGGAAGAAAGGGTGAATTTTCTTTTTGGGAGTATTTGGTGTATATTTGGAAGTGATATTAATTTGTATTTTAATTATTACGTAATAATTTGTTGTTATTACGTGCTTTATTTAAACATTAATGCCTTCTTTTGTCTCTTTCTATCGTCTCTTTGGGAAGACAGAGAGGATTCAAGAAATTACAGGAGTTGAGAGAAAGATATGATCATTTCTATCTTTAGACCAATTAATTGGATATAGAAAGTATAATTTGTGATATGATAACTATTTGAAGTCTATATGTCTTCTTCTTAAGAAAAATCTACCTTTTTATGTATATGTTTCTCAATAATAATATTCATTCCGTTATTAATTAAGTATTGTTTTATATATATTTTTTTAATTATCTGTGGTTCTTACTATTGAATGCAATTATAGTAAAAAATCCAAATATAACTTTAACTAAATTCACACAATGTATAATAAATAAAAAAATCACAATTAATGATATTCACATCAATTATATTGACAGGATTAAAACAGTCAAATAACAAAATTCTTTAATCTATTAATTTGTTTTTTAAAACTACTATTAATAGAAAACAGAGCTAAGTAATAATTAGTCAAAGGCGGTTTATTTGATGTTAACAGAGAATTTAATGGAAAATGAGTTGTTACACCCATTAATAAACTTTAATGAAACATAGACAAATTAAACACTCAAATTAAGTATGAGGAAGCTAGAAACATTAACTAAAATGAGATATATATTTAATTATAGCTAAAGGAGAGGAGTGAGCTTCTTTCACGGCCGCGCATTGCATGCCTAATGGAATGGGACGTTCTTTTCTAAGACGTGTTTTTTTCTTATTTTACTTCTTCTCTTACTCATTTTCTTTTTCCCTTACTCATTTTCTGTCTTTCTTCTCGCTTTTTTTTTTCTTTTAAATCCGAAAACAGTTTATGTAATGATTTATTGTTATACTTATTTTTCTTTCGGATAGAGGAAATAAATATAAATCAAAGGTCACTTTATGCGGTATTTCATGCTAAATTACGTTGGCATGATCACTTTTTATATGTGCACATTTTTTATCATAGGAGTTTGAGTCTTATAAGCAAATATTTCTTTTTCAGAGCAAAAATGCCCCTAAGTGTCAAATTGTATATGAACACTCCTCTTCAAAGATTCTCTAACTTTTTCATTAAAGCTCTATTAAGAGGGTAATAAGGATATGTTCAAAAATATAAGTTAGAATCAAATAATAGCTCTTACAAAAAGAAGAAAAAGGTAATAAAAATTTTTTACTATAAATTTTTATATATTTTTCGTATATACATAATTCACGAGTTACACGACTTATTTTATAAGATTCTAAAAAAATAAACTTAATTGTTTTTTTATTTAGAAATAATGTTAATATTATACAGATTAACTGGCAAAATTTTGGTACATTTTGCCAGTTTAAATTTTAATTATGGCAAAAAAATAGTTGGCTGTTATTTAGAAATAATGTTAATGTTATACATTTTAGGTGACAATAATATTAACTATTCGATGTAATAAGTCACTATTATTAAATAAAATTTAAAATTTAAAATAATATATCGAAAATAATATTTAATATTTAAATTATATTTAAATAAAATAATTAAGTGTATTCAACACTAACTTAATATATTTTTTTAAAAAATTCAAACGCATTAAACTAGTGATATATTTATATATATTTTTTATCTTTAATATTTGTTATTTAAATTATTTCTAAATAGAAATATTCAAGTTCATTCAAAAAAGAAAATAATTTCATTACATTCAAAAGGTTTAACTGAATTTTTAAATGTAATAAATCACTATTTAAAACTTTAAATTTAAAATAACTAGCAATAATATTTTACATCTAATTTAGTTTCAAATGGAAATATTAATGTGCATTTCACACTAATTAAATTATTTTAATATACTAAAATTAATTTATAGTTATAAATAATTTTTAATTTCATTTTATTTGGAAATAACTTTAATGTTAACAACGTGACTGGTGAAAATATTTTAAATTTTTAAATTTTAATTAAAAAATAATGTACAATCACATAAAAAACATGCCTATAACATATTTAAGAAACATATTTAAATATTATTGGTGAACGTAAATTGATTTGTACTTGAAACTAATTTGCATGTGTAACACTGTGATTGGCAAAATTTCTTAGATTAATATTTTTAATCAACAAAAAATGCATGGTTGCATAAAAACCCAGCTATAAAATTTGAAGAAAACATATTTTAATAGTGATAGTTTAACTTAAATTGGTTTTTAAATTGATAAAAATTTGAATGCTAAAGACTGTAATTGGCGAAAATGTTTAAGTTAATTTTTAGTGGTTTTGTCTAACTGTATTGAAAGACCGGTGTATAAATTTTTGAAAAACAGATTTAACTAGTGTTGGATGCATTTAAATTGATTTTTATTTGGAAAAAATATGAATACTAATAAAAATGTAACTTGTGAAAAAAATTTGAAGTTTCAAATTTTTTAACTTAAAGAACATTGCCTAGGTACATTGAAAGACTTGCCTATATTTTTTTGAAAAGATAAATAAATATATATATATATATATATATATATCTAATTAGTATTAACTGCACTTGATTTTTTTTTTCTAATTTGATATAGTTCGGATTTTGAACACTGTATTCGGAGGGTATTTAATTTTAAATTATTAATTAAAATAGTGTCTGATTACATGGAAAGACCCACTAATAAGTTTTATTATGTGAAATCATATCCATTACAGAATGTCAGACCTATTAGATATTAAACTAATTTCTTAAGAATTACTATAATATAATAGTACTATTTAATGTTTCTAATAACTTTGAAGAGACTAAAAAGTTGTTGTTACTTATGCCAGACATACATGCCTCTTTTAGTTTTTTTTTTTATCAACGCCATAATTAATCAATGATGATTTTAACAAAATTTTGAATCTTTTAGAATCATCAAAACTTTTTTGTTATGTTCATCTACCGATTCAGTGCAGATTTTTAGAGAATGTTTTTCAAATTTGGTTTTCAAAAATGTTTATAAGATTTAATACCATAATATGATTTTTATGTTATATAAATTTGCAGATAAACTGTTTAGTCCGTATATTTAAGATTCTGATTTTAAATAATAATTTTGTAAGTTCTTTTCCTCCCAAATGGACAACCAATCAAAGAGTAATTTTTAGACAATTTTGAATTTATTAAAAGTAGCAAATTCATAACATAGAAATTTAAGATTTAAATAATACTCTATAAATTATTAAAGTATTTTATAATAGTACATTTTACAACATAAAAATAAAAAAGAAAATTAAGATAGATTTTTAGTATTTTATTTTTTATTTTAATTATTGATAATATGGTAATTGAAATGGCATATAATTCAGCAATTGAAAATGTTTCATCTGATATGACAGCTGATTCATCATCCAACTCATCATTTAACTTTGTCAACAAAGATATTGATCACGACTTGAAAATTTGTATATGTAAAAATAATAATTGAGTTGAAGTATATGGATCTGATGTTTAAGTTTAGACATTAATCGTCGCACTTGAACATGTATAAATATACCATTTTCGATTATATATATATATAGTAAATATATTATTATTATTATTTCTTTCCACAGAACCTATGTTTGTATCTCCCTAGCAAACTCTCAAGCTCAGGAGAAATGTATAAGGGAGATACAGTTCGAGAGAGAGAAGAGAACGAGATCTTAAAATAATTAATTGGTTTGCTATATAAACTGTAAATGGCACTTTAAACTATAGTTTGGGATAAAAAAGTATCTACTTTTAACTTTTAACTTACCATTTTCCTCTTAACAAGAATGCCAAGTAACTAACGGTAAGCTAATAACTCTTCTTAATCCACTAATACTACTACTTGATAATTCCAGTTTCCTTATGCCAATACATCTATCTAAACTAACTCTGAGATGCAAACTATGTATCACAAGCTTGTGTTGAGAGAGCATCTCCACCGAAGCGGTTTGAGTCATGAGTTCAAGACCGAACCTCGCTATCGAGCTCGCGCTGAAAAGCAGGTAAGGCCACAACAATTTCGATGATTTCTTAAAAATTAAAGAAAGAACATCTTTTAATAGTGGATAACAGAGTAGAGAATCAATTCGTTTGTATAGGAAACCAAATTTTGTTTTGTCTAAACTCTCAACTTCTTCATACTAAAGACATTACTCAAAACACTTTTCTTTTCGCAAAGAGATTTAACTACAACATTTCTCTGATGAAATCAAGGCTAAGTGTGTCCTTGACGATGAGAAACAATCCAAGGAATATCACAAGCATGATCCCTGAAGACATTATCCCTTGTTCCAATTCTACAGGAAGCTTCCTCCCTCCTCTAACCGCTTCCAACAATATCAATGCCAATGTTCCACCGTCAAGAGCAGGTAATGGCAAGAGATTGATAACCGCGAGGTTGATATTCAGCAACGCTGCGAATTGGTAAAGCCCGTCGATGTTTGATCTCGCCACTTCTGCTCCCACTGCAATGATCGCCACAGGACCTGATACGTTACTTGCCGTCTGAGAGAAGTTGAAGAAGGTTTGTTTTAGACCATCCAGGACATTAGACGATAGCCCCATAAACTCTGTCCCCGCGAATCTAAATGTTTCCGGGACGTTTCTCGGTCTCACCTTAGTGATTTTAACATTTGGAGACAACTGAACACCGATCTTCCCCGTCCCATCAAAGTTCTTATCCGGTGTGACCCGAATATCGAAATCTTTACCCCCTCTTTCGATTTTAAACAAGACATCACTCTTCGGGTTTCTTTTAACAATGTCAACTACCTTAGAGACAGCGTCAGGGCCGGTTATAGACAGTTCAGTGCCGTCCACGGCGAGGATAACGTCACCAGAAAGCAATCCATCACGGGAAGCAGCAGAAAAGGTCTTAACTTCGGGAACAAGAACACCAGGAAACGCTTCTTGAACAGGCAAACCAACTGATAAGACTTGCACAAAGATTATGGCGTAAGCAAAGATTACATTGGCGATAATTCCAGCTGAAACTACGATCGATCTATCTAACGTCGGTCTGTTCTTGAGCAGATTCTCATCGTCGATTGGGATCTCACTGTCGGGATCATTATCAGGGAAACCAACGAACCCACCTAAAGGGAAAGCCCTAAGCGAATACTCGACATTCTTGAAATCGAATTTAGCTAGAATCGGACCAAACCCAATTGCGAATTTACTCACATGGATCCCTTGGAGAGAAGCCGCGAGGAAATGACCGGATTCGTGGACGACGATGATCGCGGTGAGAACAGCAGTAGCTTCTAGAACGGATTCAAAGCTTCCCAAATCAATCCAGGGGAGAGCTCTTGACCTGAAATCGATCCGTTCTCCATCTGGGCACCTCTTGTTTCTGAACAAAGCTCTGTTCTTGAGGCTCTGGTTCGATAAAGCAGAGAGATTGGGGAAAAGAAAAGATTTTGAGAGATGGGTTTTGGATCGCTGAGGGGAATATGATGTGGGATTGTTGAAATTGGAGAGGAAGTAAGGATATCGATGAGAAACTGGAGAGGAAGAGATGTTTAATAGCATGGTTTCGTAAGAAGTGGAGACGATTTGGGGGTGTACGCTCAAGTGCTATGATTACAGCCATTGATAGAGCCAAAGAGTAAGATAATGAGTAAAACGGAGCCATGCTTTGGCTTTTCTGTGTGTATGTGGATGGGATTTAATTGAACACAAACAACAAATCTCTCACCAAGTTTTGTTTTGAAAAATAGTTATATATGGGCCTTGTTACAAAGCCTCAATAGCATCGATTTGCTCTTCAATGATATTAGAACCGATATTATTGGGCTTTAGGGGCCGAATATATTTGGGGTAGATTATTAGTTGAACAGACATCTACACGTTATATAATAATACATAAATGAAATATAGTTGATTTTTTTTTATATTCACTATCCAATCTTTATCTAGGGTAAACGATGATATTACGAATAAAGAAACAGAGTTAGCGACCATTAAGGAAGCAAACTATTCTAGATAGCAAAACATCCTTAGCTAATGAGGCAGTAAGAACTTATGCAGTACGAGAGGCAAAAGCAAAAGACATGGAAATAAGTTAGGAGACAGAGAATGTTGGTATCGAACAAAATTCTCTTTACCTCAACAGCTTCGATTGACTTGAGGATTTTCACAAAGATCTGGGAGTCCAAGAACACCTGCAAGACCGAGAAGTCTTCCTCCAACGCCGATAAGAGGGCTGTCTTAATATCTAGTGTTCAAAAATTACTAATATCTTTTTGTTTCGAGACAATACAAGTCGGATTATGGATCACAGCCGCACTTTTATACCAGATGGCTTAGTTGCATTTTTGGATATAATAATTGTATTTGTTTTACGAAAAAACGTTAGAGTATCTTTTTCTTCTTTTTTGGACAACTTCAAATATCTATTTGGTCTATGACATTGCTTATATAAATTAAAAATATTTTAACACGTAGATTTGAATAGCCTATAAATAGAACAGTGTGGAAAGAAAGGAGATCAGACACAGACAAACAAATAAGAACTTTTGCCAATTATATTGCGAGAATGAATATTGCAACTATTGTTCCGACGTTGCATGCAGCTATATATGGCTCCGACGTTCCATGGCGAGTGGATCAAGGTAACTAAATAATTAATTACTGATTCCATGTATACAGTTAATTTAATTTCTGACAAATTCATATATAATTTTGTAGGAGAAATATATTATATAGGTTAAATTGGCTAGTGATTACTAGCTAATAGATAAGTTATGCATTGCATTAACTAAGATTTCGTAGTATTCGAAAAAGAAAAAAAAAAACACATCGTAGTATTCACTGTTTTCTAAAAGTTAATAAAATAAGCAAATTCATCATTATGGCTTTCATTTTTGTGTAATGAACTATATATGAGATATCATATGGTAATGAAGATTTGGTTGAAAATTATTGTGGTGACGAAATGTTATATTGATTATCAGGTGGAGCACATAGGAAAGGGACCAGGACTGAGAAGTTCGCACGCCATAGCCGTGGTCGGATACAAGTTATACTCATTCGGCGGCGAATTAACATCCAATGTCCCCATTGACAAAGACCTTCAACGTCTTTGACCTCAACACTCACACTTGGTCAATCGCTCCGGCCACCGGAGACATTCCAGCCCTCAGTTGCTTAGGCGTTGCCATGGTGGCCGTTGGATCCACACTCTACGTTTTCGGCGGCCGTGATGCGTCCCGAAAGTACAACGGGTTTTACTCGTACGACACTGTGAAAAACGAGTGGAAATTGTGACTGGGGTCGAGGAAGGACCCGAGGCTCGTAGCTTCCACTCTATGGCTTCGGATGCAGGGAACGTGTACTTGTATTGGTGGGGTGAGCAAAACCGTGCTGCTCAAGACGCTAGACGCGTTTAACGTTGCTGATGAGAAATGGGTCCAGCTTCCGACTCCGGGTGATTCTTGTAAAGAAAAAGGAGGAGCAGGTCTCGTAGTGGTTCAAGGGAAGATATGGGTGTTATACGGGTTTTACGGAGACGAGTGTGATGATGCTCATTGCTCTGATGTGGATCGAAACGTGTGTGGACTTAAGTCGAGACTACAGGAGAGAAGCCTTCACCGAGGAGCGTTTTTACGATTGCGGCTGTTGGGAAATATGTAATTGTAGTTGGAGGTGAGATTGAGATGGACCCTCAGGCCCATGTTGATCCTGGGAATTTGTGTGGTAAAGATTTCGTGTTGGACACGGGAACGCTGGAGTGGAAGAAACTCGAAGATGGTGGAGGGGAGGCGCCGCCTGGACCGCGTGGCTGGCGTGCATCGACGGCTGCGACGATCAATGGAAAGAAAGGGATGCTGATGGTGGGAAGGCTCACACCAATAACCGCTTTGTTGATCTCTACTTCTACGCAGTGAAAGAGCATCTCATCAATGTTCGTGTTGGAATATTTTAATCTCATCAGGAGATTTGTGAGACACCGAGAGTAGATGTAAAATACCTAAACAAATGTGTGTCTCTGCTTGTGGTTTGAAATTGTTGTGATTAAATCATTAAATTCTGTATTTTTATAAAAATAAATTAATAATGTAAACTACTTTACAAAAATGAAGAGTCTAGCTCGTTTGTATCTGGTTTTAGCATCGAAGCTATAAATATCTACCTCCAAATCCTTTCCCTCAATGGTTTATAATTTTGGATATCATTATCAAAGAAGTCCACAGGAGATTTCAGAATGATATTTAAAAGAAAATAGAGAAAAAAATTGGAAAATTAATAGTTGTTTTAGAGCATCTCTATTTAGGACGGGACAAAATAATTGGACCCAAAAATCTAAACCAAATTCGATCCGAATAAATAGTAATTGACAAATAACCGAACATGTCCTAAATACTTGTATCCGAAAAACCAAATTTGAATCTGAACCGAATCAAAAATTGAATGGTTACCCAAAAAATCTGAAATATAATTATATATTCAAAATATTTTAATTATATTTAAACTTATAATAATTTAAATATCCAAATTATAATTATAAATTCAAATTTGTTAGTTAATTTAAGATTAAAATAATCAAAACATTCAGAAAATAGAAATATTTAAAAAAAAAGTTATATTTATCAAAATTTAACCAGTTTTTATTTAAATATAATAATTTTTATTTTTTAAATATATTATGGATACCCAGACCGACCCGAATTTGGGTGGAACCGAACCGAATCTAGACCAAAAAAATATATCCGAACAGTTCATATTCTCTAAACCCGAAAAACTAAAAACCTGAATTACCCAAACCGAAACCGAGCGGATACTCGAATGTTCATGCCTATCTCTATTGGGGTATCTAAACTAAATAATCCTTACTAAAATAATTAAAAATTATGAAGTAGAAGAGATTAGTTATATTTCCTAAGATATTCAAGTCTCTAGTTTAGAACACCTGTAGACATTTATCAATTTACTATTGATTTATATCTTATTTTAAAAATTAAAAATAAATTATCAAATTAAACTATATTCAAATAATAATATTTTAATGGAATTCTCAAATTTTAAGAAAACAGTCACATATCTCAAGATCAACTAATGGAATAGCAGATAATCTCACGCGCAATATGCGGAATTTATCATATCTCTGAAGATGCATATCAACATTTACCCATCAGATTGGTTACATAAATTTTTATAGTTTTCATATAGTTTTGTTTTTTTTGTTGACAAAAAAACAAAACATGATGTATGGTAAGGTGATTTCAACGCAATCCTCCGTAATGGCAAAAAATTGGTAATAACATGTGAGCAAATGGAAAGTTTCTTACTCACCCTTATGAAAGTGTTAATACGCACATTTACTCGAAAATGGGGTTAGATCTTATAATTTCTCTAATTATAATTTATTTATTTGGTTGAAATGTCTAAGAACAAAAAAGGCGATTGACCAAAATACAGAGAATCCAAAGAAGCCAATTGGGTTGCAACTTGTAAGGTTTGGTGGGCACGTGATCAATTTGAATTGAACGGACACCGTGATATACTTTTACACGTAGCTTTGTCGGCTCAAGTGTTACATTTACTGTTTTATTTAGATATTTTAAATTTGCATATATTATTATAAGAAAAACTTACACTAATGTTTTTAGTGGAATTTTAAATTTTAAAAATTCAAAATCTTTTTACATGAAGCATGAAAGTTTTACTAAAATATTAAACATAGAATTGTGATAGCAAACTTTGACATTAATTTCAATATAAACAAAAAAACTTTGAACATTAATTAGAAATAATGATCTACTGAAATATAACATGGTATATACAAATTTAAATGTCTGTGTTTCGACTGATAAATATTAGAAACAATTATGAACGCATTTCCTCCAAGTTTTTTTTTTCTTTCGGATTTAAATCAATTAAACTTATGTAAATTATATCTGTATAGTATATTTCCGAAAACGAATATTACACATGATAGCACTCTATCAAAGATTTATGTCTATTGGTCTTAGAGTCTTAGTGCATTCCAGAAAAAAATTGAGCTCTGTATGCTAATTTTCTTGTTTGAAGGAATATAATTATTAGAGGCTGGTTCTAGGAGAAGGAACTAGGGGTCTTAAGAATTCCAGAACATTTTAATTTCAGATAGCTTAAGAAAATAAATTTCAAAACATCTTCAAAAAAAAAAAAGCCAAAACAAAAACAAATGCAAAGCAAACCACTGAATCCTTATTCGTTACATATTGACATTGTTTTTTTTTGTGTGTGCTAAATTGACATTGTTGAACTATGGCAATTATAAATTCCAGTGGTACGGATTAAGTAATAGCAAAGTATACATATTTATATTATTAGTTAACTAGTAAAAATTAATCGAAAAAATTATAGGCGTCAATCTTTGGAAAAATATCGAAAGAGAAGCACTAACTTAAAGACCTAACACAAGTTGGGTGTAAAGAATTGAACAACGTGTCCATTTTGTATATTTTATACTTTTCAACTTGATTGTATTGTAGGTAGGTCATCTTTCAAAAATTCTAACTCTTCAAAGTTCAAAGTGATTTACTTTTCTTTTATTGTACTATTAATATTTTATAATGTAGTATCAAAAAGTATATAATCTGACTAATGAATTGACCGACCTGGAATATCAGCAATGCTCAACTTTGATTGGCATAAAATATTTGTGAACTATGGTATTTAGATAATCGGATTCTCACACTCTCTCTTAAGTTTTTTTTTTCTGATAAATCATATGAGTTACTAAGTTAGTCTATTATATTTCATAACTAATAAATATATGTACATAATCAAAATTTGTTCTAAAATGATGTTGAAACCATTAGAATGATCTGTTTTCACAATTTACATGGATGAATTCTAGAAAGTTAAAAAAAATATCATTTACCTTTTCCTGTACTTAAAGTTTTTCGGCAAACAACTCGAAAACAAATAAGCTAGTATATTTTGTACCATCAGTGTTATCCAAATTATTCTAAGATTTTTTTTGTTGTAAAAAAAAATACTTGTTATATGTTATTGAATTAAAAAAATTAAGATCCAAATCAGATATAATACAAATACAAAACTGAATAGGGAAATTCGTAAGTTAATGTTAAGCATTTTGCTCCAAAAAAAAAATTAGTATAACGCATAAAAATACCTAACGTAAATTTTCTTTTGATAATCCCAGTTTTTAACATCCGAAATTTAAGTAATATACGTATTGACCATATGTATTATTACCAACGAATTTATATAAATTTAATAAGAAAATTCTTGATATGAGAACATAAATAAAAACCTACAACATGAGAAAAGGAAATAGAAAAAGTAATGTTTTTGTTTTTATAGAAAAAGTAATGTTATTTTTCAGAAGAAAATTAACAAAGGAGAAATTAACAATGTCACGTCTATATATAAATCTCAACCAAACACTCTGGTTATTTCCTTCCTTTCGCGCCTTTGTGGGTGATCAAAAAGGCAGCCAGGTTCAATGAACCTGGAGGTTCTATGTTCTTGTTTTATTATCACCATCATCATTCTTCATCGCTCGTAAGCATGCTCATCACTATACTAGTGTATTCCATATATATATATTTATAATTCTTTATACACATACCTAACTAAACGAATATATATTTCACTTGAATTTTTTTATTTAAACTAATATTGTAATTTGTTAGCGACTTATATGTAAACGAAGCTTTAAAGCTGCAGACAAATTGGGCTGAGAAAGAGAGAAGTATCTATGGCTTCTTTGGCGACTCATCACTTCATCATCATTCTCATGGTATGTTTCTTTGTTCACTCATCTTTATATACATATATGCCTTTTGTCAAATAATTGCCATAACTTTGAATAAACAAACTTCTATTTTAGTTTTAAATGTGATCACCAAATAGATAAAAACGTTGCCGTTGCAATTTCCATTAGTCTCTCGCTGGAAAACATTTCCGTCTATGCTGCACACATGCACATCTTTATCTTATATACGGATGTACCAAAGTTCAAAAAACATAATGAACAAAAAACTGGATCGTTATGTACTGTCTTTTCTATTTCTGAAAACTGATGTATATTTAATTCATATCATAATTGGCCCTTCTCTAAAGTCTTAAAGAACAAAATGGTCAACTATGTTTTTTCAGAAGTTGTATGGTTTGACATGGCATTATTACAATCCTATACATAAGAGCCAGAAGTAGTTATCTTGTAAGACTTAACCAGAATCGGTCTAGTTGATAAATTGGTAATGTCGTAATGATACATATGCCCGCTTCGAGACCATAGGCTGAAGGGTGCCCAAACTAACTCGATCGATGTTCTTTTCATATTAAAGATTATCACCGATGTTTTAAAACACATATACCAAATTTTTTTTGTTAATTTAGTTTAGCGATTTTAATATTTTATTAAATATTGCGGAATGTTGGATTCGAATTCCAAACATGTATCATAAATTTTAGAGTTGACTTGTTAAATGAATCCAAAAAAGTTATAATTACATTCCAAGAGATTTATATATATATATATATATATATATATTTGAAGGCTTATTCATTATAGTATACGTAGAAACAAACTTTTTAGGAAACGTTGACAAAAGTAACTTTATCTCACTTTTTCTTTCTTTACAACCTATCTTCCGAGCACACACCTTTGCACGTACAATAATTGATAAGAAGTCGAGATAAGGTTTGATGGTGATAAACTTTGACGAGGTTTAAAAGGCTGTTAGAGTTTTGGAATTGGGGTTTGGGTTTAGATTTTGAGATTGAATTAAAGTTTATGAGTTTTGGTCAACCGTTAATTAGGACGACGGTTAAGGTTACGATATTGGGAATATAAGGTTCAGACTTTATGGTTCAAGATTTAAATATGAACATATTTAAATTAAGAAGATGAACACTATTTTCCTGGATAATTTTCATAAAATTTCTATTAGAATTTGTGAATGTTTTCTAAAACTTTTACATATGAAAATTTTCAGGTTATACTAGAAACAATATTTGATATAAACAACAAATTTCAATAGATTTTATTCTTGGTAAGAATCTCTGAAAAACTTGGCCAATTTTCTGAAAACTTGTAAAAGTTTTAAAAGGTTTTAATACATCTCTATAAACTTCCACAAGTTTTCGAAAATTTTGGATAAATTGTGTTATCTAAAATTGATAGTTAGCAAATTGTCCCTTCATATTGTATACATATAATTAATCCACACGTAAAATGGGTACAAATAATGCATACATACACATATTCACAAATTGGTTTTCATTCTTTTTAATCATTTATGATACATATATATATATATATAAATATGCTCGTGAGCACAAACGGTCTTGCATAAAAAAAAATTCCATTTGTTTCTTACAAAGCCAAAGTCTTAACTATACATTTTGCGTTTACAATTAATCATGGCTTTTTCACGCGTAATAATCACTTTTTTACTATTTTTTAATTTGAAAATTAACTATGCATGCATGTATATATAAGAAAATGTCTAAAATTATAGGAAACTACGCTAGGTAATATAGTTTCATTATTTTTTAACTCCATGCAGGATCAAGCTCAAAAAACGGCGTAAGACCGGAGCCAAACATCGATCATATCATTACCAAAAAACAAAAAATGCTCGCCCGAGATGATTGATCAATATGAATATGGGAGAAAGTAAAATAATATGGAACTATAAGAGGCTCGTATTTGATAGAAAAAAAAAAAAGAAAAGAAATCGTGTTCATGGGTCGAAACACATGAAAATAGAGTTCCCCTTTCAGAAACTTCAATCTCTCTGTCAAGAGAGAAAAAATAAATAAAACTCTTATATGTAATTGTTTTCTTGCACTCTCTATTTTATTATTTTATGTTTTGACAATGGATTAGTTGGTTGTAACTTGAAACCTTTTTCCTAAAGTTGTGGTTTTGTCGACGCCTATACAGTTTATCAACAGATGTGTTATATTTATAACGATAGGCAAGTGTTTTCAGTTATCTAAGATCTATTTTTAACTTCTTCATTTTTTGCTAAACTTATACATGTGTTGTTTTAGTTAACATTTTAGCCTTCAATTTTATTTTCTTAATATTCAATTTGCTTAATATTCGATTTTATTTTGGAGATTTTTTTATAGTTTCTTAATTTGATGAAAATGACTCGGTAATTTAATCGTTTCTATTTTGAGGTTTAAATAAAGTCTATTGTGAGATTGTGCGTATGGGCGTCAATTTAGTTAAAAATTATAAAGATAAAAGGAACAATATTCAGACACAAGATTTTATTTTAAAAAAAATTTCCTGGTGTAAACATTATTTAAACTTTCAATATGGATATGTCAATCATGTGTGTAGCGATGGGGCTTGTTTACGTTTTAACGATGAAATAAAAATAACGAGGGTGTCAATAAAGCTCGGTTGTTCTAACCTACGGTTCTTAGTAGCACGTCAAAACAAACATAAATTACAATATTGCAATTACATTAATCAAATACAAACCTTTTGATTTACCGCTCTGTTCTGCTCTATTACACAGACTCTTCCAAAACCGATAACTTGAATACCTCTTGAGCCTAGACTTCAAATCTACAATCCAATAACTCTGCGCACCACCATCTTACACCAATGGTACAAATCTTCACACAAACATATATTCTCCATAAGATTCTGATATGACGCCTCCACATATCATCTGTACATCTCACATTTAATCCGTTGGCCCATACTTTGAATAGTTATATATAAGCCAAACCCCTTACATAATCAATCACATACAAACGTTATAATATCTAATGATTTAGATATCTTATAAACTTTCAAATATATCTCGAAGCAACTCTTCTTGTTTTCTTTTATCCACGTCATTAATGTTGTATACAGAGTAGTTGTGTCTAGTTTCTCGCTTAATGTGGTTCAACCATTGTTATTTTCCAAAATTATATTTTTGTTGAATCTAAAACAAGGTGGAAAATGTTTTTTTTTAACGGTAAAAACAGTAGTGAAAGATGAAGGCACAGTTAGAAACAGTAAATGAAAGAGTAATAATAGATGGTGGTTTTATTGAACATATATATATATACATATGATCAGTAAAAAATGTATATACATGCTATTCAGTATCCCATTGTCTACTACTTTCTAAAGCTGCCTTTTTAGCAGTTCTATTTGTTGTTTTCTCTGTAAGAAACTAATATAGAGATATGATCGAGTTTGTTATGCAACTAAGCTAAGTTTATCATGGCATTTGTCCCAACGGAGAATTAATGGTATTTATGCAATTAGGGTTTAGATATATATGTTGTTTCTTGGTGACTAAAAATCTCTAGATGGACCACAATGGGGCTCTTCTCGAGTGAGCAGAGGAATGCCACATAAAAAGTTTGACAAGATTACTTGTATACATATTGAGATATATAGTTCATAACTAGCGATAGATCACTCGTGTGCAGTTTTGTTTTAGAGATGGAATAGCAATAATTATTTAATAATATTAACAAATCATTTATATTTGAACGCATTGGAGGAGAGGCAAGCACGGAACCGCACAGTCCAAGCCAGTTAGGTACTAGATATCTTTTCCTCAATCTCTGTTTGTCAGACTAATCTGGTAAGTGTCCTTTTGACATTTCAATCTGGTAAGTGTCTTTTTTGTTCCTTTTTTTCATATCTTCATGGTTGTGAAACCTCAGGGCAATGGTAGGAACTAGGAAGCTACGAGGCTTACCAAAACAACTCAACTAAACGGAAAGTTGTCTATTTTCGGCTTCTAAAATGCAATTTTTTTGGTAACCAAGAATCTTACTGCGACAATTTCTGTTGTATCAAAAGGAACAGAGAGAACTTTGTTGACAATGCACTCCAACCAAATCTTTATATATCTGATTGAGACTTTGAATGTTTTTTGATGTGGACTCACATGACGTCTGTACCCACAGGATCCACAGAAAAATGAAGAAATACTGCTTTTTCTATAAACGGCTCGAATTGAGACCTCCACATCTGAAAGTAAAAAGAGTCTCGTTTCAGGCTAACCTATATCATATATGAGGAAAAATTGTAAAGCAAGTTACAAGGTTCCAGTTAAGAAAATAGATCTTACATCTTTATACTCTCTACCCTTAACGAAAATCTCCATGGCGTCAACTGCAGGAAGTGGCATAAGCATGAATGAGAGGAGAATAAGAGATGAAAACAGAGGAACGCACCCTGTTGGGATATTAGGAGAAGTGATTACTGGAACAGAATCGAATGACTGCTGCATGTGTGAATTCCTTACTTAGCGGTTAGATCAATTTGAGGTTAGATATATATATATATGGATCTTATGCTTGGCCGAAATATATTTCCAAATGCAAAAAAGAACTCCTTTTCTTAATAGGCACCTTGTGTAGACTGGACAATTAATGATGGAAGAGATGAAGTAAGCTGTTAAAAAGAATCCATCGCATATTTAATGTTCTTGTCGGAAGCGTTGTGGGCAAAAAAGTAACCAGAAGAACAAACTCTTCGCTATAGTTGTACTCCTGCAACGGGAAGTAACTCGGTCTGTTTACATAATTTGACACTAGAAATTAAAGTAGTAACCTTTTTGGCTCTAAAGACATGGAGCTAAAAAAGACGATTTGTGAAATCAAAACTAAGAATACAAAATGAGTTTATCAAACGGTATGATTCATACCTCCCCCTTTCGAAATATTGAAAGGATGTCATCTTCGACCTCTGATTCATAGTCCACATTAACTAGCCCCTGATACATTAAAACCCGACAGCAACAAGAACGAAACATCTAAATCGAGAAGAAGAAGAAGAAGACAGCGAGAGAAGACAGAGCTAACGAGAGGAATGGCGTTTTACATGCAAGGGCATACATGGCAGAATGGTGTTACATATTCATTGAGAACTTTCAAGAAGAAAGGGATCTCATAGAACTTGTCAAGGTCTTCCCTTCTCTGGAACCGCACGAAGAGAGCGTGCGTGTAATCTCCATTGTTTTTATCACTAATACAACCTGTAAGAGTAAATTGAATCAATAGAGACAGGATTTTTATAAACACACAAGTGGATTTATCTATCTAGACTGAGATAAAAGGTACCTAAAGTGCTCGAGCCTCACCTACAGATATAGCGACAATGCCTCTCATTTGATATAGAGATGTGTAAAGATAGTCGAGCCTATCTTTTTCTTTCTCCTCAGATAAACTCTCTTTCGCTTTGAGTAAACACACATGCTCCACTACATTCCTGTGGTACATACATAACAGCAGTAGGTTGATACATTGAGGATAAAACTGCAGAATTTAAACTTTAATAACTAAACCTAATGTATGAAATCCTAACCTACATGCTAAGTTATAAACTTTCTCAAGATCCTCACCACACATCCATAGGCTATCACAGAGGGAGCTAAATTTGAAAGAACAAAAAACTGAACCTTGTTGGCGATTAAATCATCAAAAGCGCAAAATGATAATCCTTGGTTCTTTGTTCGGGGTTGATGCAGAAACACGCCTCCATTAGACCCAAATCCTGCAATTCTAAGAAAAATAATCTGCAGGTCACCAAAAAGATAGTTTGAGCATTAGTGAAACAGAGGCAATTTTTGTCAAATCATGTGTCTTTGAGAGCAATAAACATGTTTCGGACCAAATATTCAAACTAAATGTGGACAATCTCCAGATTGCCCAACACTGTTCGGATTCCAGATTCGGCCAGAACAAAGTCGAAATTGACGCAAACCCGCGACAGAAAATGACGACGATTTAATTGCGAAAGAAAGAGAATGAAAAAATCGAAACTTTACCTCTAGTGAGAAATGGGTGAGTGAAACGAGGAAGAGCTAAAGATTGATGGGTCATCGTCGAGTGTCGCAGGCCAAGTCTCGCATGTTTTGCTCTTTATCAGTTTCAATACAAGATTTTATAAGAAGCGTATAATATTTTTGGAACTTGTGGTAGTTATAGTTTTGTAGTTCGACATGCCAAATTAAAATCTTTTTGCGCCACAAATTCCGTTATTCTCTTCTTTTTTTTTATTTACATATTCACTGACATATTTAATTGTCAATTTTTTTTTTTATTCAATTTTTTTCTTCTTTACAGAAAAATATTTAAATATTATGATTCAATGGTCCACCTTTAAATTAAGAAAGCACGGTTTTACTATTTCATATATTCAGTACAGTTTCAATCATAATTGGCCATTGTAAACTAAAATACAAATGACAAGATTATTCTAATCTTTCACAGACTAAGATTAGTTCGAGTTTCGACTCATATTTCTCTGAATATTAAGAAGAAAAAAAAAATTATGTATAAGATATAGTATAACACCAAATATGACAAAAGAGTACATAAACATAAATAAGCTTAACTTTCTCTAATTTTGCTTCATCTATGTAAAATTAGAACAACTAAGCTTTTGTTAACAATCCAAAATGATTTAATTCAAACTGAAGTAAAAACAAATAAGAAATATTAACTTGTAATCAATCCAAAGTTTGTTTTTATATATCCCAAAACTCGAATCTGAAACCAAAGAAACATATTGATTAAACAAAGTACTATACACATTTAAAACTAAAGATATATTGTATTCTAAACCAGAATCTAAATTTACACCAATCTTATCAAAATTAGTTATTTATTTACATATATATATTTATAAATCCTCAGAATATAAAACTAGAGATCATCTCAAAAATTAGATTACGTTTTGGAAAATATAAGTTAACTTTCTATACACCAGGACATAGATTAGCTAGAAGAATCAATTAGAGAAAAAAGGGAATGCTCACCGTCTTTGAAGTTAAGCATCCGTGTGGTAAGTGCCATACTGTTTATGGTTATGACTTTATACAAAAAGATTCGTTATTCACCTTCTAAGATGAAAAGATAACTCATCCAAACATGAACTTACCTTGCAAGCAAAGTATTCTTGCCTTCATCTATTATTGATATGTTTCCCATTACTTAACCTTATCTTCACTGAGATTTTTGTTGTAATAATGTTTTTGATGATCAGAAGATTCTAAAATGAAACTTAAGACAAGTCGTAGCTTACAGCAAATTATTTGAGCTGTGTTAATAAATGGATCTCTAGGGAAGTTAACAAATCAACTAAAAGTTGGCATTGCATATTTGACAACAAAATATATCAAAACTATTAAACTTCGATAATGATCCAATTTTTTCTGTTGACAACTGATAATGATACAACTAAATAAGAAATGGATTATATTGAAGACAAAATACAATAGTATTTAACTAGTTATGTAAGGTGTCAACTGTATAAATATGAAACTAGTGATAGCAAAGACTTGATAAATCGTCACATTGGCCTAACGAAGCTAACCAAATTGCACAAATTAATGCATACATATACGGATCATGTTTTAGTATTCGAAAGGAATCTTTAGGTTTTATGTCAAAAGCTCAAAGTGACCAACCAAATCAACGTAATGACTTGGCGACTTTCTTCTTTCCTTCACTTCTTAGTTCTCCTTCACAATTTTTAAATAATTTGATTTGGATCCATGCAGTGTTTTCTAGTATACTGACATCATATCATATCATCTATAACTCTCAATAATATGCCAATTTGTTTAACAAGTTCCTTTATGCGTTAAATAATGGAGAAAGTAACATTTCAGACATTGGAAAAAACTTATAATAAAATTATATTATTCTCAAGACTAAAATTGAGTAGTCAAATAGAAACAGTGATAAACGTGGGATAATAAGATTTCAATGTAATAGTTCAACATTTTTTCTCTTGTGCAGGCCAACAAACCTTGAAACTCTATAGAAATCAACATTTTTTTAAACTTAAAAAAATAAAAATCGTGATTTAAATTATGTACATGTGATGAATGACTAACAAGGTACTACATTGATCTCCCTAAATTGGAGATCTTCACTAATTTCAACCCTAATACTTTCTACAGTTCAACCAAATGACCCCAAATCAATTTACAATTCCCACAAATATATTTTCCCCATGTGACCCACTAATCATTGTTCCTTCACAACTCACCCTCACCGTGATCCAACCACCACCTTCCATATCACATCTGGGCCCATCCAACCCACCAACACATCTCAGCCGTCCGATCCTCTCCGAATGACAAGCCCACAAGTTTAAACGGTGTAGATTTCTTGACTCATCTTGCAATTCCTCTGTTTCTTCTTCTTCTTCTTCTTCTTCTTCTTCTTCTTCTTCTACTACTTCCTCCACTGATCGCCAAAACGTTTGATCTGTCACACTTGTCGGTGAGCTCGAAACCATACCGGAAACCAAAACCGGTTCACTGTCCGGTTTCGTTATCAAAAAAGGATGGTTTAGGAGTTGTGTAGCCGTCCATCTCTCTTTCGCTTCTCTCTTTAAACACTTCTCCAAGAAATCCTTTGCGTCTTCCGTAAGCAAACAAGGAAGCTCCGGAGTCTCACCAGAATACCCGACCCGATAAAGAACCGAAACTGGATCCTCCCTCGAATTCGCCTCCGTCCACGGCGGAGAACCCGTAGCCATCTCAATCACCGTACACCCAACTGCCCATATATCACTCTCATTCCCCTGTTTTTCCCCACGCGCCACCTCCGGAGCCATAAACGCCGGCGTTCCCATCACCGGTTCTGAGTCGACCCGTTTCGCACACCCGAAATCCGCAATCTTGGCCTCACCCTTGTCCGCAACAACTACGTTGCTCCCCTTTACATCGCAATGCGCGATTCCTTTCGAGTGAATATACTCCAATCCTCGTAATATCTGGCGCGTGTACTTCGCGATCCGAGCTTCCTCGAGTCGGCCTCCGTTTTTCGCCGCCGCGTCGGTCAACGTTCCGTACGGTGCGTACTCCATCAAAAGGTTATACGTAACGACGCCGTTTGACTCTATCTTGGTTTCTGATCCTCTGTATCCGATCACATACGGAGAATTCAACGACGAGAGGATCTTGGCTTCTCTTTGCAAGAACTCTGATCGGTGAAGCTCGGAGGATTTGACGGCGAGGATTTCGTTTGAATTGTGACACGTGGCGGCGCAGACGGTGGCTGTGGAGCCTCGGCCTAGGATTCTTCCTCTAGTCCATTCCATTTGGAGAAGACTAGAAGAAAAACTTATTTGAGCTATGAAAAAAAAAATGTTCTTTCTTTTTAATATATTTGTCTTGTTTTGCTTTTTACACTCTGCTGCTATTCAACAGAAGGTTTATATAAGGGGGGAACGAATGTTTTTTTTTTTTTCTTTGGGTGGATTAGATAGTGTATACTTTTAGTAACATCGAGTTTATCTAGCAACGCTAAAATTAATATTATGAATATAATAACACGTAACTATGTTGTTGTGTGTACACGTGAATTTCTTTACAAAGTTGATAACCAAATGAAATCCCGTTTCGATTTGATATGATTATTTATTAATTTCTAAAAAAACAAAAAAAAGAAGAATATGTGAAGAATCAAGATTCAAGAGAGTACAAAAAAGAGGGTTTTTGAGAAACGTGAGTGAAATATCAACTGCCAATGTGACGTGGCAGTGGAACGTATCTAACGCAAGTTCGTTGAGTCTTGTGACGTGGCGTTTCTTTGGTTTTGGCGAGTCTGTACTCTTTGATTACAGTCTCTAGAAACGATGACGTGTCGATCTCTCTTTGGTCAAACAAACTTTTAGTTTCTGCTCCGACCGTAGTTCCGTATATCTCTGGAGTTACGTGTCCACAGTGTTTAGATGCTACGTGGTGTTTACAATTGGCGTAATGTTTATTTGAATCTCTCTCGTTATTTTTTTTTTTTAGTAAGGAAGAAATAATTATTATAACTACCATTTTGATTTGTGGTTTCTTATGAGTTTGGTTGGTATAAGAAAAATAAAATTAGTGGAGAGGAGAAGTTGGGCATTTTAGTAGAATTTGATTGATTATCTGCACACTTGGAGCTTTGTCGTTAAACTTCGTGATCGCCTATATATATATATATATTTTACGCATATATAATTTCTTCAGATTTTTTGCCAGATTTGTTTGGTATATTAATATCTTATAAAATAAAAGGCTGGTCTTACAGCGTTTTAAATCTGTTGTCTATTAGTTTATATTTTATTCTGGTCTATTGTCTTGTTTTCTTATTCGTTTATGTTTATTTTTTATTTATCAAAATATAAATAAAATTTCAAAGTTTAAATATGTCTTCATGAAGAACAAAAAAAAGAAGAAAAAACGTCTTCATGCCTACAAAGTACATACAGATGCAACATAAATTATCATTTAAGACCTAAATTTTTTAAAAAAGGACTTTCTGTCCTTCGATTTTTTTTTCTTTTTTTGCAAGTTGTGTAATATATAAATTTATTTTCCTAAAAAAAATCACTTCCAATATTTGGGATATCATTGTTTTCCACCGGAGGCCAAGACTATAATATTCAACGAGATATTTTTTTTTTCCTAATTTAGTCAACTTGTTATCCTATTGATAATTGATGTTCGTTAAACAAATATTCTGACAAGAATACCAAATAAGAATAAAATAAATGAAGAAATAAATCGTTTATCCCTTGGAACGAAAATAAACGAAAGTGAGCGGTGGGTTTAACCACCATTATCGGTTGAGGTTTAAGAAATAAATAATCGTTTTCAAATATGATTAGGTCTGTTTTTTTGGTTCTAACTTACAACTTACATTCAAACTAAAGTCAAGTTTACATAAAGAACTACGACTAATTAGGCTAATGATGATTTTTCTTTCCTCACCTTTCTTTCGTTATTAACACTCCAAATAGCTAGTTCATTTTCAATTCACGAATCGATTTTTCATTTTTTTTATTTATTTTCTATTAATGACTAAAAGTTCAATATGTCGTATCATTTATTAATTTTATCTCGATTTTGGAATGTCAAAATGGTGCAAAACGCTTAAGCTGAATTGGATGTCAAAAATTCATCGTGTAAAATGAAGATTTTAAAACACCCTTTTATCTAATATTAAACGCATTTCGGCTAAAACCTGATTTAAAATTTAACATGTACATCGACCAAGATATTACAGGACCAAAAGTTCCATACTTCCATAAATGACTCTCATCAGTAACTCTTTTTTTTGGATGACTAAGATTTCAAACTTTGTAATTCTAATTGGGTATGGATCAACTCGTTGTGAGCAATTTAGATATACAGTTTAACCTCGATAAATGAATATTCGATAAATGAATAATTTCGACAAATGAATATTTTTTTGCGGTCTCAACTTGAGCTAATGGGCTAAATGAATAATTACGCTAAATGCATCAATGAATATTTTTTTTTAAAATCCTTAAAGGCCCTATGTAAATATAAATGAATAATCACCACATTTCATTATATATATATATATATATATATATATATTATAAAGATTTTTTGTTCAATTAACAATGTTCGTACAATAAGTCATTCTTTTACAAAAATAAATCTATAGTTTTTTGTTTATTTTCTACCAAAATTCATCTCATCCAGATTTTATTATATCACAAACAAAACTTTGTGAGTATCTTACTCGTATTGTAAAAAATAGTTTCATAAAGTGATAACTGTTTGATATACTTCTTTTGATGACACATTTGGTGTCACTATTATCATCTGGTTTTGGATCATTCTCATAATTTAGTAAAGATTCAGTAACTTTATCGTCATAATTCCATAACGATATCATTATTATTACTTTCTTCTTAGGTAATATATTTCATTACCAATACTTATATTTATATATATTACATTGAATTTTAAGAACTATAAGACTTCTTTTTCTTAATTCTACATCAATCTAGAAAATTTCATTTTCATAGTTTCAGAAAACTTCATTTTTATAATTTTAAAAAACTATAATTTTTTAATTTGTATTTTTTTCAAATTTTTAGATGTGCAAAAATACTATTTAAATAAATAAAAAATAATTTATCGATAAATAAATAATTTCGTTAAACGAATATTTTTTATTGGTCCCAAAAATATTGGTTTATAGAGGTTTAACTATATTATTAGGCATATCCTATATTATTCAGAACTGTTTTATAGGTTAATTATTATAATGCTGAATCGTTACTCTTCGTGCTTATATTTATATTTTTCAAATAATTAAGTATAATTTTTTTTGTTGTTTAGCAAGCTTTTCCAGTACGTTCGTAAGATATGTATATAAAAAATATAAATACGGAAATTTGTAAAACTAATGCGTGTATGTAACACATGGCATGAGAACAAGGAGGAATGTAAAAGGGAAAGAACGCCTACTTCAAGTAACAACCTACTCAATTTTAATAGTATACATCTCACTAGAAAGCTACCAAAAAGGTGGAAAAGAAACAAAAAAATTATTAAACGAACAAATATTTCAGAACATCAAAGGTTTTGTTTTAAAATTTGTCTCAGCCACAGAAATAAGTTTATTAATAAAAATTAAAGACAAATCTATAATGCGTGAGAAAAGCAAAATAGACCTCTTTTCGTTGCTTCAAATTATAAACTCTAGATATCAAGAGTAAGGCATAAGGAACTTATATTCCCTTCTCTCTTTTATAATTAAAAGAAATTTATTTGCTTTTCGGATTAGAAAATTGGGATAGTGAATCTATTTCATATGGTCCATATATTTCAGTTTACTTCAATCTGTTATTGTTTAAACATTTATATAACTAGTAATTAATATTTGATTAACTGCAAACGATTTGCTTACATTACACACTAGTCATCGATGGTACTCAAAACCCGTGACAATACTTTATTCAGAAAACATTTTAACATATTTATTTATCCTCAGAATAAGACATCCAGCCAATGACAGGCCAAAACACTCATTTCCAATGATTAGAAAATTCAATATTAGCACAAGATATACGTAGTACTCTCCCTAGGTGTCAATGTAGAATATATTTTTTTTTGTCACCAATCAATGAATATATTGTTTTGATATTTTCAACGTAGTTTAATAATGAAAGTAAATATAATATTAGGTCTCTACAAAAACAGAATGATCTTGAAATTTTGCTTTACGATGTTATATGTTTTTAATTAAGATTATTAGAAGTAACATAAATACTAGTAAAAAATTTTATGAGGATAATCATCCCACGCACTTTACGACCAGATTCCCAAATGAAAATTTGATGGTCATGGATCTCGTCGTTCAATCTAGATTTCTACGGCGATCAAAGTTGATTTCCTTTATAGTTCCTGATTCTACTTGAGTATCAACATCTCATTTCATAGGAGAGTTTCTACCTTTTTAATGGGTTTGGTTTCTACCCTTTTATGGGTTTAAATGTTCATCATGGTGAAATTTTTATAATTTCATGGGTTTTCAAGTTGTAATATGTGTTTGGTCAATGAGTCTAATAGTCAAGACTTTCAACATATATATATATATTTTAAATAAAACTTTTCTTGCTGCCCATTTTTTGTTTTTGTTTTTCTCAATTGACCGTGAATCACGTGGGTTCTCATGCACGTGTTATGGGTATCTGCTAAAATATAAAAAATACTTTACATATCACAATTTTGTCGGTATATTTGATATTATTGTATCATATGTTGGCATGTGATACAAAAGATATTTGGGGCAATTGACGTATTTTTTTGTGCGGTGAGAAAATGTGAACAAAGCTCGGGAGTGTTTAGCGCTGTCGTTAACCGACACTACACTAATTTTACGTTTCTCATATGATATATAGTTTAAATTTATTCAATATTTGGGTTCTCTAATTGGTAGAACTGCAAAATTGCGGTATGATTTTTATGAATAAATGACACAATATTGTAAAATATCAAAAAATTATATGATTAGATAAGTTTTATAAAATAGTAAAAATTAAGTATTATAATGTTACTATTGTTAACATATATGTTAAACTGTCAATATAATTATACATAAACTATTTTAATCATTCAATATATAAAATCATAACTGATTGCACAACTAATTATTTGTCACTTCTTGTACTATATATAATATATATATATAAACTTTAGGATTTTGTGAATCCTAATGGCGTGCACGTAATCCCAGTTCTTATAAATTGCATGATCTCCTTAATGTGTATCATATTACCTGTCCTCAAACCATTTGTAATATATTTTGATGACATTTTTAATTAGTTCTTGATGGAATGTATACAGATAAACATGCATTTTTCTTTTGTCAATTTATCATACTAGTTTTAATATTTTTTTAACATTATAAAATATTAAATTAGAACTTTATATATGTAATGAATTTCAGAAATATTCATAATTGTGCCAAATGATTCTCATACAAATGCATTTATAAACTTATGCGTATGATTTATTACTTAATTAGGCATAAATAAAAGAAAATATAATTATGCTTTACATATTTATAAAAAATACAATGCCATCAGTCGACAAAAAAAAAACACAATGGTGGAACACGTGAAAAATGTAGTTTCAATATTTATTCACGTTTAGTAATTCCAATATTTTTGGTACAATTTCAAATTATATTTATATTAAATCAGTTAAAGAAAGGAAGACAATCGGTTATCCTATCAATTTCGCATTCCTTGTCAATATCACAAGAGTAGCTAAAATTAGTACATATGAGTACATATTGTCCTATAATTAAATTGTTTATTCGACTGATTAATGATTATGTTCGATTCATAATTGAGTACATAGTTACATATTATTCGATAACAGACTTGGCAGTAATTCAGTTCAACTACATATACACTATCAGTTCCTAGTTTCCAGAATTATTTAATCATACAAACACATCTATTTCAGTTCGAATTTATGAAAAAGCTTCGAATATCTCCACACAAGACCCACAAGCAAACAAACAAACAAACCACTTTATTTGATTTTGATAAAAGTCATAGGAGCAATGTCCTTATTTGAGATCGGGGCATCACAAAATGTTTCAGGACTCACATGAACACTATTTGAGAATGGATGCTTAAACCAAGTAATGATTCATCCAGGAAGTGAATCGAGACCACGCAAGCTCCACCGCGGCTTCGTCTTCGTCAGAAAGTCCCATGCTTTTTCTTCTGCTCACTCCTTCAGGGCTCCTGTTCAAGAACGCATGCCCGTTCCCCGAGTAAATGTGAACCTCGTGTGCTACTCCCGACGCTTTCAGCTTCTCTTCGAGATTCTTTGCTGCCTGCAAAGGTTGTAACAATCAATGGATTCATAATGGGATCTCAGGTAATTTTCAGACAATTTGAGAAGTAACGCAACGGTTCATATACATACCGTGACATCAGAAAAACCGACAAAATTGTCAAGCTCTCCAAAATGGGCCTGAATAGGTGCCTTGGCTTGTGCTGGATCTGCAAGCTCTGAGGAAGGGGTTCCATAGAATCCAACAACAGCATCGACCTCCGGAACCAAAACAGAGCTAGCTATAGCTAGTGCACCTCCCATACACATTCCAGTCACACCAACCTGTCACCGCAATTAAAATTTATAACTATTCTATAGAATCAACGAATTCCAAAGCGTTTATGTACAAGTTTCGGCACCTTTTTGGAGCCATTGGCTTTTAGCCAATCAACAGAAGCGCGGATATCTTTGATGGCACCTTGCCAGTCAAGTCCATCCATTAGATGCTGTGCCTCTGCAGTATCAAGACCAACCTTTCCTCGATACAAGCTACAGGATAAAAGTGCTGTGAGAAGATACTCAAATGAGCAAGGGATCAAGTAAAATTTCGAAAATGCACTCACTCAGGTATAAGAGCTTTGAAACCAGGGTCAAGTTGTGAGATTTTAATAGCGTGGTTCTTGATCTCAAAGTCAACACCCCACCATTCTTGAATCACGACAATCCCAGGCGCATCATCTTTACCGACCACATACGCATCAAATGTCTGACCAACATATCACAGAGAGATGAATGAAACAAGGGATGAACCGTGTATAAGTTTTGTTGAGTAAATGAAGGCTAAAGAAGTCGCATATACAGACAATTAGCCAAGCAAAATGCAAATTTTCTCAATCCTTTAAACTCTGACTAATGAGTCTCTGATGTTCATGAGAAACACATATTCCCATTCGTCCCTTTCAAATAAACCATTTCTACAAGCAAACCCGATAAGACTAGGAATTTTCCGAAATATTCAGAATCTCTTACTCCCATTGCCAGTTTCTCTATATGGATACGATCAGACCTTCTGATACTCCAAATACAAGACCACAAAAAGACTCGAAGTAGAGAAAAAACTCAGGGAGAGAGAGAGAGAGAAAAGGAGAAGCTTACAGTGTCATCTCTTTGGATTTGGATTTTCTTGAAAGCAGAGTCGGCCATTGATCGGATTGATAAGAGAGAAAACGAAGGAATCGAAGATCTAGAGAGAGGAGAAGAAGCCTTTCCGATTGAAGCAGAGAAGAATCTGGAAGATGAAGATGACACTAGTGCTAGTGCTGCTAACATTTCTCCACTCTTCAACTATTTTTCTTTTGCGGGCTGCGAGACGAAGAAACGAAATTTTCAGGGTTAGCCCAAATGAGCCTAACACGGCCTCGTAATCGGTACCGTGAATATATGGGCCCAATATGATTTTACAAACTATACGGGCCTTGGGTCCAGTTGATCAGTAAGTCATTTTTCTCTTATTCTTCTTTTCTATTGCTATAATACACTTCGACACAAAATAAATCTATAATGATAAATACGTTAATACTAGCCAACATTCTGCATTCGTGAGTGACTGAGTGTATGTTTGGATTATACGGGTTTATCTCTTTTTTTTCTCTCTCAATTATAAAAAGTAATAATATATGATATTAAAAGAAAATATTACAAAGGAAATAAAGAAAAAAGATTATTACCAAATCATTGATTATAGTTGATCCGTAGTACACGTGTCGAAGGATAGAGCCGCTTACCAATTCGGAAAAATGAGACTATATCACGTATGTTATTCATTCCTAAAATGGAACCACTACGTGTAGTTTTTCTTTGTTTTCTTATAATTTTCAGTTAATTTTTCTTTTGTTTAACAATGATAACGAAGAACCATTACGTGACTTCATTTTTTTTTCTGCGACGACTACTAATCAGATATTCAATCCCCACAAGAACAAACAGATTAAAGAGACAAAACTTTATCACCTCAAACAGACAAAGATATGCACATCATTCTGAAGTTTATAACTGTAATTATATAACATTTAATTAATGAATTGGTTGTTTATATGACTCACACCAAACACATGGTTCACTAAATTTCGATGGTAATAACGGCGATAGTGAAACTTTAATATAGGTTAGGAACTTCGGTTAGTGCCATGATAAAAAATAATAACTATGTACTGTTCAGTTTTAGACTTATCTACATACATGATTAACATTTACTGTCTATTTATTTAATTTTATTAGTTTAGTACTATAAATCTTGAAAATTTAACCAAAGTATTTATATAATAGTACTTTTAATTAGTTTACTATTTAATAAGGATTATTTGTTTTTGTTAACAATATGCAATAAACAATTTAAATCTATATATATTAACCAATTAAAATTAATATGTACAATACATATACGTTTTAATAAATAAAAGCACAATAGTATAGATTTAATATAATTCATATATCTAAATGACAAAGTAGTCCAGATTCTTTTGATTGTGTGATTAATATCTCTTCCTCCTTATTGTTAATAGGTTTAACTAAAAATAAAATAAAAAATCTAGTCAATTTAACCTCTTCTCATGCACCACTCCCTTTTATTGTAACTATATATATATATATATATGCATCTAGTATATATAACTCTTTTTACAACACTAATACACATTATACTTACAAGCAGTCGTAGACGTAACGCACTGTTTTTCATAACCCTTTAGAAAGATATCCAAAAAACCGCAAGAAATTAAAGCTCACAAGAAAGCTCCTCACATGGCGGATTCAAGCTATTCTCTCTCTCCTCTTTACGAAAAGATCTCATACAAAAGCTATGTTCTAAGAGCTGTGGATCTCACGATTCTCGGGCTTCTCTTTTCTCTTATATTGTACCGGATTCGACATATGAACGACACCGTTTGGGTCGTAGCTTTTCTATGTGAATGTGTTTTCACTTTCATATGGCTGCTTATTACTTGCACAAAATGGAGTCCTGCTGAACATAAACCATATCCAGATAGACTTGATGAAAGGTACCATTTTTATTTATATATGCACACAGTTATATATATTACCATTACAAGAAAACTATAAAAATTTTGACTGACTTTCCGATGGAAAATTCCATCAGATTTTCGTCAAATGTCCATCGATTTTTTTTTTTCCGTTGGAATTTCTCACAAATTTTAAAAAATTCAAAATTCTTTTTTTTTTTCATCAAATAACCATCAGAAATTTTAGAATAATTTAAATTTGTCGGAGATCCTTCAGAAATTTACGAAAATTTTCGACGAATTAAAATTATAAAAAATTCAAAATTTTTTCCCGTTATCTCAAAAATTTCCGAAGAATTTTGACCAATCTTCTTCAAAAAATTTCTTCCTCTTCTCCTCTCATTCCTGTCAAAATCTTTTTTCTCTCTCTTTCTTTCTCTTCTCCTCTCTCTCTCTCTTCTACTATTTCTCTTCTCCTTTCTTGTCCTTGTTCTCTTCCTCTCCTTCTTCTTCATTCTTCTTCCTCTTCCTCTTCTCCTCTTCTTCTCACTTCTTCTCCCCTTCTCAAAATTTTGATTTTTTAGACTATAAAAACTTACATATATTTCTAAAGCTTTTAAAACATTAAAAATTTTATATTTTTTTATAAACTTTAAAACTTCAAAAAATTATATTTTCAAAATTTTGTTTTATATAAAAATAATATTTAATTTTTAATTTTAATTATAAATAATATTCTTTTTTATATAAAAATTATTTATAATTTATAATTTTATGTATACATAATTTTCGTTTTAAATAAAAATTTATAATTTATAATTTTAAATAAATTTAATTATAAATAAATTATGTTTAAATAAAATTATTTAAATTTATTATAATAATTTTCATTTTACATAAAACACATAAATTATTTATTTACAATTTTCAATAAGTTTCTTATTTAGATAAAAAGTAATTTTTATTACATAGTTTTAATTAATTTTCTCTTTTTTTTAAAAAAAAATTATTTTCATTTTTATTTTCTTTTTATTTTTTTCATAAAAAAAAAATTTCTGAAAAATTTTCAACAGCTGTTTTACGTCAGAAAATTGTTCGGCTGGAATTCTTTCAAAAAAAATTTACCTTTAAAATTCTGTCGAAAACTGTCTTCCATCGGAAATCTGTTAAAAAATTGCCCATCTGAAATCTATTGTAAATTCCCTGCAGAAAATCTATAGAAAATCCGTCCGTCAAAAACGGTGGTCCATTTCATGTACCATGCTATAAGTCTATTTTTGATTATATAGTAAACATTTCGACAACAAACGTTTTATGAACTGACCTAGTAATTATTGATTCCAGAGTTCATGACCTTCCATCGGTAGATATGTTCGTGACCATGGCGGATCCGGTGCGGGAGCCGCCGATTCTCGTTGTGAACACCGTGCTTTCGCTGTTAGCTGTAAATTATCCGGCGAACAAACTAGCATGTTATGTGTCGGACGATGGATGCTCACCTCTCACTTACTTCTCTCTCAAGGAAGCTTCTAAGTTCGCCAAGATTTGGGTTCCTTTCTGCAAGAAATACAACGTTAGAGTTAGAGCTCCTTTTAGATATTTCTTGAACCCTCTGGCCTCATCAGAGGATTCCGAATTCAGTAGGGAATGGGAAATGACAAAGGTATTATGTCTACTCTTTTTACTTCTCATCTTACTGATAATTTCTTGAAATTATATATATATATATATATATATATTTGTCGTTGTTGTTGTAATAATAATATAAAGAGGGAGTACGAGAAGTTGATCCAGAAAGTTGAAGACGCCACCGGAAATTCTTATTGGTTGGATGCTGGCGATGATTTTGAAGCTTTTTCAAACACAAAACCAAATGACCATTCAACTATAGTGAAGGTATTCTTACAATTGATTTAAGTTTACAGACAATCTTATATCTAACAATATCTACTCACATAGTACAAGGGTTAAAGTCAACTCGTACTAGAGTTGCTGATGTATCTTTTGTAAACTGTTTTTTTTTTTCTGGGTTGGATCAATCGATCTAGGAGGTTCGTTCTAGTATAATGTATCTTGACAAAAAGTGGATTAACAATTAAATGTAGCTGAAATTGTGGGTGTGTAATTTGAAGGTGTTATTGGAGAACGAGGAAGGTGTGGGAGACGTCCCTCATTTTGTATACATTTCAAGAGAGAAAAAACCAAATTGCCTTCATCATTACAAAGCTGGAGCCATGAATTTTTTGGTTGGTCAATTTCCTCACACATATCCTCTATTTTCTTTTAAGTTTTCAAAGTATTTAAGTACATAAGTTGTGTTAATTAGTCCGCTGAAACCATAAAATATAATAAATATTGGTTGGGATTTAGATATAAACTATCATAAACAGCAATTTGGCTGCAATGGTGTACATTTGTAGGTTTTTTTTAATATAACGGGGGTATAAAATCGTCGGAATTTCATAAAATAGAGTATGATTACAAAGGAATTATGAGCGCGGATATATATATAGATAATTTATAAGTATTTTCAAGGAATAAAAAGTACCTTGTAAAGGTAAAAATAGTAAAGGAGAAAATGACATCTACTTCCCCTATTGATAATCACTTGATTGATGGGGCCAACTATTTAATTTATAGTTCAATGTTCCATGTGATATGACCATTTTTACATTTTGTTGCATGTAACATTCCGTATTGACTGTTGAGATGAAAAGGTGAGTAACCATGCATTATGGGTATATATATCTGTGTTAAGCATGCATGTTAAAACTAAACAATCCTGGTAATGCCTTTGAATATAATTTGATACATATCTTATGAATAGCCTATGAGTGATCCATGAATATATTTTTGTAAAGTAATCCATGACTTTTAAGGCACATCATATATTGTAAGCCATGTTGAACAACTATCACAGATTGTAGATCTTTCATTTTGTTGGTTATAATAATTACAAAATCTGATGATGGATCGGAGTGTATGATGAATTTGAACAGGTAAGAGTGTCAGGGTTGATGACAAATGCACCGTACATGCTGAACGTAGACTGCGACATGTACGCGAATGAAGCAGATGTGGTGCGACAAGCAATGTGTATATTTCTGGAAGGATCTATTAATCCAAACCACTGTGCTTTTGTTCAATTCCCTCAAATATTCTATGATTCTAAACTCGATGAACTCGTCGTCTTACAATCAGTAAGATTTCTCTTCCTTATTTATAGTTTTGATCAATTCGATGTGATTTTAATTGGAAAGTAGTATGTGGGACGAGGATTTGCGGGAATCCAAGGACCAGTGTATGTTGGGTCCGGATGTTTCCACACTAGAAGAGTTATGTACGGTCTTTCTCTAGACGATTTAGAAGATAATGGAAATCTTTCTTCTGTTGCTACAAGTAAGTATTTTCTGATATATTATCACCTTCTCATAGATTTCTTCAAAACATCATTAAGAGATTTTTAGCAAAAAAGAAATATAAACATCATTTAAGTGATTTCATTCATATTAAAACCAACTTTCATGATTATCTTAGTTTCTTTTTTATTTTTATTGAACTCTAAACATTTTTATATATGTTATATCGTTCATTTGACATACAATGCAAAATATTCCATTATATATATATATATATATTCAGTTATTTTACTATTCATATACCAAATCCTTTTACGGCTCATGTCATGCATGTTGTTATTTTCATTAATTAAGGGAAGCTTTTGGCTGAGGAGAGTTTAGAGAGAGATTTTGGGAAGTCTAAGGAGATGGTGAAATCGGTGGTCGATGCATTGCAAAGAAAATCAAATCCCCATGATACCCTTACAAACTCTTTAGAAGCGGCTCAAAAAGTTGGCCATTGTCAATACGAATATCAAACCAGCTGGGGCAAAACTGTAATCCTTCTTTTTGTCTATTTTTCTTCTCAAATGATCAATTAGTCATTAGTATTACATACAATATTAATGCCTTCTTTTACTAGTACAATATTTAAATTATTTTCATAATTTTTTTTTTTTTATGGTTACATATAAATCGTCCAGGTCGGTTGGTTATACGATTCGACGACGGAAGATGTGAACACGAGTATTGGAATTCATTGGAGAGGGTGGACTAGCTCATATATATATCCGGAACCACCGGCGTTTCTAGGGTGTACGCCGCCGGGAGGACCTGAGGCAATGCTTCAACAGCGGCGATGGGCGACGGGTTTGCTTGAAGTCCTTTTTAACAAGCAAAGTCCATTGATCGGTATCTTTAGCCACAAAATGAGATTTCGACAACGATTGGCTTATCTTTATTTGTTCACTTGGGGTCTGAGGTCAATTCCTGAGCTCTTTTATTGTCTCTTGCCTGCTTATTGCCTACTCTACAACTCTCCCTTATTTCCCAAGGTGACTCTCTCTCTCTCTCTCTATATATATATAAAATTAATATAGAGCATATAAGTAAGTGGTTTTGTATTTTTGGTTGTCGCTGTAGGGAGTTTGTTTAGGTATAATCGTGACACTTGTGGGGATACACTGTCTCTACACTCTATGGGAATATATGAGCGTTGGTTTTTCCGTACATTCATGGTATGTCTCACAATCGTTTTGGAGAATAAAAACCACTGGTAGTTGGTTATTTAGCATCCCTGACATCATACTTAAGCTTCTTGGAGTTTCCAAAACCGTCTTCATAGTCACTAAAAAAACTATATCCAAGACATGGTTAGTGTCCGAAGATAGACCATCTCATAGAGAAGATGATGGTTCAAACTCAGATAAGTTTGAATTCGATAGCTCAATTTATTTCTTGCCCGGCACATTTATTCTGTTGGTAAATTTAACCGCTATAGCCGGGTATTCGATGGGTCTACTACAACGGTTGAGTCGTAGCTATGGAGGAAGTGGTTCGAGTTTGATAGAGGCTTGTGGATGTATATTGGTGGTTATTTTGTTCTTTCCATTTCTAAAGGGTTTGTTTGAGAAGGGAAAATATGGTATCCCATTGTATACTCTTTCTAAAGCTGCCTTTTTAGTAGTTCTATTTGTTGTTTTCTCTATTAGAAACTAGTATATATAAAGCTATATGGGTTTTTGCTATGCAAAGTATAAGTTTTTATCATGACATCGTCCCGGCCGACAATAAATATTATTTATGCATTTAGTCTTTTTAGTTTCTTATTACTTGGATATATATGCCCTTTTTTTTTATCTTGGATGTATATTATCTATCTTCAGGGGGAAAAAATCTATACCGATAAATACGTTAATAGTACTAGCCAATACATTCTCGATTCGTCGGTATTCGTATATATATAAAGGCTACATCGCCTTTCTCTACGGCTCTTATCCCTTCTTTATTTGACCTTATATGGCTTTGTCTCTTTCTCCCAATAAATAGCTTAAATCCATATAGTATTTGTCTGTATTATAACCATGCATGGTCCATGACAACCCATTGGATTTCGTTTTTGGAGATTTTGTGGTTTCTCGATTTGATGAATATGACACGATATGGGGTTTAATTATATCAAGTCTATTGTGAGTATTATATATTTTAGATTGGGCGGAAATAAGATCTTTGAGTAATATATAAAGAATGTGGCAATTTTCAACTTTTGGTTTAAGTTAGACCACATTTCTTATATGGTATCAGAGTATATGGTATTTTTAAAGATATTAGGTTTAAGCTATTTTTGTTGGACCGTTTTTCACTTACATTTCGAAAAGGTTTATTAAATATTTCATATTGGTTAAAGGTAAAGTCATCGAGTTCTTGCGTATGAATGTCAATATAGTTAAGACTAAAAAGATCAAACGAACAAAATTAAAACCACCAAATATTATTTACAATTTCGATAGGATACGTCCATCATGTACGTGTAGATTTTGGGGCGAGTTCACGTTTTCAGATGACAAATTAAATGACGAGGGGTGCAAACAAAGCTCGGTTTTTCTAACCTACGTTCTTGGAGTCACGTCAAATCAAACATATATTACAATATAATATAATCAAAGTTCAAAGTTCTTGATTAACCGCTCTGCATGTTTATACAGACTCGTCAAGAACCATATAATTATGACCTAAAATACCACTTGATTCTTGTGCCTAGACTTCAAACCTAGAAAATCTACAATCCAGTAACTCCGTGCACCACCAGCTTAAATCCAATGGTCCAAATCTTCACACAAACACCGCAAACAAATGAATCCCTCTTGCGCATGCTTTAAATAGTTATATATAAGCCACACCTTTTACATAATTAACAACATAAAAAACCTTATAATATGTAAACATTTAGAAATCTATTAAACCTTATATATCTCCAAGCGACTCTTGTTATCTTTTGCGTACGTCATTAATGTTGTATATTGAGTTGTGTGTAGTTTCTCGCTTGATCCTTCAACCATTGTTATTTTCCAAAATTATCATTTTAGTTGAGTGTGGAATGTGTTTTTAACACTAACAGTAATAGTACTGAAAGATGACGGTGCAGTTAGAAATAGTAATTTAACCTCTTCTCACCACTCCTTTCTACTATAAGTACATATGTATATTCCTTTTCAGAACACTTACACATTATATATACAAGCATTCGTAGACGTAGCACACTGTTTTACTCAATCCTTTGAAAAGATATCCAAAGAAATTAAAGCTCACAAGAAAGCTCCTCCCATGGCGGATATAAGCTCTTCTCTTCATCCTCTTTGCGAAAGGATCTCATACAAAAGATATTTTCTGAGAGTTGTGGATCTCACGATGCTCGGGCTTCTCTTGTCTCTTCTCTTGTACCGGATTCTACATGTGACCCAAAACGACACCGTTTGTGTCATAGCTTTCCTTTGTGAATCGTTTTTCACTTTCATATGGCTGCTTATTACTTGCATAAAATGGAGTCCTGCTGAATATAAACCATATCCAGATCGACTTGATGAAAGGTACCATATATATATATATGCATACAGTTACATATATATACATTGAAAGCATATATACTTATTAATTTTTGTATAAGTTCTAGGCTTCTAGCTAGCTGCTACCATGCTCTAATTAAGTCTATTTTTAAATTGAGAAGTAGTAAACATTTCGATTTTTTTTTGATGAACTGACTTAGTAATTATTGATTTCAGGGTTCATGAGCTTCCATCGGTAGATATGTTTGTAACCACGGCGGATCCGGTTCGGGAGCCGCCGATTCTTGTTGTGAACACTGTGCTTTCGCTGTTAGCTGTGAATTATCCGGCGAATAAACTAGCTTGTTATGTTTCGGACGATGGATGCTCACCTCTCACTTACTTCTCTCTCAAAGAAGCTTCTAAGTTCGCCAAGATTTGGGTTCCTTTCTGCAAGAAATACAACGTAAGAGTAAGAGCTCCTTTTAGATACTTCTTGAACCCTCTGGACGCAACAGAGGATTCGGAATTTAGTAGGGATTGGGAAATTACGAAGGTAAAGTTTTTCTCGTTTTAATTTGTTTCTACGTTTACAAATTAAAATGTTTACTTAAAAAAAAAACATAAGACCTTAGTGTTCAATCAAGCATTCAAAACTACAAGCAGATGGAAAAGATAAACAATTTCTTTATTGAATTTGTGTTTACAGATTCTCTAAATGATGTTTCAAAAATAAGAAATCAAATGTTTTGATTTATAGAAAGAACAAAAAAGAGAAGAAAAAAAGAAAAATTAACTAGCAGCTAACAAGAGAAACACGTTTTTCCATTTGAGAAATTGCTCTTAGCTTTCGTGTTATTAAAAATTCTACAAAAACTGATGGTTCTTTTTTTTATTTCTATATGTATTGATATCAAGAGGGAGTACGAGAAGTTAAGCCGGAAAGTGGAAGATGCCACCGGAGATTCCGACGCTGACGATGATTTGGGAGCTTTCTTAAACACAAAACCAAATGATCATTCAACTATAGTCAAGGTATTTCTATAGTTTACTAAAGTAGAAAGAAAAAGAAATATCTAACCATAATATTACAAAATTATTAGTTATAAAAAATAAATAAATTATTGTCACATATATATATATATATATATATATATTATGTAATGTGAAGGTGGTATGGGAGAACAAAGGAGGTGTGGGAGACGAGAAAGAGGTCCCTCATTTTGTATACATTTCAAGAGAGAAAAGACCAAATTATTTACATCATTACAAAGCTGGAGCCATGAACTTTCTGGTCAGTGCTTTTTCTCACGTATCTCTCCTTTTTTTTTTTAATTAGCTAGTGAACTTTCTGGTTAGTAAGTACCTAATTATATTAGCCATGTTCCACCATTTCAATATTGGTTGAGATCCGAGATCATCCATTGACCTCTATAATTTCGATTTTGTTAAAACATGTTTACAAAAGAAATTATGAGCTTGAACATTTAAAAATGTCTACGTTTTTTAAAGGGAAGGTACAATATAAAAGAAGAATATTAAAGATCACATGATCAACGAAATTTCAATCGAAGTCTATATATATATATACTTCTTTAAAATTCGAAGCATCAGTTTAGAGACTATTAATCATTTTATGTCTTAATTAGTTTTGTTTGTTTGTTAGAGTAATTAAATGTGATGAACATAAGATGAATTTGAACAGGTAAGAGTGTCAGGGTTGATGACAAACGCACCATACATGTTAAACGTAGACTGTGACATGTATGCGAATGAGGCAGATGTGGTGCGACAAGCAATGTGTATATTTATGCAAAAATCAAACAATTCAAACCATTGTGCTTTTGTTCAATACCCACAAGATTTCTATGATTCTAACTGCGATGAACTCGCTGTCTTACAATCAGTGCGATTTCTTATCCTTACTTTTCATTTGTTTATTTTAGTCAATACTTAATATTTGATATATACTATTTTTGTTGTGGAAATTAGTATTTGGGACGAGGATTTGCTGGAATCCAAGGAATAATGTACTCAGGGTCTGGATGTTTCCACACTAGAAGAGTTATGTACGGTCTATCTGTAGACGATTTAGAAGAAGATGGAAGTCTTTCTTCAGTTGCTGCAAGTAAGTACTATTGGGAAAAACCATAAGAGATTGTTGGTATATCACGTTATTCAAAACATTAGTAAAACAAAGTTTCTTGCATATATCATCAATATTTTAACATTTTTTATTCTATCATACAATATTTACGCAATACTTTTGTTGTTCTACCGGTCTATTATATTTATTCACTTATTTCAACTATTCATTTATCAAATCATTCACGGGCTCGATCATGTTGTTATTTCATTAAGGGAAATTTTTGGATGAGGAAAGTTTGGTGAGAGAATTTGGAAATTCTAAGGAGATAGAGAAATCAGTGGCCGATGCATTGCAAAGAAAATCAAATTCCCAAAATATCCTTACAAACTTCCTGGACGAGGCCAAAGAAGTGGGGCATTCTCAATACGAGTACCAAACGAGTTGGGGCAAAACCGTAATTCTCTTCTCACTTTAATCATAATGTAGTCTATAAAATCAAACAACAAAAGATTAATAATGTGTTATTGTTACGTATATATATCATGTAGATCGGTTGGTTATACGATTCAACAGCGGAAGATGTGAACACGAGTATAGCTATCCATTCGAGAGGATGGACTAGTTCATATATATATCCGGATCAACCGGCATTTCTAGGTTGTATGCCACCAGGAGGACCAGAGGCGATGCTTCAACAGCGGCGATGGGGGACGGGCATGCTCGAAGTCCTTGTCAACAAACAAAGCCCGTTGATCGGTATCTTCAGCCAGAAAATGCGATTTCGACAACGATTGGCTTATATTTACATCTTCATTTGGGGTTTAAGGTCACTCCCTGAGTTCTTTTATTGTCTCTTGCCTGCTTATTGTCTACTTCACAACTCAGCCTTGTTTCCTAAGGTGACTTTCTCTGTCTCACACACATTCTTAATATATATCATAGTTTCGTTATGAATATGGTTCTATTTGTATCATATATAATTAGAAATACCTTGTTCTGTGTTGCTTTAGGGACTTTGTTTAGGCATAACTGTCACACTTGTGGGGATGCATTGCCTTTACACTCTATGGGAATTTATGAGCCTTGGTTTTTCCTTACATTCATGGTATGTCTCCCAATCATTTTGGAGAATAAAAGCTACTTGTAGTTGGTTATTTAGTATCCTTGATATCATACTCAAGCTTCTTGGAGTTTCCAAAACCGTATTCATAGTTACAAAAAAGACTTTCACCGAGACAAGATTAGGGTCTGGGGATGGACCATCTCAACGAGAAGATGATTGTCCTGACCCAAATGCTGGTAAATTTGAATTCGACGGCTCACTTTATTTTTTGCCTGGCACATTCATTGTGTTGGTAAATCTAGCCGCTATTGCCTGGTTTTTGGTGGGTCTAAGTCATAGTTACGGAGGAAGTGGTTCAAGTTTTGTAGAGGCTTGTGCATGTATTTTGGTGGTAATGTTGTTCTTTCCATTTCTAGAAGGTTTATTTGAGAAGGGAAAATATGGTATCCCATTGTCTACTCTTTCTAAAGCTGCCTTTTTAGCAGTTTTCTTTGTTGTTTTCTCTGTAGGAAAGTAGTTTATATAGAGATGTGTGCTTGTTATGCAACGAAAACTAAGTTTATCATGACATTGTCCCAATTAAGAATTAATGCTATTTTATGCAATTGCTTTTTATTTATTTACTATTTATATATGTATTGTCATATACAGTAATAAGTTCCGACAACTTGAGAAAAAAAAAGTTCCTTCATGTGAGCATGCGACATGCTTGAAATGAATTTGAATCGATAGAACCACGTCAGCACATTTCATGAACTCAGCGCTGAAGACCTCTGAATCGATCAATACACCAGTTTCATTAATTATAAGTTTATTATTAATTAGTTTTGCAATGTTAATTATGTTAACATACGTTATCATATTCCGTAACGCTATCGTCTCCAAACAATCTACGCTTTCTTAGAAGTCAAAAACCTTAGTGCTTATATTCTAATAAATTAGTTGCACTTTCGCCTCTGACATGAAGATACATTATAATATTTGGCTACATCTTATAATATTAATATGGATTTAATTGCATCACATGCACATAGGTTAAAAAAATAATATCACATAGCTTGATTTTGTTTTTATGCTAATAAAATCGGATAGCGTGAGTTTATTAATTATCCAATATTGCTTACTTACAGTCACGTATATAAGCAATATACGATATTAATTGCTTAATACGCTCCACATATAAAATATATCATGTTGATGAAAGAAAGCTTAGACGTGACGCATTTAAACCTTTCGGAACATATACAAAAAAAAAAACCCGCAAAAAAGCTTATCCCATGGCGGATTCAAGCTTTTCTCTTCCTCCCCTTTGCGAAAGGATCTCATACAAAAGCTATTTCCTAAGAGCTGTGGATCTCACGATTCTCGGCCTTCTCTTTTCTCTTCTCTTGTACCGGATTCTACATATGAACGAAAACGACAACGTTTTAATCGTGGCTTTCCTCTGTGAATCTTGTTTCTCATTCATATGGCTGCTTATTACGTGCATAAAATGGAGTCCTGGTGAACATAAACCTCATCCAGCTAGACTTGATGAAAGGTACCGTTTTCATATACACAGTTATATATGCAATCATGTACATTAGAAATAATATTCTTATAAATTTTGTGTATAGGGTCTAGCTAGTTGCGTAGCTGGCACCACGCTCAAAGTCTATTTTCAGTTGTGTAGTTAACATTCGAAAACAATTATGAATTCGCCTAGTAATTATCATTTCAGAGTTCATGACCTTCCATCGGTAGATATGTTTGTGACAACGGCGGATCCCGTCAAAGAGCCGCCGATTCTCGTCGTGAACACTGTGCTTTCACTGCTAGCTGTGAATTATCCGGCGAATAAACTAGCATGTTATGTTTCAGACGATGGATGCTCACCTCTCACTTACTTCTCTCTCAAGGAAGCTTCGAAGTTCGCCAAGATTTGGGTTCCTTTCTGCAAGAAATACAGTGTTAGAGTTAGAGCTCCTTTTAGATATTTCTTGAACCCTCTGGACTCTTCAAGGGATTCTGAATTCACTAAAGATTGGGAATTGATGAAGGTAATTAGTTCAATTAAATGATTATAGTTTTGTTTTAGCATTTTTGCGTTTTTCTTTATGTTAGTAAATTAATTGATTATAGTTTTGTTTTCAAAAGGGAGAGAACGAAACAATACAATTGATAACCCACAAAGTATTATTACACGAGTAAGACTATATTAAGACATCAGTTTAATATATAGAAATTGAGTTTATAGTAAACTGCGTTTAAGCAATCCAAAATTCACCCACATTGCCAGGAAATTCGAGAAACAAACACTCTAAACCAATCATTGAGGTAAAGAAAAAACATATTTCACATTTTATATAATTTAAATTAAAAGAAATTAATAAATAATTAAGACCTCTGCGATTAGACGTGTATATATATATATATATATAATTTATGTATGTAAATATTTAGACTCAAAAATTTATTAAGATTCGAATTTGAATCATTTAGAATTTGAGTTTTGTAAACTAAAATTAAGGTTTACAAAAAAAACTAAAATTAAGAAATCCATAATTGATCCAAAAGCCCAAAAAAACTCGAGCATGCAATCTTTTCTAAAGGAATAGAGGCCCCAAAAACATATCCAAATCTTATTTAATTTGAAACTCAATCTAATTGATAAATAAAATATATATTTTTAAAAAGTATATACCTTCTAACACTAGGGTATTGTTACATATTTGATAATTATATCATAATGACTGTAATAATAAAAATTGAGATGTAGACCGTTGACAAAAAAAAACAAACATAAAAGGACCAACTTTTCAAAACTAATTCAGAATTAATTGGAAATAAATGGATGAATCCATGTCTTAGATACATATATTATATAGTTAATCTGGACGTGTTATTGAGCATTTTCTTTTAAAAAATTGTATTGACTAATATATAGAGGGAGTACGAGAAGTTAAGCCGGAAAGTGGAAGATGCCACCGGAGATTCCCATTGGTCGGATGCAGACGATGATTTTGAAGCTTTCGCAAACAGAAAGCCAACTGATCATTCAACTATAGTTAAGGTATGTCTAGAATTTAGTTACCAATATATATTTTTAAAAATCTCTTATAACTATTGTTATTTACATTAAAAAAAAACTGTCAAAAAGGATTACATATTATTACATGAACCTATCTTGTTATATAAATGTGTTTGTGTGTGTGTGAAGGTGTTATGGGAGAACAAAGAAGGTGTGGGAGACGAGAAAGAGGTCCCACATTTTGTATACATTTCAAGAGAGAAAAGAGCAAATTATAATCATCATTACAAAGCTGGAGCCATGAATTTTCTGGTATATGATTTTTCTCTCCTTTCTTTCATAACTTTTGTTAGTCCGGCCAATTAAATTATTACTCAATTCGTTAAAATATCATTCAGAAGTAATTAAATATATAAATATGTAGATCTATACGTCTTTTTATGGAAGGTCAAAACAGTAATGAAGAGAATGACATATACTTCTCTTATGCTAACTATCACTCGATGTATATGGCACAATGCTGCATGCTATATGGCTGCAATCACTTTTTGTTACATTTTGCTACATGTGACATTCTAAGTTACTTGTTGAATAAAAGGGTAACCATGGATTGTAAAACTAAAAAATCATGGTGACGTTGCCTTTGAAATTGATATTTTATGATTTGATACATTTATGATCATCAACCTACAAATAATCCATCAATTTTAGAATATAGACAAATATATGACAAGCCATATTGAAAAACTATCTTTGTTTTTTTTGTTGAAATGAACTCTAAATTTATTCAAAACTAAAAACTTTGTTACATTGTATGCATCTTGACATTGAACTAAAACTTTCGAGAATTACAGAGCTTTGGAACCATGACTGAAAACAGAGTATATTGAAACGCTTATGCCCTGTTTTGATTTGGTCGTGTGGGTAACCACATTAGTAACCCATCTTCGTAAGATGAATCTCCATGTCTTGGATTGTTGTCAGATTTTGAGGCCAGATCTCCATATCAATTATTGTAGATCTTAGTTTTGTTGTAGTTGTTTTTTTTTTATTCTAATGAAATGTGATGATTGTATGATGATGATTTGAGCAGGTAAGAGTGTCGGGGTTGATGACAAATGCACCATACATGTTGAACGTAGACTGTGACATGTACGCAAATGAAGCAGATGTGGTGCGACAAGCAATGTGTATATTTTTGCAAAAACCAATGAATCCAAACCATTGTGCTTTTGTTCAATTCCCTCAAGATTTCTATGATTCTAACGCTGATGAATTCATCATCTTACAATCAGTGTGATTTCTTTCTTTCTTACTTATTTTTATACTTTTGATTATGTTTTTTTTTTTTCTCCAATAAATAATCATTTTTTGTTTATCGGATAAAAAGTATTTGGGACGAGGAATTGCGGGAATCCAAGGACCGATATATACAGGGTCCGGATGTTTTCACACAAGAAGAGTTATGTACGGTCTTTCTACAGACGATTTAGAAGACAATGGAAGTCTTTCTTCAGTTGCTACAAGTAAGAACTTGGTATATCAGTTTTATTTTTTTCATTACTCTACCTATATATATATATACATCCCCAGCTATGTTGATATTCATTTTATAAACCATTCAAGCCTCTCTTTGATATGTGATTAAGGGAGGATTTTGGCTGAGGGGAGTTTACAGAGAGAATTTGGGATATCTAAAGAGATAGTGAAATCGGTGGTCGAGGCGTTACAAAGAAAATCAAATCCCCAACAAACTATTACAAACTCTATAGAAATAGCCAAACAAGTGGGACATTGTCACTACGAATACCAAACCAGCTGGGGCAAAACCGTAATTCCCTTATAAATTTTAATCAGTACAGTATAAGTTAAAAATGAAACAATAGTATTTATGTTACACAATGATAAATGGTGCAGATTGGTTGGTTATATGATTCGATGGCTGACGACGTAAACACTAGCATCGGAATCCATTCGAGAGGATGGACAAGCTCATACATTTCTCCAAACCCACCAGCATTTCTAGGCTGTATGCCGCCATTAGGACCGGTGGCGATGGTCCAGTGGCGGCGATGGGGGACGGGTATGCTCGAAGTCTTTTTCAACAAACAAAGTCCATTGATGGGATTGTTTCACCAAAAATTAAGATTCCGACAACGATTGGCTTATATTTCCATTTCTATGTGGGGTCTAAGGTCAATCCCTGAGCTCTTTTATTGTCTCTTGCCTGCCTATTGTCTTCTCCACAACTCTGCCTTGTTTCCCAAGGTACCTCTTGTCTAATTTCTCTCTCTCGTTATTCATATCATATAGCTTCATAATTAATTAATATAGTTGTAATTTATTTTCATGTATGACTTAAAAAAAAGTAATGTTTTGTGTTGCATTAGGGAGTTTGTTTAGGTATAATCGTCACACTTGTGGGGATACACTGTCTCTACACTCTATGGGAATTTATGAGCGTTGGTTTTTCCGTACATTCATGGTATGTCTCCCAATCAATTTGGAGAATAAAAGCCACTTCTTGTTGGTTATTTAGCACCCTTGATATCACACTCAAGCTCCTTGGAATCTCGAACGTCGTGCTGACAGTCACCCAAAAGACTATGCCTGAGTCTAGGTCAGGGTCAGGGTCAGGGTCAGGGTCAGGAGATGAACCGTCTCCACGAGAAGATGATGGTTTAAACCCAGATTCGGGTAAGTTCGAAATGGATGGCTCACTTTATTTCTTGCCAGGCTCATTTATTGTGTTAGTAAATCTAGCCGCAATAGCTGGGTATTGGGTAGGTCTGCAACAACGAAGTTGTAAGCACGGTGGAGGTGGTTCAGGTTTGGCCGAGGTTTGTATTTGTGTTTTGGTGGTTATGTTATTCTTTCCATTTTTACTTGGTTTGTTTGAGAATGGAAAGTATGGTATTCCGTTGTCTACTCTATTTAAAGCTGTCTTTTTAACAGCTTTTTTTGTTTTTTTTTCTCTGTGGGAATGTAGTTTAATGATATGAGTCAATTATCTTGACATATATTGTCTCATAACCACTTCTCTGGAACTCTGAATCCCAACAGTAGCTTCTTTGCTTTGCACCACCTCCGTTACCTTAATCTAGCTTTCAACAACTTCAGTTCCTCGATCCCTTCTGAATCTTGCAATCTCAACCAATTAAAGGCCATTTCTCTTTCCTCCAAGTTCTCCCACAATTAGTAACCTAACCCGGTTAACTCTCTTGTACCTCGACCCAAAACAAGCTCACTGGTAGTTTCCCACTTGTACAAAATCTAACCAAGCTCTACCTTCTAAAGCTTTATGAGAATCACTTGGAACCATTCCTTCTTCTCTCTTCACTATGCCTTCCTTATTATATCTTGATCTGCGTGGAAATGATCTCACCGGTCCTATTGAAGTTCATGACTCCTTTACCTCATCTTGGCTCGAATACTTGTACCTTGGGCATAACCATTTTGAAGGAAAAATTATAGAGCTATCTCAAAGCTCATCAGCGTCACACATCTAGACTTTTCTTTCCTAAGCACAATTTATCAAATTGACTTAAGCCTCTTCTCCTCTCTCACATCTTTGGTGCACCTTGACTTTCTGGTAACAGTATATCTCCAGCCAGTTTAATTCAGATTCATACATCCCATTGACCTTGGCAATGTTGTTCTTGAAGGATTGTCGAACCAAGGAGTTCCCAAACATATTAAAAAAACCCTTCCTAATATGCACCCTAAATATTATTAAGGACTCTTTCAACGGTTTTGAAGGCTCGGCAGAAGTTTTAGTAAATTCATATTACTTCCAAATCTACCACTCTCTGTCAACGTTTTCTTTGCGGGTACTAATAACTTCACAGGAGAGATACCTCTTTCAATCTGCAACAGGAGCTCGCTTACTGTCCTTGATCTAAAGTACAACAACAATATCAAAGATACATTTCCTTTCTAGCTCAAGGCTTTACCGAATTTGCAAGTCCTTACCCTCCGTTCCAACAAGTTATATGGTTCGATATCTCCTCCTCATCATGGTCCTTTCACTAAATAGAAAACCTGTTTTTTTTATTCTTTGTTTCATTTTCTTTTCTTTTCTTTTTTTGTCAAAAGTTATTTTATATGCTTAAGACGCCATTACACACACTATTAAACACCGACAATATTCGAGTGTGTCTCGATATAGTCAATCAGAGTCTCGAATCCATTTTTTTTCCACTGCAAGAGCTAAGTCCCTGCAAATCCCAGCTCGAAATTTGGTATCTTTGTATAAAAACCAGATCGTCCGAATCTCGTATGGCGAAGCACACGGCGGCGTTGAAAGTGGGACTGGCTTTGCTAGCGCTGAGCATGATTGGTTACATACTTGGTCCACCTCTCTACTGGCACCTCACGGAGGCCTTGGTTGTTTCCGCCTCTTCTTGCTCTCCTTGCGTCTGCGACTGCTCTTCGCTGCCTCTTCTCACCATCCCCATAGGTAAAACACACACAAGTTTTGTTTTTCTGTGTTGCCCTTTTTTGGATCTTGCTAGATCGGCTGTAAAGTTTACTGATTTCGGTTGAGATTCTTCATATATGGTGTTGTTAACATTTGGAAGTAGGGATCATTAGTAGTTTGGCTTGAGCTACCAGAGCTCGCATTCTTCAGCTTGGTTTAGGGATTGAATTTGTGTAGATCTACAAGAATTGTTTATCTCACGGGATTTGGCAGAGTGCTGTTTCTCATATTATTTGGTTTGATAAGTAACCGCTGATGAGTTTGGATCATAGAGATTTGAAGTTTTGCAGGCTGTTGTATTCTTGTTTAAGCAAATAAATTACCAAGTTTGAGTCTTTTGAGGCCTGACTTGTGGTGTGGTTGAGCAGTGTGTGATTAGTTTTATTTGATTCACTCTAATGAATTCATGGAAGTTGAGATATGCTGTTGTTCACAATGCCTTGTGATCACTGGTTATTTACTATTTTACTACCATCTCTACTTCCCTGGACATGCCATTCAAACGTTCTCTTTGAATTGCACTGAAAAACAAACGCCTAATCCTTTTTTACTTGTTTTATATATCTGTAGGACTCAGCAATGGATCTTTCGCCGGTGAGTTTCCAGTCACTTTCTCTAATCATCCTTTGCTTCTAATGGTCTATCAATTTGGAAAGAACATTCTTGACTATTTTTTGTAAGATAAAGTCTATTAAGAACATCTTTTTCACGCGCAGATTGTGCAAAGCGTGATCCAGAGGTGAACGAAGATACAGAGAAGAATTATGCCGAACTCTTAACTGAGGAACTGAAGCAACGTGAAGCAGCATCGATGGAGAAACACAAACGAGTAGACACGGGTCTGCTGGAGGCCAAGAAGATAATATCATCTTACCAAAAGGACGCCGATAAGTGCAACTCGGGTATGGAGACTTGTGAAGAAGCAAGGGAGAAGGCGGAAAAAGCACTTGTGGAGCAGAAGAAGCTAACTTCTACATGGGAACTTAGAGCTCGTCAAAAAGGATGGAAAGATGGAGCCACCAAGTCAACTGTTAAATCCAAAACCAGTGTTCAGGTTTCTTAAAGACGCACCTAAGTTTTTGTTTTCTTATCACATGTAAGAGAGTTCCATGTTTTGTGTAACTGTGAATTTGATTTATACTATTGTCTTTTACTTTTCTGATGGAGATAAATCAATCAGATGTATTCAAACATTGTACCAAGGATTAATGGATTTTGAACATATTACAAATCAAGTCAGTACGTTGGACTACAACATAAAACTTAGTAGGGATAGCAACATAAAATTTAGTAGGCAACATAAAACACTTGGCTTCTCTTCTTGGTCTGGCTTCACTTTTCTTTCAGGCAAGGTGTATCGTTAGATCGTCCAAGTCTTGAGAGCCAATGAGTCTGAGATTGTGCTCGTTCGCCAAGTGCAGCAAACAGATGAAACATAAATGTGGTGAGATGTCTTGGGTTGTCCCAGCCGCTTTGCAATCATCTGGAAAGCTAGCCAATAGCTTTTTGAACGATCTACCTTCGACTGGTTCTTGTTGGTGTTCTTCATCCTGCCACAGATCATATTCTGTCAATTTCATCACAATAACGGGCAGAAAAAACGAGGCAGAAGATGATACCCCCAAGCATGTTGAATTAGTTAGGGCATGGAACCATAGGAAAAAAGGGCAATAAACAGGTATATATGTGTGCGGGAGTCTACAATGTATGTTGACAAAACATGGCTATTGCGAACTACAAATATGTTTCACAGAGATCACAAGAGAGGTTATCAGAGTAATGTCAGGATAATAGAAGCAGAAATCAGGAACTATGTTTATCTTAGTTAACCTGAATTGGTGGTTGAGGAGATTCCTCTAGACACTCCCAAAGAGTTTCCTTTAGCACTTGCACATCAACTTGTTTTGAAGCTTTATCATACTGGACCTCAATTTTGTTGACCTAAAGCATGAATTGTGCACGACAATTACAGCAATGTTTTATTGCTAACCATAGATCGATACATCCTTTTGAAATGATTTGTAACGCAATAACCATATGTAGATCAATATACATACCTGGCGTGGCTGAGAGATTAATGAGTTGGTAGTATCCTCTGCATCACTTTGATCATTTCCATTATTAAACGGGCCATCATCATAGACATTATCATTTTCCCAAGATTCCGCATGTTCATAATCATCACATTGCTGCCTTGTTTCACCTGGAATACATAACAAAATAAGTGGAACCTAGATTATCTCAGAATCCCAAAACAGGTTTCACTGATAACTTTTGAAGCCATTTTCTTTGTAAAGGCAATTTTATATCGGTAAGGACAATAAAAACAGTGGTATGTGCCTCATAAATCGCTAAGGACACCACCGGTGATTATTTTAATGACTGGAATTATTACCTGAGCATTTTCTTCTCCTCCTCCCGATGCACTGTTACCGTTCAGAAGAGTTAATTCAGAAGAGATGGCACATAATGGATGGAGAAAGAAAAGATAAAAAACTAGCAAATAGTGAGCAGGTCAGTTTTTAGCAACCCATACCATCACATTTGGTAGTAGAAATAGCTTTACTAGATTCTCAGGTTGATAATGGCAATCCTCTGGAAGCTTTGTTTGACAAGGGGCTCTACTTGCTGGGAGAAGTAAAGACTTTGGGTTTTTTGGAGGGGCAAAGATATCAGGGATTTCTTTCTCGAAAGCTTTTGTAAAATCTAGTTCAGGCTCTGCTTGCATTTTTTTCCTGGTTTTATTTGCTGGTGGAGAAGATCCGTTTTCAGAAGCAGGGTGATCATCTGGACCTGCTAAGTGTTCAGAGAATGTAAACCTCAGAGAAACTAGATAACCAAGAGGACTTGTGTTATTGCTTGAAATTGGAGATATAAGCGCATACCTTTCGTTTTCCGATACTTCCAGTGATCAGGACCTGCCCAAGAATTTTGCTTAGATGAAATTCCCAACGACAAAAAGAGATAATCATCAACATTCTCGAATCTGTTATCTGAATCTAGGTCTAGCAGTGAGGCTGGTTCAACTTCCTGCAAAATGAAAACGTCAGCATTAGGTTTTCGCGGTACTAAAGAAAAAAAACAAGTAAACATTAGAAGAGAGATGGTAAGAACCTCGGGGAAATTTGAATATGCTGGTTCTGCATCATTGAGGCCAAAGTTTTCCTCAGCAGCACCAGTTTGACCCTCATAATCAAAAGAAGCTCCAAAGTTATCATATCCATCATCATCGTCGGCATAGCTAGCTTCATTACCATGTGATATATCAAATGAATCGTTCGTCTTCTGAACACAAGAAAACGTATCAGATGGTCTTTGGTTCTCTTCATCAAATTGATTGATTATAGCCCGAAGAGATGGTACAATCTCATCCTTCTGTCGCATGTTTAGCACCAATTGCTCCACACATTCTGCAAATTCAACCACGAAATCAGAGAAAGATAAGTGTAACAAAACCTCTGTGCATTGGTACAGCGAGGCATATTAGCCAACAAAGCCAGACCTTTAGCAAAGGATAGATCAATTGTTTCTGATTTATCATGTTGATTTGCAGACGAAACAAGCTTTCCAGGGATTTCTTGTGAATCAAATAGAACTTGACACCCTCCATAGACTCCTAAATTGTTTAGCAGCAGACCCTTTGCTCCACCTTCATCAAACTGTGCTGAAGTCTGATGATAAAGGGGATCCACTGCAAATGCCACTGTAACCAAATACGAAAAGTTATCGTGCAGAACTTACTTTTCAAAAACGACAAAGGGAGTTAAGTTAAGCCAATAAATTACCGTCGAACTTCTTAACGTTAAGGGCATCAAAGGAAGGTTCCAGTGTTGATAATGGCGATATCTGCAGTTTTAAAACTCATCAGAAAGTAGTGTCATCTACTATCCAGAATTGGGATTTCTTTATGAACTACCTTTCTCTCTGTCTGTTTCTTTTGGTTAGTTGCATTTTCTACAGAACTAGCAGCATCCTCGTTGTCTAGGTTCATGAAGAAATATCAGAAAAGAACATAAGATAGAAATTTACTTGCAGTACCTTCTTTAGAAATTAGAGCTAAAGAAATTTAGAAATTAATGCATTGCATAGCCAATAATTGTAGTTCTTCAGATGTCCTCTTTTAGTCGGTCTTCAGTGATTTTAAATTCTCTTATAGAAGTCAAACAATAAAGAAACATATTCATTTGCATGCCTCATTAATCACAAGACTAGTTTGGCAAACCAAATACAACCAAAATAGGTGAATAAACATCTCCACAAATTGACAAAGCTATTATATCTTTTTAGTTAGAAGTTTACACTGGCAGATACAACCAAATGCTAAAACTAAGAAAGTTTCTCGGTTGTAAGATATCGAACTAACCTCCGGTGTCATCTTGGCCAGCTCGAGTAATTCCACCCAAGACCTTGTATGCCTCTGAATGAACTGAGTCTACTCTCATTGAGTATATCTTAACTCCAGCTTCAAGAGTGCAACTTGCCTGACTTGGAGGAAGACAAATACTTCTTAAACATGATCATGAACTCTTACTTCTCCTTTTTATTTTATCTTTTTGTGGGTATTCTTCAAAGTCTTAGCAACGTTTCAAAAAAAAAAAAAAAAAACCAAAGAAGAATGAAAACGAAAGCTTACCTTTTGAAAATTAGTTTCTGCATTGTTCTCATCCTCAACTTTAATTATCTCACAAAGATGGTCGATCAAATTCAACTCCCACGTATTCTTTTGATTGATTTTCTGTTCAACAAAAAAACCCACAGAGCTTAATGATATACCTCTACCAGTTCCACTCATGGATTCCAAGCAACACATCCAGGGACATGCAACAAAAATTAAATACCCAAAAAATGTAAGAAATTGCAAGTGTAAACAGCGATTATACAGACTGAAAGACTACTTATATTACTCTAAAGCCTCAGTTTCATCAAAATCGTATTACCCACGACCAAATTCTAAGAGAAGAAACCTTTCGCCACGAATAATTTTCCTCTTCTTAAGATTATGGAAACAGACAGAAGTCAATTACTTACGTTTTCACTGGCCAATTTGATACAGTTCTGAAACAATTCGAGAATCTGCTGTTTGTCAAAGCACGGATCGGATTCCGTCTCAGGCTGTAGCCCACGAGCGAAAACCACAGATTTACGACGGCTAGCGGCGACTCTGGCAGCGCGAGCTTGTTCCCGCTCCAACCTATCATCGTTCGATCCCAGGAAAAAGGGACTTGTCGGAGCCTGGATCCGAGTCGTCGTAGAAATTGGTCTTTGCTTAGGGTTTGGAGTAAAGGATTCTTCCATGGCAGAAGTTCCCAGCAAGAGAAAAGAAAAATTGTTCACCGGAAAAAATAATGCTCGAAGAAAGATCAGATGACGAACACGGAGCTTCGTGGATCGAGAATTCAAGCAATTTGGAAATTAGGGGTTTTGATTTTCCCTCCCCTTTGCTGTTTTGAATTGCAGAGAGACTGTTGAAACGCGTATGTACATAGTTACCCCGGTCCTATATTGTAAATGACGTGGCACATTCCACGTCATCGCTATTTTTTTTCCTTGCGTTGGCAAGAGCCATAAACAATTTAAATATCCAACCTTCGGTCTTAGGATTGATGGACTCGGTTAAAACTTGGTTATGAACTAACCGATATATCCATTACATATTCAAATATTCCCAAATTGCAAAAAACAAACGACAATTCATTAAAAAGAGAGAATCAAACATGTCAAAGAGAGTTAATACATCTGCAGAAATCAGCTTTAAGAATCCATGGCAACACAGATTTTTTAGAAAAAGAGCATCCTCTCTTAGATTAACCATGTTCAAACTGTTTATAGTTGATTCTAACATCGCTAGTTTCACTTTCACATGTTCGGATGTCCGAAACCTTCAGCTGGTGGTGGAGGTGGTGGAAGAGACCTAGCACCATTAGTCATCGGAGGTGGAGGTGGTGGTAGTGAACCAGATGGAGGTGGTGGTGGCGGTTGAGCTTGAAGTGGTGGTGGTGGTGGTGGCGGCAGAAGGCCATTCGCTCCAATAGTGGACTGAGGCTTAATTGGTTCTGGTTTATTCGGCTTGAAATACACCTGCAACTGTTCATCACCAGTAATTTATCATTATTTTGATCAAATCTCGGAAAGTAAAACAAGGCTATGGATTATGATGAGAAAGACTTACAGTAAACATCTTTGAGTCTGGATCCCAGTGAGAGAAGAATTTGGGGGTTGATTTGTCTATCTCTGTGCTAGGAACCTGAAACAGATGTGAAACATGACCATCAATATAACACACAATGTCCAGTAAGATATGTCGAGATACTAGAGCCATAAATCCGTAACGATTTGCAGAATGTAAATCTTTCTTTAATCAAATGGCAAAATTAAAGTAAAAGAAACATACCTTGAAGGCTATGATTTCATATGGTTCAGCTGCAAACAGAAGGTATTGATATTTCTTGTCATAAGGTTGGACTTTCTGCACACAAAAAAATAGCAAGAGAATTATTCAGAATGGGATGAAAGAAAATAAGGTATGTTTGTGAGACCGCATGAATAAGGACTTGTAACACCCACCTGCTCATATGAAGACATCACACGATGCTTGGGCTTTATGTTGTCCTCTATTTCAGGATATTCAATCTCAAAATTAAAAATTAAAAAAAAAATAAATAAATAAACATTAAGAATCCAGTCTAGATAAGTCTCTGGTAATACTAGATGAAGTTCAACAAAACAGTTTATATCCTTACCTGGAACAGAAGAGATCTTTGATTCAACTCGGGGTCGTACTGCTTTGTAACCCGGTACCCTGGTCGACCGATTTTAACTGCAAGAAGAAACATAAGATGGAGAATTAATCAACCAAAATCTTTAGAGGTGAAGTTTAGCAATGGAGAAAATTATCAACCAAACCTTTAAAGCTGATATTAAGCAAAACCTATGTACCCAATAACTGTAAACATAGCAAAGATAAACACTCCTGCAATTACATAAGCCCCAATAAGAGAAACTTCTAGACCAATCACTTCCCCAACATAAACAACTTCTTACCTGTTCTGCGAACTGAGACTTTGCGCTTGAATGGCTGTGGCTGAGTTGGAGCATCCTTGGCCTCACGGGCAGCTCTCTTTGCCAAGTTGGTCTGATGCCTCTTACCTTGAGTATGCGCCATGTAGTTTCCTTCGTTGTTATGCAACGTTAGACATAGTTTGCACTCATAGCTTCACATCATAAAACACAGCAAAACAAGATTAAATCAGTAAACTCATGGAACGAAAAAAACCCTAATTGAAGAAGCACCAATCAAATCAACTCAGGAATTTTCACGCCAGACATATGCATACACGATCAAATACATATCGGAACAGGACTATTGATGAACTGCGTAAATCAGAACAGCAAAATTAAACAGTGAATTTCTTAATTTTCGGTTAAGAATCCAACAATGGAATCTGCTGTTACAGTCTATCCGCGGGAAAACATAATACAAGTAGATATAGACAGAAAAAACCGGATAATGAAACATACCTTCCAAGATGATTTCGCATGAAATAGGGATCCTTCGCAAGGTCTATGGTTTCAAGAGCAAGACGACGGAGACGCTCACGGCGATCGATGGCCTCGTTTTGGCCGGAGGCGGCGCCTCCGCTCCCTGGCTTCGAACCCCATTCTCTATCCATAGCTTATAGTTCAATCTCCTTTCACGCAGTCAGATCCTCTATCGCTTTTTCTCTCTTTCTCTCTTTCTCTCTTTCGATTTGCTGAAAGGATCCTCGAAAATTTGGTTAGGGTCGAGATTTGGTTATATGAAGGTGGAAGCTTGGGTGGTTTATCAGGAACTCGAGTATGGGTTGGGTTTCGTACCGAATTAAGATAAAAGACAGTTTTAAGGCCCAATACGTCGGCCCATGACTTCTTAAAAAAATCTATATCTTTTTATAATCTTTTGTGGGTCAAGTTGGGATTATCGTGTCGCTTCTTTAGCTTTGTTTCAATTATATTTGGATCCGAAATCAATTTGCAAACCGGTGAATATTAACACTATATTAAGCTTTATCTTGTGAGCTTCCTCTCTACCGAACCATGTCTTCTGGCAAACTCTCGCGACTCTTCAACGTTGTAACTCAGAAGCAGAAATCTTCTCCGGTTTTGATTTCTGACAGAGAAACGGCCAGAAGAATCACGGCGTACACCGTTAGAAAACTTCAATTGAATCCATCGCTTCTCTTCAATCTGAACTCTAATGTAACCCGCCTTGTTCTATCGGAACCCACTCTCCCCACTCAATCGTGCATCGATTTCTTCAAGTTTCTCCGCACATTCGAATCCCGTCTCAAACCCGATCTCACGGCCGTTGTGACTTTAGCTCACCGGCTCTATTCCGTCCAGAGATTCCACGAGATGAAATCTCTGCTGAATTCGGTTGCTACCGACGGGTTTTATGGGCGTCCGGTCGACGCTTTAGGATCGGCGATGGTGGATTGTGACATTTCTGAAGAAAAGCTTGAATTTTCGGAAACGTTGTTTGATTTAATATTTAGGAGTTATGTGGATAACGGGATGTTTGAAGAGAGTCTAAAGGTTTTCGATTACATGATCGGGAAGGGATTGAAAATTGATGAGAGATCCTGCATTGTTTTTCTGGTTGCGGCGAAGAAACGCGGGAAAATTGATCTCTGTTTCGACGTCTTCAAGCGAATGGCTGATTCCGGCTTGAGGATAACTGTTTATTCATTGACGATTGTGGTGGAAGGATTATGCAGAAGAGGTGAAGTTGAAAAGAGTAGGAAGCTGATAAAAGAGATCTCCGGAAAAGGAATTAAACCTGAAGCTTATACCTACAACACCATTATCAATGCTTATGTTAAACAGAGAGACTTCTCTGGTGTAGAAGAGATTTTGAAGGCGATGAAGAAGGATGGTGTGGCGTATAACAAGATTACCTATACGCTTCTTATGAAATTGAGCATGAATAATGGGAAAATGATTGATGCGGAGAAACTGTTTGATGAAATGCGTGACAGAGGAATAGAATCAGACATTCATCTGTATACTTCTCTGATAAGTTGGCATTGCAGAAAGGGAAATATAAAGAGAGCGTTTTTTTTGTTTGATGAATTGTCAGAGAAGGGACTTTCGCCGAGTAGTCACACTTACGGGGCGCTTATCCACGGGGTGTGTAAGGTAGGGGAAATGGGTGCAGCTGAGATATTGATGAACGACATGCAAAGCCGAGGAGTTAATATCACTCAGGTTGTATTCAATACACTGATTAATGGGTACTGCAGGAAAATGATGATTGATGAAGCATTGACGGTTTATGATGTGATGGAGAAGAAAGGGTTTGAAGCTGATGTTTTCACTTTTAATACCATTGCTAGCTGTTTAAATAAATTAAAAAGGTACGATGAGGCAAAGAAATGGCTCTTTAGGATGATGGATGGTGGTGTGAGGATTAACACGGTTAGTTATACTAATCTGATCGATGTTTACTGCAAAGAAGGGAACTTCGAGGAGGCAAAGAGGCTATTTTTGGAGATGAGCAGCAAGGGAGCACAGCCCAACGCTATCACGTATAATGTGATGATCGATGCGTACTGGAAGCAAGGGAAAGTAAAGGAAGCCCGTAAACTAAGGGCCAACATGGAAGCAAAAGGGATGGATCCGGATTCATATACCTACACGTCGCTCATACATAGGGAATGTATTGATGATAACGTGGGTGAAGCAATGAGGCTCTTTAGCGAGATGGGTTTGAAGGGTATGGATCAGAGTTCTGTAACATACACGGTGATAATCTCGGGTTTGTCCAAAGCTGGAAAATCAGACGAAGCCTTTGGATTGTACGATGAGATGAAAAAGAAAGGGTATACGATAGATAATAAGGTTTATACTGCACTTGTTGGAAGTATGCATTCACCTGAGACTTAGAATATGATTGTCAAATTAGATCTGTTTGAGCTGGTAAACCCTGAGATCTACCTGCTGATGGTTGAAAACTTGAAATCGTTTACTTGAATCAGAACCTTTTTTAACTGAAAGATTCTCTGAGAGAGTTGGGTGAGGTATGTATCGGAAGTTGCTTCTGGGGTAATATCATTTGGTATCGATCAAAGCGGCCATTGTGTATACGCAGAACAAAGCTCGACTTTTTTGGTATATTATTATGTTAGAGAAATTGTCTGTCCAGAAAACAAAGCCTTTGGTCTTTTTGTAAAGCTGATATCGAAGAGTTTCTAGGTCCCTGTGAACCAAATCGAAGGACTGAGATGTTGATTCTGTGTATACATACATGAAGAGCTAGAGAAGGCAGACATTTATGAAGCTTGTGAAGATAGATATGTAATATGGACAATGATGTCTTGGAGATGGATGATATGATGAACTTTAGAATCTGAGATGGCACCAAAAATACTTCAAAAAGCTGAAAATCGAAGCTCAAAAGCCAGTGACGATGAGGGTACCACTCTTGAGAACAATGGACAGAATCACAACTCTTAATCGAGGCCAGCTCCATATTTCCAGGCCTCTTCCACTGGAACTTCGTCTCTAATGGAAGTTCTTCCAAAGATGGCCTGACGTATACACAACAGATCAAGAAGGTCCAGGAAACACAACATCAAAAATGTGTCAGTCATGACGGTAGAATCAACTGTTAAGGAGATTTAGAAACATTTCACCTTATTACTGGATCGATGTATGCAGAGGAACGTATACAAGCCCAGCATGAAACCAGTCGAGAAGAACAGCTATCCCGACCTGAAGGAGATCACCAAAGAACCCAGTTTTCCTACAAACAAAACTCAACATCGCTTGATGAGTTCTCCTTAAACCCATGAGCACAAGATCCAACAACGAGGCACATTCCATCTGACTTTCTACCACCTTTAATCTTTTGTAGCAGAATACATAACAGGAATGATATTCTCATCAATGATTTGCAGAAAAATTTTTAGTAATGTATAAGTCTTTGGAGATGCGGATGAGAAAAATGTCACTGAGGACAACAGACAGTTTGCTCAAGAAAAGTGAATCAAGAAATTTTTTATAAAAAAAATTCGACTTTTAACTCATGCAAATGAAAAGTAAAATTAGATAAGTATTACGCTAAATCCAATGAAGTTATTAATAGGAGAAAAGTATGTCACCTTTAGAAAGTTGCATAACCTATCAATCAAAATGTTCGAACATTTTCCTATCAATATGTCGAATTCTCTTCTTAATTAGGCTGTTCTTTGAAAGAAGATTCGATAATTCACAGCTAAATCATCGTAGATGATGATGCTCGAGAGACTGCAGTCTTCTAAAATGACTTCATCAAGAGAGATGAAACGTCGTTTAGCTGGGCTGGTTCAATATACAAAATGGAAAATCCAATTCATCACTTTCCCAAGTTAACAGAACACAAGGGAACATTTATTTTCCTTTGCATCAGAGAATAAGAGGAGACAGGACTCATATATCACCAAGATTCTCGAATCTACATCTGTTCTGCATTTGTTCAAAGATAACCTTAAGCATCATAGAGCACCAAGGCATTGCTTACTGACCAGCAAGCTTTTACCGGATTGTTGGACCAAATATTGTCAAGTCTCTTCAAAGCATTATAAGAGTAACCTCCACCAGCACCTCCAGCTTCTCCACCAACTGAAATGTTCTCCATTATCTTCTGCATATCGAAATGATTGATTTCATACTCAGCTAAAAAGCAACTCCTCGTGAAGTCAAGAATGCTTATGATTATGGTAAAGGCTCTCAAGATTCAAACACTATAAGAACCTGGCAGAAAAAGCAAATGAAACTCCTTGTCCTCCGCAATGAAAAATCAATAACTAGAAGCAAATTTTTTTATCAATGAACTACGCCATTAATGATTCCATCACAATGCAGACCGCAAAATCATTATATATTTCTGATAAAGTTCGAAACTTTTGTTTCATATGAAAGATGCCACTAATTTCAATTTTCCCAGATGGTGCGGAAAGATCATTTTCCTTGGAAACCAAATGAAACTTAGAAGTAGACGAACATAAAAATTACAGAGAAAGAAGCGGAATCAAGATGCCACCCATGTCAAGCAAGCAACTTTTGTAGCAGGTACAAAACGCATTCAAGCACGGTCGGAAGAAATTAATGGAAATTTCAAAGTCAAAATCAAGAGAAAGTTTGACATGGGTTGTAGTGAGACCCACTTGTGTTTGAAAGCACACTGTCGTCGGAGCTCTCCCTCTTTCTTGGTTAGTCCGAGCCCTCGATGCGCAACTAGCGAACCTATTGAACTGCTGAAGTTGCAGAACCACCATGGCCATGAGTTAAAAAAAAAACTCGGAGATGCTATAAACCTCAGAACAGACTTTTGATAAACAGCCATTATAACTTGTGATAAAACTGGAAGATTGTGCAATGTGTCAGGGAATGTGAAACGTTACAGAACAAAATTAAACAAAATAACAAACATCGGGGTAACAATAGCACCAAAAAAAGTTCTGATCTAAAGTTAAAATATATGTAAATACTAGGGTCGGTTCACTAATTTGTTTATTATACCCTCTACTTTGATATTAATTTCATCAATATTGGGGATGGATAAGCCTGGCTCAGGGTTTTAGGGTTTTTGAAGCGAGAGGTCACTCACTCACACACAGTTCCATCTTCCTCCACTGTCTTCACCATCCACAGGTAAAAGATTCAGATTTATATGAGTAGAATTTGTCTTAAATTCTGAAATTGACAACCTTTTTTGGCTTCTTGGGTTAAAATTTCATGTGTTTTCTGATTTTTCTTCTGGTAAATCGACCCATATAATATCAAGTTTTGGAACTGAAACACTCACGATGTTATGTGGAGATTTCGTTTCTCCGATCGAATTAGCAAATGGGCATAAAAAATTTTCTTGAATCCTGAGTTTATTATACCTATCCTTGATTCATAAGCTATTGCACGAGGTTAGATGATAAAGCCTAATGCTTTACAACAATTCACTTGTACACAGGACTTTTACATTACTGTCTTCATCTCTTTTCAGTAGCTATATGACTTTTAACATCACAATGTTTTGATATGTGTTATGTAATTCTCATTGTTGGTCTAAGGAGATTCAAGATCTTGAGTTTAATTCTTATGTCCCTTTGTTATAATATCCGCAGATCCAAACTCGGTGTCACAAGATTGGATTAAAAGACTTGAAATAGAAGCAGCCATGGCAAGTCTGATAATGGCCACACCATTCCCAGGTTCTCTCACTCAATGCAAGAAAACGAATAACCTGTCTGTTCAGAGAGCCTTTAAGGTAACATCGATGCAGACAGAGAAACCGTTGGAGGAGCTATACAACGTTAAAGTGGAACGGAAAGTGTCACAGAGACGGTTAGAGGAACTCGGTGTTTCGAGATGGTCAGTTTGGAAGACGGGGAAGTGCAAATTGCCATGGGATTGGCAGGTGGATCAGTTGGTTTACATAGAAGAAGGAGAGGTTCGTGTTGTTCCAGAAGGAAGCAAGAGGTATATGCAGTTTTTAGCTGGAGATCTTGTTCGATACCCGAAATGGTTAGAGGCGGATCTTTTCTTTAACGCTCCTTACCGCGAACGGTATTGTTTCAAGGCGTATGGTGATGATTGATTGAAAATGTAGACTCGAGTTTAGAGCCAAGAAAGTTGACACTTGTGCGTTTTGTTGTAGCCTGATGGGTCTTTTTTGTGATGATATGAGATAACAATTTCTCTTCTTTTTCAAAATTTGGAATGCTCAACATAAGTAAACAGAGCAGAAATCTTTGAGTGATGAAGAAGAGATAAAGAAATTAAAAGGAAACTCTCAAAAGGATCTTTGTTTTGAAGAGAACGTAGCATTTTGATTGAACTAAACAACTTTTAAGAAGGAATAACAAGGAAAACAGAGCAGCTTAAGACATCACTGAAAGAGGGATGAAGAATCAAAAGGAAAAAAGGATCTTGTTTCCAATAGATTGTAGCATTTTAATTGAATTAGAAAGGACATTTTAACAAGGAACAATAAATACTTGGAAATTAATTTCAGTCCTAGTAACCTAAACAAACCCAAAACAAGAGAATTTTTTAAAAAAAAATTGTGTTGGATTTCACGTGTGGATTAATTTACTTTAAAAAGCCTGTGTCTGATCTAAATTTGATTTACCAATAGGATTCAGTTTTGACGAAACTACCCGTGTGTGAAAAAAAGGAAATGGAGATAAGTATCTTGGATCATCCGTAAAGTATCACAATCCTTGTTTGGTTCATGGTTGGCGACTCTCTACGGAGAAGGAAGAGACCAATCTTTCAAGTTCGATCTTACCCTGAAGCCGAAGAAGCTTCTTCTAACAAGATGTTCCCAAGAATAACAGAGGTCGCTAACAAGATGCTGCTTGCCAAAACGGAACGGGACATCAAAGACAATGATGGTAAAGTTACAACCAAAACTTGATTCCTCCTCCGAGGAGAGTTGCTGCTTGCAAAAACGTTCCAGTGAAAGATTCTGGAAACCCTAAACCTACGGCTAAAACAGAGGAGATGGTGGAGTTGTTCGAAGCAGCAAAGAAAGCGGCTGACGTGGCCAATGCTAAGGGTATTCTCTTGGGCAAAGCAGACGCATCTTGCTGCGTTGAGGCTATCTCATTACTCATGAAAATCAATGTTATTCCAAAAGCTAAAGAGCCAAGACGGATGATTGAGAGGCTTCAGGGACTAGCAAAGCACAAAGACCGCAACATTTACAGTGCTGCAGCATCAGCCCTTCTCCAGCTTTGGAGGCAGAGGATCAGAGAACAAGAACGTAAAACGTCCGCCATCGATATGATTCTTTACGAACCTCGTAAAGCTCATCAAATATGCGGTCAGGGCTTCACCAGAGAATCTACAAAGACGACGAAATTAGTTATGTGAAAATCGTTGTTTGAACGAAAGAATGTCTCTAGTGGATTTCAAAGGTCATGAATTATCGTATCAAGAAGAGTATGAGTGTGAGGAAGAGATGGAATCCATTTGTAAAATGTTTATGAGAAAGTTTATCTGTAAGCATTTGCTTCGATTGTCAATAAATAAGATCTCACCATTTATTTTTGTCTCCAAAGTAACATGAATACATTGTTTGATAGGGAAGTAACTAATTTAGTAGTTTCAGCTCCTCTGCTTTCAGACACGAATTATGTTTTTGAGTAACTTGGCACACATTTAAGATCAAATTACCACCAAAAAAAAAGCAGAAACAAATTAACCCTAAAGACGTCTGATGCCTCTGAGCCTGTTCTGACAATAGTTCTTGATAATCCACTCAGGCTTGTACAAAGCAACAACATGTCCTATGGCTAATCGAAACAAAACTCCAGGTCCATACCCTAATGCCACTGCTCTCCACTTCAATATTTCTTCTTCTTCATCTGGCTCTTGCGTCGATGTTGTGCTTGCAGTGAAGCAACTTTCATCAAGAGGAAGACCACATAACCCGGGATTCCCTTCAAATGAGGATTTAGGCTGCCCTATGATTTGTGTCCGTTGTGGTATTTCACCAGTGAGCTGATTATCAGAGACATATATGTACGCCAAATAAGATAGTCTCACGAGTTCTTGTGGAATTTCCCCTGAAAATTTATTCCCTGACAGGTCTAACGACTCGAGCTCAGACACATTGGCGAAAGACATAGGGATATGTCCTGTGAATGAGTTGTTTGATAAGTTGAGAGCAATCAATGCCTTCAATAGACCAATAGATTCTGGAATCTCTCCTTCGAGTTTGTTACCAGAGAAATCAATGGCCAAGTAGAGAGTAAGAACCTTTCCTTGCTCCATGTATAGACCTTTGTACTGCATATCCAAAGTATCTTCATAGCCAAACCGATCACTCGTATAATCTCCGATATACAGCCTCTCTTCATCATTCGGCTTGAGAGATGTCACACTCCAATTTGCAAGGTAATATGTTGGTAAGCTTCCGGTAAATCTATTATGGGATATTTCAAGCATATGGAGCTTGGGAAACGCAAGAGGACCTTGACATTCAGGTGGATATATGGGACCATGGAATCTGTTTGAACGGAGAGTAAGCACTTTCAAATTCGGCAATGCCTTGAGCCAGAAGGGAAACGAGTCATTGATTCTGTTGTGATCCACACCTTACAAACTTTAGGAGTGAGCAACTTCAGGAGAGATTTCGGAAGCTTCCCGGTTAGTTGATTGTATCCAACGTCAAGTGTCTGTGTAGAAGCGCCGCTATAGAACTCGTCTGGAATGTTTCCTTCCAGCTTGTTTTCCGGAGATTCACTCTGTTGATATTACCCAGACATGGAGGAATTGAGCCAATGAAGTTGTTGTAAGAGAGATCAAGAACATCAAGAAAGGTTCGGTTACAGGTTGAGAGAGGAATCTCTCCTGTGAAACTATTGTTCCAAGTAGACAAGTTGCTAATAAAGAGTGGTGGACTAGGGAATGATCCTTTGAAGCAGTGATAAGCTACGTCTAACACCTGCACCGATGAGTTGGCTAAAACATGATCCAAGAAACCGTAGAAGGAATTGTTATAAAGATTCAGCGAGGTCAAACGAAGAAGACTCCATAACCAATCAGGAACTTTCCCTTAGATATGTTGGAACAATATATTAATAAGCATGTGGACTTATAATATATAGTTAAATGTGAATGAGAATTTGCTTAGGGGAGGTCAAAGATTTTTTGTAACTTACAAATTTTGGTATTAAAAACCAAATAAATTTGGCCATTAAATCTACTTGACCACCAAGCTATTCTTTTCCTATAAATAGCAAGCTACATAGAAAGGAAAAATCATCCATTTCATTCTAAAAAAAAGCAAGAAAACACCTTAGACACATTTTAGATATTCTTTGAGAAGTTTCTTAAGTGTTGAAGCTCTCTTGAAATATCTTCTTGGTTGTTGGTGTTAAGTGGTAGTAGCTAAGGAATTCACAAGGTTTAACAGGTTCTAACTTTCTCCCTCTTTTACTTCTCTCTTTCGGAAGTAAATTTGTGTTCTTGAGTATATAGTAGATAATTAGCTCGTAGATTCAAACATGAATGAAGCATGTTTGTCTTAATATTTGGTTGTATCCTGGGATTCAAAGAATGCATATAAACCGTCTCATTGCGGGCATTTTATTGAGTTAAGGAAAGGGATCATCCCGCCTCCAAATATTTTTTTTTGCTTTTGTTTTTATGATTCAAAACCGAATTTTGTTCATATTCTTATTAAGTTATCAAAATGATTGTCTTGAAATCATGTCTTGAAAATATTAAATCTATAAACATGTTCATGAGATAATTTTTGGCCATATAATTAATTAATTATTGTTAGCTTTTATGATGGTCAAATGTTAGATTTAATTATAGAATTTAATATTATTAATTTATGTATATGCCATTATTATTTGTTGAAAATAAGTTACACCCACATAATGGCAATGTTAATGTTTATATGTACATGTCTATATTAATATATATATATATATATATATATATATATGAGTTTAATACTTTATTTCAATTTTAAGAAATAAATTGTATTGCAAATTGATTTTTCTAAAATCTGGTTTTATAAGGTTCTACAAGATATAGCTTCTTCTCTTCCCCTGTATCTTGAATAAGCTAACATTCATATGACCTACTGTCTACAATCATAGATTGGTCAACTATATTTTTAACACAAATTTCGACCTACATCGATCGTAGATTTTCTAGAATTTGCTTCTAGGCAAAAAAAAAAAAAAAAAAGAATAGCATATAATGATATATACATATATACATTATTAGATGGTTACTTATAAACAAATCTTAATTAAAGAGCGATTAATCTGATGTTTCATAATAACGTTACTTTAAAATTCAGGAACCTTTTCTTAGAAAATAATTAAATTTACTGGTACACCTTGATAGCTTGCAATTAAATCTTGATGGAATTAAAAGAAAATGCAACGAACCCTCTTAAACACATAATTTATTTCTCTTAAAACAAGACAGAATTTTACAATTTAAAATCTAAAAACTTGTATGTGATTCAAGTATACTTTATCGCAGTTTGCATATTTTTAAAATCCATTGGATCGTAAGATAGATGTCCATTACAAGTTTTTAGACAACCTAGAAAGCAGAAACGTTTTAATTAAAATAATTAACTATAATAGATAATTAAATGATGAAATTAATACAAATAAATTCGAAAGAAACCGTGATAATATGGGAAACTTCCTCTCTGTATATCTCACGCGAAAATCCAGCGTTTTTAGTTTTTGTTTTTTGTTTATTTCTCTTGAAAAAAGTTTCAAACGATCTCTGCGTCGTCCCCATCTCTCTGTCTCCCTTTCATTTTCCCTTCTATTTTGGGATCTTTCTTGCTTCCGTACACACCAAGGAAGCGTTAGGGTTTTTTTTTGTTATCTCTGACAAAATGGGACAACAGAATTTGATCTACAGCTTCGTCGCTCGTGGCACGGTGATTCTTGCCGAGTATACTGAGTTTAAAGGGAATTTTACTTCCGTCGCTGCACAGTGCCTCCAGAAGCTCCCTTCTTCGAATAACAAGTTTACCTACAATTGCGACGGTCACACCTTCAATTACCTCGTCGAAAATGGCTTCAGTGAGTCTCTCTTCTCGATCCGAACACAATTTTTTGGATATGATTCTCTTTATGTGCCTTGGGTGTAACAAAACGTTTTCTGAAGGCGTAGTTTCGATCTAATTCGTAGACATAGATGTGTCTTTGTGTTCGTATTGCAATGGAACACAAAGATTTTTGTGTATGGCTTGTTTGTAAGAGGGCCTCGTTGGTTGCTTCGTGTTTGATGATTTTAAGAGTCAGGTAGGTTTTGGGGTATCAAGTAGGTTAATAGGATCCTTAATGAAGATCAGTTGTATGCGGTTATGTACTTGGCTCTTGCTAGGCTTTTCCCGTAAAATTTGCTCAGAATTTGCCTCATGGATCCGACAAAAGAAATTTTGTCTGTGTTGTTGTTGTGTAGCGTATTGTGTTGTTGCTGTCGAAGTTGTTGGGAGGCAGATTCCGATGGCCTTCTTGGAGCGAGTTAAGGAAGACTTCAACAAGAGATATGGTGGTGGGAAAGCTACCACTGCTCAACCCAACAGCTTGAACAAAGAGTTTGGGTACTTTAGCTCTACCATCAGAAAGAAAAACAAAAACAAGTTCCTTTTTTGTCTCTGTGGATATGATTTTTAACTTGTTTGGTTGTACGTAGGTCTAAACTAAAGGAGCATATGCAGTACTGTGTGGATCATCCTGAGGAGATTAGCAAACTTGCTAAGGTTAAGGCTCAAGTGACCGAGGTGAAAGGGGTTATGATGGAGAACATTGAGAAGGTCATATCTATGTCAATCTCACAATTTTGTTTTATTCATTTGAGCATATTTGTCATAACTGGCTTTAATTTTCTCTGCCCATTAAGGTAAAAGTGACCCACTTCTGCGAAACTGACTGAGCATTATGTAATTCATTTATGTGCAGGTCCTTGACCGTGGTGAGAAAATTGAACTTCTAGTGGACAAAACTGAGAACCTTCGTTCACAGGTTAGTGCTTATCTTTCACTTATATGTGTCTTAGGTTTTTAATAACCTTCTTTTTCAGCATGCCGGAACGAATCAAGGAAAAACTTATGTCTATACATATAAAAGGCACTAGAGTTCTCAGACTCTTATAATTCCAATTCGAATATCTACAGGCACAAGATTTCAGAACACAGGGAACGAAAATAAGAAGAAAGATGTGGTTTGAGAACATGAAGCTTAAGCTCATAGTACTGGGTATCATCATTGTCTTGATTCTCATCATCAACCTCTCGGTTTGTCATGGCTTCAAGTGTACTTGAAAAGAAAAACACGTTGAGAGATTGTAAGCTCCATATTGCTCTACTAAGTGATAGAGAGTTATTTATCTCCATGAGTTTCACCTGAGGTTACTAAAAAGTAATCTCCAAGAGTTTACCCGAGTTAGTGACTGCAAGTGCACAGTTATGCCTCTTGTAGTATAAACGGGATCGATCCTCAAGGAATGTTTATAACGCAATAGATTATAGGAATTTTTATCTAAGTTAAGTGATTTAAGATTTGATTGTGATTGAAGGAATATGAATTTAAACTAAATTAGAACTAAATGATTAAGATGATGAATGAATTAAACCAAGAATGTATTAATAAAGAAAACAATCCAACCATGGATTAGGAATTAGAATGAACGGGGGTGAGATTGAGATATCAATTCGAATCAAGAATGTGTAATTTGCGTTTCCAGACAATGAGATTGAGAATAGATTAATACATTCCCATGTAAAAACCCATATGCTTAGAACTAGATTTGATCAATTCCCATTGCAAATCCTAAAACTAAACGAGCATTAAGATTCATCTCAATTTTTATCAAATTCTCTAGACAACTACTTTCATAGGCTAGAATCATAAGATTCACTAATCAGACCATCCTATGAATTCACTATCCCTTTCCCAAGGTGTAGATTCGACAAAACCTAGATTAATTCTTACCAGATCAACCAGCATTAAACACATCTAATAGTGATGGATTACACAATCCTAGACCTAAACATCATATCATGATCTCACTTCCCCTAATCATCCATCTTATCCATGGCTGAATCTAGTAATCTACTCAGGCATAACCAAAATTTCAGAGAAAACAATTAAGGAAGAAGAAGACATAACTGAATTGCAGAAACTGATTAATATAAGAATTCTTAAGAAAATAAAACTATAATTGTCTTACTAAACACCATAGATTTCTGAAGGAATAATTAGGGTTCTCTGTCACTTTTTCTCCTTGGAGGTTGAATCAAAAATATACCAGTGTTTTTCTAATAAAAACCTATTTATAGGTTGTCAAAAACCTAATTTATTTAACTAAAACGAAAAAATAAAAATTAAAAAATGAGATATTTATGGGATCGATCGATCGGACGAAGGGATCGATCGATCCCTAAATCCGTCGTAGACATTTGGACTGGTAGATCGATCGATCTTGACGGATATCGATCGATCTAAACTTGCTCGATCGGTCTTC